>JAVIAB010000025.1:46258880-46421380 GCA_032433765.1 Megaustenia siamemsis | reverse complement strand
GACATAAACTTGAATCTATATAGCACCGATAAACTCTCTTTCTCACTTCTATTGGCATACTCTTGTATCTATATAACACCGATAAACTCTCTTGCTCATTTCTATTGGCATACTCTTGTATCTATATAACACCGATAAACTCTCTTTCTCACTTCTATTGGCATACTCTTGTATCTATATAACACTGATAAACTCTCTTGCTCATTTCTATTGGCATACTCTTGTATCTATATAGCACCGATAAACTCTCTTTCTCACTTCTATTGACATAAACTTGAATCTATATAGCACCGATAAACTCGCTTTCTCACTTCTATTGGCATACTCTTGTATCTATATAACACCGATAAACTCTCTTGCTCATTTCTATTGGCATACTCTTGTATCTATATAACACCGATAAACTCTCTTTCTCACTTCTATTGGCATACTCTTGTATCTATATAACACTGATAAACTCTCTTGCTCATTTCTATTGGCATACTCTTGTATCTATATAGCACCGATAAACTCTCTTTCTCACTTCTATTGACATAAACTTGAATCTATATAGCACCGATAAACTCTCTTTCTCACTTCTATTGACATAAACTTGAATCTATATAGCACCGATAAACTCTCTTTCTCACTTCTATTGACATAGACTTTTATACAAATCCTCATGACTTCACAAAATCACAGTTTCGCTTGTCGGATAGCTTGTTATTTGATAAAGTCTAGTTTCTCCAGCTGCACAGAACTCAAAGTTGCAGGACTCGGTGCAACCTGCTCCGAGTAAACTGGAAGAAAAAACGAACCCTATCTTGGCCATGGTTAAGATTCCAGAACATTCTGTAGACGTTGTTCAGTGCTGTTGGCGCTGGCATCGCAGCACTCCAAGCAACCCCATTGGTGTTCAGTCGCTTTTAACAGGTGATGAAGCATTTATTTATTGATCGTTCCGGTAGTTTACTAGTTGTACAAATACCTAGCTTCTTCGTCGATGACTCGAAATTAGTTAACGCGTCAACCTGGATATACTGTCCAGGTAGGGTTGAGGCAAAGTATAAAAAAGTAAAGTACCCCGTCACAAGTGGCGTATAGGGAATATGGTGTTAGTGACCATAAATTTTACAGACCATCAGCACATGATTTTTGGGGTAATGTGGTCGGTATTACGCCCGTGCCGCTTTACTTTCCCAGAAAAAATCCGGTACACATTTAAGGCTGGGTGAACCAGAAAGATGTTATACGTCCATGTTAGTCTTGGTCTTTTACCTTGTATTTTCCCCTCCAGGATTACTTTTAGTAAGCTGTTGTGTCTTTTAACATGGCCCAAAAATCGCATTTGTCTTGTTTGAATCGTGCTTAGTAGTTTTCTTTTCATTTTTAGTTGTTTTATGACTTCATCGTCTGTTTTCTTTTCCCTCCATCCAATTCTACCTATTCTTCTATATATCCACAATTCAAAGGCTTTAATTCTCTGTTCTGTTTTCTTGCCTAATGTTAATGTTACTGCACCATATAGGAATGTTGAGAAGATGTAACATTTTGCTATTCTTAGTTTTAGCCCTGGTGTTATTTGTTTTGTTGTTAGTATATTTTCATGACATTAAAATAACTTTTTGCCATTCCTATTCTTTTGTTTATTTCAGTTGTACATTTTCCATCACTGGTTCTAGTATATCCAAGGTAGTTGTAGTTCTGAACTAGTTGTAGTAGAGTAATTATGGATTTTAGTTCGTTTGTGTTAATATTGATATATTTAAATGATTTACGCGACAGTCTAGTTGTGAAATTATGTGTTGCTATTCCCCGTTTGGTGTATGTTTTACTTCTGACATGTGGATGGACTGTGATTACCGATATTTAAGTGGAATATGATTTACTCTTCTTGTGTCGTGTGTTCTCGGTGCGATAGACAAGCACATGGTTCGACAAAGGTGTTACCGGTAAACGGATATGTTCAACCCATATGTGAAAAGTCTGTGACGGTGGATGGGGCGGATGAATCAGAAATGATCAACGGTCCAGAAAGCGAAAACAGCAAAGTGTGTGGTACACATGAGGCATATTCAGAACACGAAAGACGAATATGGCAGACCACCGTGAAAGAGATTGGAGCCTCATCACGTACTAGTCCAGAGGAAGCTATGGAGAGGAATTCGAACTTATGTCAGAGGAAAGATCTTAAAATAAATACTTGGAATGTTAGGACTCTATATCAAGAAGGGCCTACTAAAAGTAATCCTGGAGGGGAAAATACAAGGTAAAAGAGGCAGACCAAGATTAACATGGACGAGTAACATCAAAAGATGGACAAACCAGCCTATAACAAGTAATAATACATAAATATTATTATATGGGGAACTTCCGAGGCGATAATAGGGAATAATAGAACAAATAAGTATGTGTTAGCACTCGGAAAAATTAACAGACAAACAACAACAGAAAAAAACGAAGAACAATATATGGTCCGAAGTGGGATCGAACCCGTACTCCCTGGCACCGCGCCTTGCCACGAGAGGCCGAACGCTTGGCACACTGCCACTCAGCCAACTAAAAAATTGGCTATTGTAGTAGTGTCTTCCACGAAAGGCGCTCTCAATGACTATAGCATAGGGTAACGATCCCAGACCGGAAATAAATTGTATTCAACACAAGTATTCAGCCCTACTGGGAGATACTTGCATTAATAGGAAAGTACAAATATACAATTTATTTCCGGTCTGGGATCGTTACCCTATGCTATAGTCATTGAGAGCGCCTTTCGTGGAAGACACTACTACAATAGCCAATTTTTTAGTTGGCTGAGTGGCAGTGTGCCAAGCGTTCGGCCTCTCGTGGCAAGGCGTGGTGCCAGGGAGTACGGGTTCGATCCCACTTCGGACCATATATTGTTCTTCGTTTTTTTCTGTTGTTGTTTGTCTGTTAATTTTCCGAGTGCTAACACATACTTATTTGTTCTATTATTCCCAGCCTATAACAACCTGCACCATCAAAGCAAGAGACAGAGCAAAACGGCGCTCTATTGTAGCCAACCTTCGTTGCGGAGAAGGCACTCGATGATGATGAATTCATTTGTAGTGATACCGGGCCCGTCGTCTTACTACAACAACTACAGATTTATATATCAGCACTGGTCTGCCCCTTGGTCTCTTCCCGTCATTAAATGGCACCTAATAATGATTCTACCAAATGTGTAGTGACAGTTGGTGCGTAACCCAAAACGTCCACACTACAACCAACCCTCAAGACACAATCCGCAAAAAAACGTCACATTTCTTGTCAGAAACCATGACAACGAAATGTGTTAGCAAAACCTTCCTATCAAAAATATAAATCAACATATTTTTCACAAATATGTTTGTATTCTGATTTATTTTCACTTTACGCGTTTTGTTACTTGGCAAATAACCATTATTTACTTTTTAAAATATATTATTTCTTGAATAAAAATGTGAATTCACGTTATTGTTTTCCCCCCGAAGTGATGTCACTGGCTAGCAACCATGTACTAATCCGCTAGTTTCCATAGTTAGCAGCAATGTCGTGAGGTGCCCCTACAGAAAACGAATCTGTTTACAAAAGATCCGCTCAATCTTGCATCAGCTACACTCCCACCAGCAAGGAAAGGTTCAGTCTTCACTGACCGTTGCGGGTTTTTCTAGGCATAACGACCAACTATCAAAATGCGTGAGATTATGCACTTACAAGTTGGCCAATGTGGCAATCAGATTGGATCGAAGGTAAGTATCTATGGTATTTTCGGACTTGTCAACTGTTTTCAAATTTAATGAGATCTATATTGATCTGATATTTATAGCGTCGAAGAAAAGATGGGAAACTCTTGTCAAAACTGTGGAAGAGTTCAACTAGCTTGTAAAAAAAGTAAAGTAAAGTACCCCCGTCACGCCAAGTGTCGTATAGGAAATATGGTGTTAGTGACCATAAATTTTCCAGACCTTCGGCACATGATTTTTGGGGTAATGTGGTCGGTATTACGGCCGTCCCGCTTTACTTTCCCAGAAAAAAATCAGGTACCCATTTAAGGCTGGGTGAACCGGAAGCCGTCGGTTGGGATCGAACCCTACCCCTTGTCCTTTGTAGTCCACTAACCACTGAGCTATCGCGGCTCTCATCAACTAGCTTGTAGGCACACATAAAGTCAGATGAGCATAACTATCTTCTTCTTTCCTTCCTCATTTTCCTTTCAGCGTCGAGGGGAGATATAATTTGCGGTCTTTTGCTCTTATGTTCCCCTCTTGATTATGATATGTTTCTAATATTCAGTCAGTCTGTATTTTTCGTGGTCGGCCCTTGGGTCTGGCGTCCTCTCAGCGTTTATTGAAGGCTCGTTGTGTTGTGTTTTGATCTTTCTGCCTTGTCACGTGGCCAAACCATTTTATCTGTTGTTTCTTTATATATTCTATGGCGGAGGCTATTCGTAGCTTTTTTTTCAGTTCTTCATTTCTGATTTTATCTCTCACGTTGTCTCCTGTCATTCGCCTGACACATTTAATTCCAGTAGAGGTTATTTTTATTTCTGTTACTGTATCTAGGGTCCAGGTCTGGCATTAGTAACACAATGTTGGAATGAAGATTGTACTGTAGAGTGCCCGTTGTACCTCTAGAGTTATTTCTTTGCTGGACAATAGTGGTGATATATGGCCCGTTTCGTCTTGTCAGACGGTCTAGTGGAGGCTATTGTGTATTTTTTTAGGTTTTGTTTTTGTCGTGGCCAATTCTACCAATGTTTGACAAACACACACGGTCACAGAATGAACAAGTAAGACCCACTGATCCACAGGGTTTTCCATCCTTTTTCATGAGTCTTTTCACTTCTAAGTTTTGCCTTACCACAGTCTCAAAAGATGTTATACCATTCCTTATACATGCTCTCCATGATGTGCGATCACTTGCCAGATGTTCCCAGTCATTTTCACAGATGGAGAAGTCATTCAGAGGTGATTCACAGATACCTCTGTCTGTCTGTCTGCCTGCCTGCCTGCCTGCCTGCCTGCCTGCCTGCCTGCCTGCCTGTCTGCCTGCCTGTCTGTCTGTCTGTCTGTCTGTCTGTCTATCTATCTATCTATCTATATATCTATATATTGACCTTTCGAGCCGTAGCAGGCCCATAGTGCGTAGACCAAGATACTCCTTCTCTTATCTAAATTTTTATTCTAGCAGTTAGTTTTCTAGCAGTTCTATCTCACTGAGGAGCCGATTCCTGCTGCTCTTGCCTCTCTCATCAATGTTTTTTCTCAGTGGCTCTCTGGGTCTTCCTCTTTTCCTCTTACCTGTTGTTTCCCCACATGAAGGCTTGCTTTGCTATTCGGTTATTACCGAAAATACTATCACTACTATCTACTGCTAATTTACACATTCTGTATCAGGTCTACGTTTCATTAACAAAATCGTGTTTACAATAGCGGCTTGTTAAACCTCTGATCAACGGTTCTATACCAAGCCGGAGAAAAATAATTCCTCCATTTTGGATACAACCGGAAACTTTCCGGTATATATCTCTATATTTTAGTTTATTTAGTGGTAATAGCTGTCCAATGATTTGATAAGTTTTGTTGCATCTCGAGTCTATCTCTGCTGTTTGTGAATTCAGGTATTGTATCAAATATACAGAATATAACATACTATGCGGGACCACGAATATTGCTGCAGAGAACACGTAAAATAAACGTCGGGGAACTGGTTGGTCTTGAGGCAAGACGCCGGCCTCGAGACAGAGAGGTTGTGGGTTCAAATCCCGGCTGCACCGGTTAGGATTTTTATTTATGATTTCTCTCTGCGGCGACAGCCCCTGGTCTCAGCAGCGAGGCCCGGCTTGAAACGTCAGTTACTCATCGACGGAAAAAGTATGAGTACCTTCGAAGTCGGAGTTATCTGCCTGTGCAGCGAGGGACCTCTGTGCGCACGGCTGCCAGGGAAAAATGGATTAACACGCAAAATTCAGTTCCTAGTCTCTAGGGACTTCGTCAGAGTGTAAAAGCTGGCGTACGTTAAAGAAAAAAAACCTGGATTATCATCATCATCAAATACCGGGCCTGCTGGCGTAGGTGATCATGTCTCTCCACAACTTTCTATCTCGACAGTTATTTATCATTTCTTTTGTTGACCTTCTGCCAAGCCATTCTCTTAAGCTGTCTGGTATTTTTTTTTCTTTGCTTCCCCCGATCTCTTTGTCCCTCAATTTTCCCAGTTGTCACAATATATTACAGTATATTTTCCAGCGGAAAACGGATTAACACGCAAAATTCAGTTCCTAGTCTCTAGGGGCTTCGTCAGATGTAAAGCTGACGAGAAAAGAAAAACTGAAGTAGACCATCATGTTATCCAGTTGCCTACGGAATTGTGTTGCTTACATCACCATTAATGACACGGGCTAGAAATAAAATGCACCAACCTATAGCACATTTGTTAACCTGTAGATTACGATTTATATAACTGCGAACGGAAAAATAAATAAATAAACTTAGACCGGTACGGGCAGCTAAACTAGTAGAAAGATAAGACAAACTACAATATTTCGGCAAAAAGCTTCAACAAATAAAGTGGCACTCGAACAGGTCCCTGCCCAGTGTGGTCATTCTTTCAAATGTCCTTCCGAGACGAAGTCGGTACACATCATCATCATTATGTGCCATACCGGTTGACATACGCGACCATGTCCTTCCACAATCTTCTATCTACAGTGCATCGTATCAGTTCTGTTGTTGATTGTTTTCCATGCCATGACACCAAGCTATCCAGTATTTTCTCTCTGTTTTTTGTCCGCGATCTCTCTAACCTTGTATTTTGCCAGTTGTAACCAAGTATTCCAACTTTCCTCTTCTCATGATGTGCCCGAAAAATGTTGATTGTTTCTGATGTATTTTAGGAGTTCCCTTTTTGTGTTAGCCTCTTTGGGAATTTCCTCATTGGCCGGCATGCAGGGCTGAAATTATAGACTCTGTGTCCGACCATCTTTGTGATCAAGCATCAAACCTTGCACAGGGCCCGCATTGTACCTCGCCGTACGCCTCTGTTCAGGGCGAGTTGTTCAATCTCGGCTAGGGAAAACGGATGCCTGCTGTTGTTGCTTCTCGCCTCAGTGTTCTTTTTTAGTGTTTTTCTAGACCGCCCTCTTTGTCTTTTACCCGCTGTTTCCCATTTGAGGGCTTGCTTTGAGATTCCCTTGCCTCTTCTCATCTAATTGTGGTATTGTAAAAAAAAATTATTTTTTTTTAAAGTAAAGTGTCTCCGTCACGCCAAGTGACGTATAGGGAATATGGTGTTAGTGACCATAAATTTTACAGACCTTCGGCGCATGATTTTTGGGGTAATGTGGTCGTTATTACGCCCATGCCGCTGTACTTTCCAGAAAAAAATCCGGTACCTATTAAAGGCTGGGTGAACTGGGATCGAACCCTACCTCTTGTCCTTTGTAGTCCAGTTAACTAACCACTGAGCTATCGCGGCTCCTGAGCGCGGCCTGACTCTCAAAAAAGAAGACAGCGCCAAGTTTGTTCTTGAAAAGAAGGGTGGTGAGGCATGAGTGAGAAAATGAGTTGGCAAATATTGAGAGACTGAAGAGTCTAACGGTAGAAAATGGATCTAGTCGATTCAGAGTGATAACTGGGGAAAACATATGTATCTATAATCAACACCCTACATTAATAATCAGTCTGCACACACTTCGAGAAACGCTGGAACGGGCGGTGGAGCGGATATGTGGATGTCCCTACTGCAATGAAACTGATTGCATGAATAGAATAGTCATTAGGTTCACCAGCCTTGAAAATTGACCATATTTTTCTGGCTAATTAAAGACGGCAGAGGCTAACACTCAATATTTGATATTTTTAAGATGCATCGAAATAAACAAAAGAATAGGTATGGCAAAAAGTAATTTTAATGTCATGAAAAATATACTAACAAAACAAATATCAGCAGGGCTGAAACTAAGAATGGCAAAATGTTACATCTTCTCAATATTCCTGTATGGTGCAGAAACATGGACATTAGACAAGAAAACAGAACAGAAAATTGAAGCCTTTGAAATGTGGATTTATAGAAGATTAGGTAGAATTGGATGGAAAGAAGAGAAAACAAACGATGAAGTTTTAAAACAACTGAAAATAAAAAGAGAACTACTAAATACAATTAAGACAAGACAAATGAAATTTTTGGGGCATGTTAAAAGACACAACAGCCTGCTAAAAGTAATATTGGAAGGGAAAATACAAGGTAAAAGAGGCAGAGGCAGACCAAGACTAACATGGACGCGTAACATTAAAAGATGGACAAGTCAATCTATGACAGCCTGCACCATCAAAGCAAGAAACAGAGTAGAATGGGGATTCATGGTAGCCAACCTTCGTTGCGGAGAAGGCACTCGATGATGATGATGAAGATGCATCGACTCATATATATATGGAGGGATCGGGCAAATAAGTGCAGTGCTGCGGTAAAGCTGGTAGCAATGAGCCAGTAGTTGAGTGTACCGTACACTCCTATAAGGTGTGGTGACAGCTTTACAAAAAAATAACACAACAGAATACTGACGTTTCGGCCTACACGCGGCCTCCTTCAGAAAACGAAAACACACGATGAGATACAGATAAATATAACTACATCTAGGATGATTGGGGCAGGTAAGTTAAGGAGAAGTGGGCGGAGGGATAAGAGATGAGATAAGGAAATGAGAGAGATATATATGTTACATGTTGACTATTGAACATTCACATAATCTCTTCTTATCATCATCATCATTATCATCATCATCATCATCATCGAGTGCCGTCTCCGCAACGAAGGTTGGCTACCATGGAGCGCCATTCTGCTCTGTCTCTTGCTTTGATGGTGCAGGTTGTCATAGGCTGACTTCTCCATCTTTTGATGTTACTCGTCCATGTTAGTCTTGGTCTACCTCTTCCTATACTCTTCTATCTATATCTCTTCTTTCACTATAATCTCTACGTATACTATAATCTCATCTTATACTATAATCTCTTCTTATACTATAATCTCATCTTATACTATAATCTCTTCTTATACTATAATCTCTTCTTATACTATAATCTCATCTTATACTATTATCTCATCTTATTCTATAATCTCTTCTTACACTATAATCTCTTCTTTCACTATAATCTCTTCTTACACTATAATCTCTTCTTATACTATAATCTCATCTTATACTATTATCTCATCTTATACTATAATCTCTTCTTTCACTATAATCTCTTCTTACACTATAATCTCTTCTTATACTATAATCTCTTCTTATACTATAATCTCATCTTATACTATTATCTCATCTTACACTATAATCTCTTCTTATACTATAATCTCTTCTTATACTATTATCTCATCTTATACTATTATCTCATCTTATACTATAATCTCTTCTTTCACTATAATCTCTTCTTACACTATAATCTCTTCTTATACTATAATCTCTTCTTATACTATTATCTCATCTTATACTATTATCTCATCTTATACTATAATCTCTTCTTTCACTATAATCTCTTCTTTCACTATAATCTCTTCTTACACTATAATCTCTTCTTATACTATAATCTCATCTTATACTATTATCTCATCTTATACTATAATCTCTTCTTTCACTATAATCTCTTCTTATACTATAATCTCTTCATATACTATAACATCTACCTATACTATAATCTCATCTTATACTATAATCTCATCTTATACTATAATCTCTTCCTATATATAATCTCATCTTATACTATAATCTCTTCCTATACTATAATCTCTTCTTATACTATAATCTCTTCTTACACTATAATCTCTTCTTTAATTATAATCTCTTCTTATACTATAATCTCTTCTTACACTATAATCTCTTCTTTCACTATAATCTCTTCTTATACTATAATCTCTTCCTACACTATAATCTCATCTTATACTATAATCTCATCTTATACTATAATCTCTTCCTATACTATAATCTCATCTTATACTATAATCTCATCTTATACTATAATCTCTTCTTATACTATAATCTCATCTTATACTATAATCTCATCTTATACTATAATCTCATCCTATACTATAATCTCATCTTATACTATAATCTCATCTTATACTATAATCTCATCTTATACTATAATCTCATCCTATACTATAATCTCATCTTATACTATAATCTCATCTTATACTATAATCTCATCTTTCACTATACTCTCTTCTTATACTATAATCTCTTCTTACACTATAATCTCATCTTATACTATAATCTCTTCTTATACTATAATCTCTTCTTATACTATAATCTCATCTTATACTATAATCTCATCTTATACTATAATCTCATCTTACACTATAATCTCATCTTATACTATAATCTCATCTTATACTATAATCTCTTCTTATACTATAATCTCATCTTATACTATAATCTCATCTTATACTATAATCTCATCTTATACTATAATCTCATCTTATACTATAATCTCATCTTATACTATAATCTCATCTTATACTATAATCTCTTCTTATACTATAATCTCATCTTATACTATAATCTCATCTTATACTATAATCTCATCTTATACTATAATCTCATCTTATACTATAATCTCATCTTATACTATAATCTCATCTTATACTATAATCTCTTCTTATACTATAATCTCATCTTATACTATAATCTCATCTTATACTCAAGAGAATAAGTAGAAAGTCACCATCTCAGGGTTCTTTCCTCTTGCCTGATCCTTATCCTTGACCTTTCTGCAAGTGTTTAGCCAGAGTTGTCTGCCGACGAGCAGACATGGCCACAAGAAGAGTGGAACCGTTCCAGCTACAACGGTTTGTTTCACATTATTAGGGGATAACGGCTTTTTAGTTTTCTTCCTTAGCTGTCGATTAAGACCACCCTGGGTAATTATCTAGATTAATGAAGCGCATAAACAAAAAAAAACCTTGTGTTTATTTTTTTTATAATAAATTCTCAGAGTGCCATAGACACTCACAATGAGAAATCATTAAGTTGAGGCAGTAGTCAGTAAATAGTAACTAAATACTTAACTAATACTAAAACTACAAGTCTAAAATAAGTGATAAAATCCTAGTTTAGTGTCGTTACGTCATTTCCTTTTAGAGAATTTCCTTGAGTAGTTGGCATTTGACAGCGCGTATTTCAATTAATCAACTCGGTCAATTGCTTATAGTTTTTGTCTTCAACAAAAGTGAAGGATTAGGGATTAGTTGGTGTTCCTAACCCAGGGACTGAGGGGTCTTCTCAGATGACAGATTAGAGAACAGCCGAATAATTGGATGTTACACCAAACGTAAATTACGTAATGACGCTAAACTAGGACTTTACCAAATTAATAATCTGCATTTAACTTTTCTATTTTTGTCTAAAAATCTCTTAACCTGAATCAGTTATGGAAGAAAGAAGGGTAATTTCCTAGTTTGATCAGATATATTATTTCAGTTTGGAAGAGTGATGTCCCCTAAAATATGTCTGCCAAAATACAGTGGTTCTACGCATTCTTGGCATTGGGGTCATTACGCAAGATCATAATTAGGCCGAGTGGCGTCGTTTTTGTCACGCGTTATAATATATTTATAAATATTTAACACTAAAGCTAAACCTAACCCCTGGACCCAACGCCCAATCAACAGATACGAAATGATTACATGCCAGCGTAATGACCCCAACGCCAAGAATGCGTAGAACCACTGTATTTTGGCAGACATATTTTAGGGGACATCACTCTTCCAACTGAAATAATATATCTGATCAAACTAGGAAATTACCGAAAGAAGGTTTACAAAGGTCTCATCCTCTCAAGTCTCCAAGACTATCTCATCCTCTCAAATCTCCAAGACTATCTCATCCTCTCAAATCTCCAAGACCATCTCATCCTCTCAAGTCTCCAAGACCATCTCATCCTCTTAAGTCTCCAAGACCATCTCATCCTCTCAAGTCTCCAAGACCATCTCATCCTCTTAAGTCTCCAAGACCATCTCATCCTCTCAAGTCTCCAAGACCATCTCATCCTCTCAAGTCTCCAAGACCATCTCATCCTCTCAAGTCTCCAAGACTATCTCATCCTCTTAAGTCTCCAAGGCCATCTCATCCTCTTAAGTCTCCAAGACCATCTCATCCTCTCAAGTCTCCAAGACTATCTCATCCTCTTAAGTCTCCAAGACCATCTCATCCTCTCAAGTCTCCAAGACCATCTCATCCTCTCAAGTCTCCAAGACCATCTCATCCTCTCAAGTCTCAAAGACTATCTCATCCTCTCAATTCTAAATGCTCCATACAATCTCATCCTCTCAAGTCTTGAGACAATCTCATCTTCTCAGGTGTGGAGACAATCTCATTCTCTCAAGTCTAGAGACAATCTCATCCTCTCAGGTGTAGAGATAATCTCATCCTCTCAAGTCTAGAGACAATCTCATCCTCTCAGGTGTAGAGACAATCTCATCCTCTCAAGTCTAGAGACAATCTCATCCTCTCAGGTGTAGAGATAATCTCATCCTCTCAAGTCTAGAGACAATCTCATCCTCTCAGGTATAGAGACCATCTCATCCTCTCAAGTCTAGAGACAATCTCATCCTCTCAGGTGTAGAGACCATCTCATCCTCTCAGGTGTAGAGACCATCTCATCCTCTCAAGTCTAGAGACCATCTCATCCTCTCAAGTCTAGAAACCATCTCATCCTCTCAAGTCTAGAAACCATCTCATCCTCTCATATTAGAACTGAGATACCACTCTGAGATGGAAGTTGTCAGCAACCCACAGCTGATGGCTTGTGCCTGGATAAGTGAACCAGAACCATTCAAAGCCTGCTCCACCTCTCCGTGGTGCCTCTAGTAACAGACTAACCTGTCTAGTCTGGCCAAGCGAATAGGGATCAAAGAGGGAAGACAACCCAGTACTCAAAAATGTTATGCTGAAGTCGGATGTATTGGGCCAAAAGGCGCAAATATCACAGTTACACTGCAAACCACAACACAACGCAGACACGCCCACTTAACGTCCTTTTAAGGACGGATGATGAAGAAGTGTATTCCTTTAGTCATCGGGCAAATGCAAGCAAGCACCACTTTGAGATGAAAACAAACAGTTGTGATCAATCTTGTGCCATTCAATCATCATCATACTTTCCCTTCGAGCTCATACCAGTCTTCCTTTAACAACATTTATAACTAAAGATTTTGTTGTATCCAGTTCTGGGAAGTCATATCAGACGAGCATGGAATTGATCCAACGGGAAACTACATTGGTGAATCTGACCTCCAGCTGGAGCGGATCAATGTGTATTATGATGAAGCTGCAGGTAATGTAGGCAGTTCTCTCCCTTGATTTACAAATATTACTGCAGCTAAGTGCAATGTCTCAACTTCTGATCATTATTGTAATTATTTGTTTAGCCATTACACAGCTGTATCACTCAACAGCTGAAATATATTGTAACAACTGGGAAAATTGAGGGATGAAGAGATAGAGGGAAGCAAAGAGAAAAGATACCAGACAGCTTAAGAGAATGGCTTGACAGAATGTCAACAACAGAAATGATAAATAACTGTCGAGATCGAAAGTTGTGGAGAGACATGATCACCTACGCCAGAAGGCTTGGTACTTCATTATGATGACCACTCATTTCATTTTTAGCTTCCTGCCTTTTGTGAATTGAAAATGTAGCTGAAGGATGCAGTGTCTACACACCCAGGAAATGCAGGCAGTTCTTTCCCTTGTCTTTAAAATATTGCTAATTCTTCTTCTTCTACCTTTCAGCTCCCAGTGGAGCATAGGTCTTTAACAAACACTTTCAGCTCCCTGTGGAGCATAGGTCATCAACAAACACTTTCAACTCCCAGTGGAGCATAGGTCTTTAACAAACACTTTCAGCTCCCAGTGGAGCATAGGTCTTCAACAAACACTTTCAGCTCCCTGTGGAGCATATGTCTTCAACAAACACTTTCAGCTCCCTGTGGAGCATTGGTCTTCAACAAACACTTTCAGCTCCCAGTGGAGCATAGGTCTTCAACAAACACTTTCAGCTCCCTGTGGAGCATATGTCTTCAACAAACACTTTCAGCTCCCTGTGGAGCATTGGTCTTCAACAAACACTTTCAGCTTCCTGTGGAGCATAGGTCTTCAACAAACACTTTCAGCTCCCAGTGGAGCATAGGTCTTCAACAAACACTTTCAGCTTCCTGTGGAGCATAGGTCTTCAACAAACACTTTCAGCTTCCTGTGGAGCATAGGTCTTCAACAAACACTTTCAGCTCCCAGTGGAGCATAGGTCTTCAACAAACACTTTCAGCTTCCTGTGGAGCATAGGTCTTCAACAAACACTTTCAGCTTCCTGTGGAGCATAGGTCTTCAACAAACACTTTCAGCTCCCAGTGGAGCATAGGTCTTCAGCAAACACTTTCAGCTTCCTGTGGAGCATAGGTCTTCAACAAACACTTTCAGCTCCCAGTGGAACATAGGTCTTCAACAAACACTTTCAGCTCCCTGTGGAGCATAGGTCTTCAACAAACACTTTCAGCTCCCAGTGGAGCATAGGTCTTCAACAAACACTTTCAGCTCCCTGTGGAACATAGGTCTTCAACAAACACTTTCCAAATCGTTCTGTTTTTTGCCATTCTTTTAAGATCATTCCATGTCTTCCCCATCATCTTCATCTCTGCTTCTATCTGTCTTCTCCAAGAATTCCTTGGTCTTCCTCTTTGTCTTTTCCCTTGGGGATTCCAAAAAAGGGCCTGTTGTGTAATACTTTCAGTTGGCTTCCGTAGTGTGTGTCCTATCCATCGCCATCGTCTTCGCTGTATCTCTTTATCCACTGGTATTTGACTGGTACATTTCCATAATTCCATGTTAGTGATTTTGTCCTGCCATTTCCATCCTTTTATTCTGCGTAAGCATCCAAGGTATACTACAGCTAAATGCAATGTTTCAATTCCTGTTTATGATTATCATTGTTTGTTTAGCCATTACACAGCTATACCACACATTCCTAGCTTCTTTCCTTTTGTGAATTAACAGCAATAGTATGCACAATGTCTACACACCCAGGAGATGTCTTTGCTTAGCCAGCTAAACCAAATGAGGGTAATTCTTATTCTTCTTCTTCTTTCTTTCCTCATCTGCCTTTCAGCGTCGAGGGGAGATATAATTTGCGTGTCTTTTGCTCTTCTGTTTGCCTCTGCTGCTGTTATGTTTCCTAGTGCTTCTAATATTCCATCGATCCATCTTTTTCGTGGTCGACCCTTTGGTCTGGTGTTCCCACATTTGCTGAAGGCTCGTTGTGTTATCTCTCAGACTGTTTCCTGTCATTCGTCTAACACATTTCATCTCAGTAGAGGTTATTTTTCTTATTGTTCTTGCATCTAGGGTCCAGGTCTGGCACTAGTAGCACAACGTTGGGATGAAGATTTGGCAACGTTGGAATGAGGGTAATTGAGATTTCTCAAATGTCTGTGAAATAGGTCATCGTTTACCAAAGTAGGAGACCCATGGTCTAGATAAGCAAAGACTAGGGAAGGCCAATTCCCCACCCTCCAAAAAAAAAAAAAAAAAGATAAATATATTGACAGGAAACAGGTGCCCTGGGACCAGGATCGAATATAGACTTGGTGAGGCTTTATCCTGGCAAAGTTATGTTAAACCAAGGGGCCTCCTGAACATTAAATTAAAACCAGATCTCTATCATAGATTACAATATAAATAAATTTGGGGCTCACATACATTGTGAGGCCCTAAGATTTACCTTAGGCCTAAATCTCACAGCTAAATTGGGCCCTGCCTCAGCGTTAAAGCTGTATCCTTTATAAAAGGTGCCCGACTCGCTACTAAACCAGGCATTTCTTTATTTTGTAACGTTTGCCATGCTGACTTTGGCAGAGTGAAGTATAAGATTCAAAGAAACATGGCAGAAAAACATGGATCTCAGACACCACATGGAAGGATATTAAAAATAGACGTGAGACTAAATTAGCCATGCTCAATTGCCTAAGAAAGATATTTTGCACTAAATGTAATGATTTCAAGACTAATGCTGAAATAAGAGAAATTGCCATTCAACCATTTAGCTTGTCTACTATTAAGAAAAGAAGATGGATGTATGTCAGACATGTATTTAGAAGAAATGACTAGAGAAGTACTAAGCAGCTCTCAAATGGGAAACATCAGGTCAGAGGAAAAGAGGACGACCTCGAGAACCACTGAAAAGAACTCTAATAAAAGAAGCAAGATTAGTAGGCATAGACTCACTAATTAAACAGCTCGCCCAGAATAGAGACTGTAGACAGGTAACAGTGAGCTCTATATGCCATCGAACGGCACTGAAAGGATCAAGAATAGATAGGATATAGCAAAAACATTTGCAGGGAAACTTTATTGAGGAAATACTGAGTTCGATAGCGAGTGGGACACACTATATAATCATGCCAGACTCCAGTGGTGAATTTAATCATGATCTATGTGAGTAATATTTCCACAAGAATAATAATGAGTATTCTGAAATAAAAAAAACAGCACATAATTTATTTCTGGTGGTATATTTGCATATGCATAAATGGTAAATACTTTGAGGTTAGAATAAATGGTAAGTACTTTGAGGTTAAAATAAATGGTAAATACTTTGAGGTTAGAATAAATGGTGAGTACTTTGAGGTTAAAATAAATGGTAAATACTTTGAGGTTAGAATAAATGGTAAGTACTTTGAGGCTAGAATAAATGGTAAATACTTTGAGGCTAGAATAAATGGTAAGTACTTTGAGGTTAGAATAAATGGTAGTACTTTGAGGTTAGAATAAATGGTAAATACTTTGAGGCTAGAATAAATGGTAAGTACTTTGAGGCTAGAATAAATGGTAAATACTTTAAGGTTAGAATAAATGGTAGTACTTTGAGGTTAGAATAAATGGTAGTACTTTGAGGCTTGAATAAATGGTAAGTACTTTGAGGCTAGAATAAATGGTAAGTACTTTGAGGTTAGAATAAATGGTAGTACTTTGAGGTTAGAATAAATGGTAAATACTTTGAGGTTAGAATAAATGGTAAGTACTTTGAGGCTAGAATAAATGGTAAGTACTTTGAGGCTAGAATAAATGGTAAATACTTTGAGGTTAGAATAAATGGTAAGTACTTTCAGTTTAGAATAAAAGGCAAGTGCTTTAAGAGATTTCCAGTTTAGATCCCAAATGGAGGGATTGTTTTTCTCCCTCTTGGTATCAAACCGTTGATCAGAGGTGTAACAAGCCGCTATCATAGAAATGCCTTTGTTAATTAAACGTAGACCTAACACAAAACTTAGACTATTCCAATCAAATGTACTATCAACCCTTACGTATGCGTGTGAGAGCTGGAAAACAACAAGAGATATAGAAACAAAGTTGAATGCATTCGAAAATAAATGTCTAAGGAAAATAGTTGGTATAGCGTGGAATGAATTCAAAACAAACAAGGAAATTAGAGAAATCGCCAATCAACCACTAATATCTTCAGTAATAAAGAAAAGATGATGGTCATATGTTGGACATGTGATGAGGGAGATAATAACTAAATAACAAAGCAGGCCCTCATGTGGAAAACAACAGGTAAGAGGAAAAGAGGCCAACCCAGAGAGACCCTGAGAAGAACATTGATCAGAGAGGCAAAAGCAGCAGGAATCGGCTCCCTCAATGAGATAGAGTTGTTTGCACAGAACAGAGATAAATGGCGAGATTCAATAAAAGATCTTTGCAAGGATTTAAACTGCTAGAATGAAAAAAAATTTAGATAAGAGAAGAGTTATGGGCCGGCCACGGCTCAAAAAGTTGATAGATAGGTAGATAGACTTTGAGATTAGAATAAATAGCAAGTCCTTTGGTGTTAATATAACTGGTAAGTACTATTTGGTCAAATTAAGTGGTGATTACTGGTGAGGTTAAAATATTCTAACATTTAAAACTACATGAAAGGTGATACATTTCTTCAAATTACTTTCAGGTGGCCGGTATGTTCCCAGGGCGGCTCTTGTTGATCTAGAACCTGGTTCAATAGACTGGGTGCGGTCTGGCCGCTTTGGCACTATCTTCCGTCCTGACAATTT
Source organism: Megaustenia siamemsis (assembly GCA_032433765.1). Taxonomy (NCBI): domain Eukaryota; kingdom Metazoa; phylum Mollusca; class Gastropoda; order Stylommatophora; family Ariophantidae; genus Megaustenia; species Megaustenia siamemsis. The sequence goes on along the minus strand of JAVIAB010000025.1, from coordinate 46,403,311 downwards.
TATTGCAGGAAAAGGCGGAGCTGCCAACAATTGGGCTAAAGGTGAGTGCTGTCATTTGTCATATTGTTGGAAATTCTTGCCTTTAAAATGTTATATTAAATTAAATATAAAAGGTATATAAGGATCTTTTAGTTCTTGACATTCAGATGGGGTAACACCTAGGTCATTATCCTTTGGTCTTCCTGTTGTATTCTGAGACTGAAAGTTTGCAGTAGATCATGATATTACCAGTCCATGTTAGTTTAAACTAAAAAGAAACTTTTGGGGTGGAGAGTTTTTTTTCTCTTTCTTTTTTAATAACTGCAGTCAATCATCAGAAATCTTTCCCTGCATCATTTGTTGAAAACACTTAACTTCTACAGGCTGTCACAGTGGTCATATTTTTGTCTTTTCATTTATATGTAGACTGCTACTTCATTTGTAGGCTTCTTGTTGTTGTTATGGATCCAGAAGCCTGTGAGCTGATGCCCTTTGGCCCAATGCCATGTAATGATATCTGCAGGTATTTCTGAGTTCCCTTGTAGTTCCATACAAGGTGTTCCATTTATCAGGTCTTTGAGGACGTAGATTTGTTCTGATGTCAGTGACCTATGGACACACAATAAGGTGATGTTCTACTGTTTCATGTGGGTTTTCATGAAGTGGACATGCTGGAGTTTGGTTTCGTTGTATTCTATTCTTGTGGTTGTTCAGTGATACATGACTGGTTCTCAGTCTGAATGTAAGCTTTTCCATTTATGTTCCACCGCACCTTTTCACTTGATGTCATTCTTTAGTGTGGACTCCGTGGTCAAGACTACCTCATCCAGTGAGTCTTGTCTTGCAGCACTATCTTGCCGTAGTTATGGCACTTATAACCATTTTCTAAAAGGTTTTCTGACTTTCATTAAATTACTTCCATAATAATAGCAATTGTACTTATCTCATTGACTATACAGATTATGGAAGGCCCGGTATCACTGCAAACAGATTAAAATACATAATTGCTCAACCGCCCATGTTAGTGGAATTATTCGAAATACTATCTCATCTTCCAAACAAAGAAATGTAGCTGTAGTCTCCATCATAGCAGTCTCAGCACATGCCAAAAGACATAGGCGAAACCGCACAGAAAGTGAACACGGCCATCTGTTCTCCATCATACGATATCATCATTCATCGTAAACAATCGAAATATGATCAAAACAGATGAAACGCACAGCTCACAGTTTGCATAGTGCACTTAACTCAGTAGCTCCTGCAATAAGCTGAACTAGGGATATGAGGAAACTGCAACAAGGAACACTTTTCAGACATAGCCTTTAATGGTTCCTGCCACCTATCCACCATATTGACCGGAAGTTCACGTCCTCCTGAAAATGATGATCATCATATTTTTTTTTTATGTATAGCGCTTGATGATGTTAGGACATAATTTTGACTCCAAATCCGAACATATGAAACACAGTTAGTCATCGGATTATCCCCTTCGCACATCAAACAACAGACTGTAAGATCCCTCTGCAATGTGAATTTATAAATCTCTCCTGACTAACATGAACCTCTGGGAGTCACCCCGTTACTGCACTATACAGGTTAAGCACTAAAGCATTCCTTAATTTACCTGGAAGCGCTAACCAACTGGTTGATTCCAGAACTAAGCTGAAGGCAGAGGCTATATTTTTCAGCAAGATTGGGCAGCACTGAACTGGTGTCTTGCTGTCCTCAAATTTCTCAATGAGCACCAAACATGTGATTGGCTGCGCTGAACAAAATGACCAGGTGTTCTGCAGTGGTCCCTGACTGATCACTGGACCTAACTGTCTGTGACTTCTTCCTTTGGGGGTTACAAGGAGGACAATATGTATGTAACTGCACTACCTGCAACCCTGGATGATATGTGTATGTACCTGCACTACCTGCTACCCTGGATGATATGTGTATGTACCTGCACTACCTGCTACCCTGGATGATATGTGTATGTACCTGCACTACCTGCTACCCTGGATGATCTGTGTATGTACCTGCACTACCTGCTACCCTGGATGATCTGTGTATGTACCTGCACTACCTGCTACCCTGGATGATCTGTGTATGTACCTGCACTACCTGCTACCCTGGATGATCTGTATATGTACCTGCACTACCTGCAACCCTGGATGATCTGTATATGTACCTGCACTACTTGGAACACTGGATGATTTGTGTATGTACCTACACTACCAACAACCCTGGATGATCTGTGTATGTACCTACACTACCAACAACCCTGGATGATCTGTGTATGTACCTACACTACCAACAACCCTGGATGATCTGTGTATGTACCTACACTACCAACAACCCTGGATGATCTGTGTATGTACCTGCACTACCAACAACCCTGGATGATCTGTGTATGTACCTTCACTACTTGCAACCCTGGATGATCTGTGTATGTACCTACACTACCTGCAATCCTGGATGATCTGTGTATGTACCTACACTACCTGCAACCCTGGATGATCTGTGTATGTACCTACACTACCTGCAACCCTGGATGATCTGTGTATGTACCTGCACTACCAACAACACTGGGTGATCTGTGTATGTACCTTCACTACTTGCAACCCTGGATGATCTGTGTATGTACCTACACTACCTGCAATCCTGGATGATCTGTGTATGTACCTACACTACCTGCAACCCTGGATGATCTGTGTATGTACCTACACTACCTGCAACCCTGGATGATCTGTGTATGTACCTACACTACCAACAATCCTAGATGATCTGTGTATGTACCTACACTACCAACAACCCTGGATGATCTGTGTATGTACCTGCACTACCAACAACACTGGATGATCTGTGTATGTACCTTCACTACTTGCAACCCTGTATGATCTGTGTATGTACCTACACTACCTGCAACCCTGGATGATCTGTGTATGTACCTACACTACCTGCAACCCTGGATGATCTGTGTATATACCCACACTCCTGCAATCCTCGTTGTTTGGTGAAGGTTGTTTCTTTTTGCTTGATTTTGATTCTTTAAGAGCGCATGCATGCACAGAGAGAGGGGAGAGAGAGAGAGAGTAATGGTCATATTGAAGAAACTACCATCACCATCATGATGTCAATTCATGGTAAACAGTCAACAGAATTTATATGATGCACGGTAGATAGAAGGACATGATCGCCTACACCAACTGGTATGACACATGATGATGATGATGACGAATAAGAATAAGAGACTGAACTAGAGAAATAATAATAAGAACACTGAGGTGAGAGGCAAAAACAGTAGACACCAGCTCCCTCTCTGAGATTGAGCAACTCACCCAGAACAGAGTCATGTAGCGAGACACAATGCAGGTCCTGTGCAAGGTTTGATGCTTGATAATAAAGATCGCCAGAGACGAAGTCTTAATTTCTGTCATATGTGACATTGTTTGCTTGAATGGACAATAGATGATAGATAGACAGACAGATAGACAAAAGACAAAAACTTGTCACCCTACCAGAATTTGAACTTGCCTTCTCCTGGTTTTGATCACAACAAATTATTGATTCAGCTACCAACCCTTTGGGAGTATGACATGAATATCTGTCAAACTCTACAAGTCACTGGGAGCCGTGATAGCTCAGTGGTTGGTGAACTGGACTACAAAGGACAAGAGGTAGGGTTCGATCCCAACCGATGGCTTCTGGTTCACCCAGCCTTTGATGGGTACCAGATTTTTTTATGGAAAAGTAAAGCAGCTTATTTATGGACTTCATAATGAAGAAATGCTGCACTGGTAATAAAGGCATCGAATGGATACAAGGAGACCATTTGGAGGACCTGGACTTTGCTGATGACATAGTTCTCATCAGCAATCAGATAAAAACGATGCAGGAAAACACAAATGAACTATCATCAATAGCCAGCAAAATTGGGCTTGAGGTCAATCATGAAAAGACTAAAGTCATGAAAAGTTTAATTCCAACAAGTGACAAAATATACATGGAAAACAAACCAGTAGAAGAGATCGATCACTTCATCTATCTTGGAAGTCACATTGATCGAGAAGGGGATACGAGCAAAGAAATTAGAATCAGACTGGCTAAAGCAGCAATGTCTTTCAGAAGCCTTGAAAAGTTGTGGAAATCAAAACTCATTAGCACAAACACAAAACTTAGGCTATTCAAATCAAATGTACTATCAACCCTTACGTATGCGTGTGAAAGCTGGAAAACAACAAGAGATATAGAAACAAAGTTGAACACATTCGAAAATAAATGTCTAAGGAAAATACTTGGTATAGAATGGAACGAATTCAAAACAAACGAGGAAATTAGAGAAATCGCCAATCAACCACTAATATCTTCAGTAATAAAGAAAAGACGATGGTCATACGTTGGACATGTGATGAGAAGAGATAATAATCGAATAGCAAAGCAAGCCCTCATATGGGAAACAACAGGTAAAAGAAAAAGAGGAAGACCCAGGGAGACACTGAGAAGAACATTGATGAGAGAGGCAAGAGCAGCAGGAATCGGCTCCCTCAATGAGATAGAACTGCTTGCACAGAACAGAGACAGATGGCGAGTTTTGATAAAATATCTTTAAAAGAAAATTGCTAGAACAAAAATTCATATAGGAGAAGGTGTATCTTGGTCTACGCCCTATGGGCCGGCTACGGCTCGAAAGGTCAATAGATAGATAGATAGAAAGCAGCACGGGTGTAATACCGACCACATTACCCCAAAAATCATGTGCTGAAAGTCTGTAAAAATTATGGTCACTAACACCATATTCCCTATACGTCACTTGGTGTGACGGGGGCACTTTACTTTTTTTTTACTTTCTGTCAAACTCTACAGGTCACTACACTGATGGCGCGGAGCTGGTGGATAGCATAATGGAGATTGTTCGCAAGGAAACTGAACAGTGTGACTGTCTACAGGGCTTCCAGTTGACACACTCACTAGGGGGCGGCACTGGGTCTGGCCTTGGAACTCTGATCATTAGCAAGGTCAGAGAAGAATACCCTGACAGAATCATGTGCTCTTATTCTGTTGTACCTTCACCAAAGGTAAGTTCTTGTTATCATATTTTTCATGAACTTTTTCTTCCTCTTCTTCTCTGCTCCTTTCAACAAACACTTTCCCTGATGTCCTGTCTGGTGCCTTTCTCTTAAGATCACTCCATGTCTTGCCCATCCTTTTTATCTATGCTTCCACCTGTCTTGTCCACTTGCATATTTTTTGGTCTACTCTTTGTCTTCCTCCTTGAAGGATTCCATAAAAGGACTTGTCGTGTAGTACCCTCACTTTTCTGCCGTTGTGTGTGTGTCCTATCAAGCACCATTGTCTTTGTCTTAGTCTTATCTTTTTAATCACTAGTATTTGTCTGCTATTTTTTCATAATTCTAAGTTTAGTGATTTTGTCCTGCCATCTCCATGCTTTTATTTTGAGCAAGAATCCATCAATGATAGTCTATATCTTTGTAACTAGGGGTCTCGGTTGCCGAGTTGGGAAATCCACCCGACTGGACTACCGATGTTCGGACAACCCATGTTCGATTCCCGCTGGGAGCAGTGTGAATTCTACTCGTAGTTGGGGAAAAAAAAATACCATAACGTCGACCCAGCCATTGGCAGAAATGGGTATTTCCTTGGGAAGGTGAGGAATTTTGCCTCGCATCTGAATTTCGATGCTTGAGGCGACACTATACAGTACTACTATATCCGAACATTTCTAGATAGGCGGCCGAGCACATATGGGTGGAAACTCACGTGCTAAGACGCCGGTTCAAGTCTCGTACTTTACCTTTACCTTTATCTTTGTGACTGTCATTTTTTTTGCTCTCCGTGTTTCACAGCCATATAACTAACTTATTAATTTTCAAAATTCACATATATTTTTTTCTTCTTTCACTTATTTGTGGATTGCATTGCCTTGATCGTTGCACCCTGTGGTCCAGAGCATATTTAGTTCACATTTGTTTAGGGCTGCTTCCCTGGTATTATTTTCCTCTATCTTCCTGTAAGACAACAGTTGTTTGAGGTTACAATTGTTTGTCTTATGAGAAAACTGACTATACAGACAAGTCTTTCCTGCTTGATTTTTTTGGTCATCTTTTTAATCTTTTAGGAGCAGCTCAAAATTAAATAACAAACTATGGTTAAAAAAATAATAAATGGTTAATCCTTCTTTTTCTGTAATCATGGCTCATTCAGACTAGTATTCCAGGCTCTCATATGAAGGCTTCTGTCTGTTCAGTGATTAGGGTGCACCGTAGAGTTTAAATGGTTAACAGGAAACAAAATTGATGTATGTTGAAAGCTAGAAATTGAAAGAAATAAAGAGGATTTTGACCTTACAAGATGTTTATTCTCATTTAACAGGAAAACTGAGATAGAGATAGAGAACAGATGAAACAGCAAACCAAAAAAACACAAAATCTTCCTCATTATACCCATTATAGCAAAATGTTGCATCTTCTCAATATTCCTGTGTGGTGCAGAAACATGGACATTAGACAAGAAAACAGAACAGAAAATTTAGGCCTTTGAAATGTGGATTTATAGAAGAATAAGTAGAATTGGATGGAAAGGAAAGAAAACAAACGATGAAGTTGCAAAACAACTAAAATTTAAAAGAGAACTGTTAAACACAATTAGAACAAAACAAATGAAATTTTTGGGGTATGTTAAAAGACACAACAGCCTAATAAAAGTAATATTGGAAGGTAAAATACAAAGCTAAGTGGTTAATGCACTGGCTACTGACCAGAAGGACCGGAGTTCAATTCTCTGATGTGGTGATTTGATCAACATAGCATCAGGGTTTACCCAACCTCTGAAAATTGGTACCGGAAGTTCATGGGAAAGTGAGGCAGCCACATTTACCCACGGGATGTGTCATTGTCAATGAAAAAAGTATGGAAACTAGTTTAGTCAGCAAATCAACCTTGCACAATGGAGAGCTCCATAGTACTCACATCCCCACTTCAGCATGTTCCCAAGCACACACTAACACTAACACTAGCACTGAAGATGGCCTCAGCACATATGCATGAACTCTGTAGCAGCGGTGCAGATGTTGTCCCTAACCTCCTTAGTCTCTTCTTATAACATGCTTGACAGGTACAGTGGCTCTATTTTTTTCTTCTGTGGTCAGGGTTCCAGTAGCCACACAAGCCTGGTTATGGTTATGGTTAGTTGAAGGCCTTGGTATAACTACAAATTAATTAAAATCCATAATTACTCAACTGCTTGAGCCAGTGGAATCATCCAAATTAAAACTCATCTCATTGATGGATCCAAACAAAGAAAGCCAGTTTCAGTCTCTATTTTAGTAGCTACAGCACATGCTAAAAGACATAAAGCCAAGCGACACCGAAAGTGAATGCAGTAACACGATCCAGGTGAAGTGCACAGAGCACTAAACTCAGTAGCTCAGGCAGCAAACCAGATTTGGAATATGAGGAAACTGCAACAAAGAACACTTTTCAGACACAGCCTCAACAGTTTCTGCCACTATCCGCCATATTGAGCGAAAGTCCTTACACAGGCATATGGACACTATCGTTGTGTTCGTCATACATCTTTCAATATGAAGAAAACCCGTACTTACTTGACCTATTTTATTTAATCCATTGGTGGGAATGTTAAAATATTTCTTTGAACTTTTTGTTGGTTGTCACTGGCAGGTGTCTGACACAGTTGTGGAACCTTACAACTGCACTCTGGCCATCCACTTGCTGGTGGAGAATACCGATGAAACCTATATCATCGACAATGAGGCTCTCTATGATATCTGCTTCCACACCCTTCGGCTTACAACCCCAACAAATGGTGACCTCAACCACCTTGTCTCTGCCACCATGTCAGGAATAACAACTTGCCTGAGATTCCCTGGTCAACTCAATGCTGATCTCCGCAAACTAGCCGTCAACATGGTACCTTTTCCCCGCCTGCATTTCTTTATGACTGGGTTTGCTCCACTGACCTCTAGGGGAAGTCAGTGGTACAGAAATCTGTCAGTTCCGGAATTGACGCAACAAATGTTTGATGCCAAGAACATGATGGCTGCCTGCGATCCACGCCACGGCCGCTACCTCACCGCAGCTACAGTGTTCCGAGGAAAGATGTCAATGAAGGAAGTTGATGAGCAGATGCTAAATGTTCAGAATAAGAACAGCCGGTACTTTGTTGAGTGGATACCTAACAACGTGAAAACTGCTGTCTGTGACTACCCACCTCGCGGTCTGAAGATGTCTGCAATTTTTATGGGGAACAACACGGCTATGCAGGAACCATTCAAGCGTGTGGGGGAGCAGTTCACAGCCATGTTCAGACGTCGTGCCTTCTTGCACTGGTATACTGGTAAGTGTTTTATCTTCTTTCAGCGTCGTAAACTAATTCAATTACAGACTATCTTGACTTACAGTCATTCAAGTTATGAATTTTGTGAGTTATGATTTGAGTACATGCGGTACAATGTTAACCTCAGATGGTAGATGTACAACAGAGGTGAGATGCAGTATGGCCCAGGCAAAAGCAGCTTTAAAAAAAATCAGGAAGATACTGTGCAATCCATTTTTGACAATAGAAACAAGAAAAAGAGTTCTTAAATGTTATGTAGAGCCAGTCTTAACATATGGATGTGGACCATGGACAATAGGACAACAGACAAGAAAATCACTGGAGTCTGTAGAAATGTGGTTTTACATAAGAATATCATGGACAGCTAAGAAGAGTAATGAAAATGTTCTGAAAGAGGCCAAAGAAAAGATGTCAGACAGCTTGAGAGAATCGCTTGGCAGAAGGTCAACAACAGAAATGATAAATAACTGTTGAGATTGAAAGTTGTGGAGAGACATCATCACCTACGCCAGCAGGCCTGGTACTTGATGATGATGATGATGATGAACACCAAATTCCCTATACGCCACTTGGCGTGACCGGAGTACTTTACTTTTTTTTTTACTTTACAAGTTTATGTATTTGATTGATACTTACCAGTTTATGTATTTGATTGATGCTTACCAATTTATGTATTTGATTGATGCTTACAAGTTTATGTATTTGATTGATGCTTACCAATTTATGTATTTGATTGATGCTTACAAGTTTATGTGTTTGATTGATGCTTACCAGTTTATGTATTTGATTGATGCTTACCAGTTTATGTATTTGATTGATGCTTACCAGTTTATGTATTTGATTGATGCTTACCAGTTTATGTATTTGATTGATGCTTACAAGTTTATGTATTTGATTGATGCTTACCAGTTTATGTATTTGATTGATGCTTACAAGTTTATGTATTTGATTGATGCTTACCAATTTATGTATTTGATTGATGCTTACAAGTAAATGTAAAATTTGAATGAGCTAGAGGAACTGGGTGGTCTAGAGGTAAGACATTCAGGCCCTGGACAAGAAGGTCCCAAGTTCTAATCCCACCACAGTATGTGGGAGTTTCCCACTTCAAATTTGTGGACCTTCATGACCTTACCCCCGGTTTCTGGGTGGGTGAGATTCAATGTCTGACACTCTCTAATAACGGCAAGAGTAGGAGGTCTCGTGTGCACATGCACGCATTATAGAACCTTCAGCAGTTCAAAGTTGAAGAGTTGGCCAAAAATGACACAGGGCAAAAATTCTAAAGCAAAAAAGGGGATCTGGACTAAGACAGAAACTATGGGGTAGCCGTCACAACCTGGAGAGGGCTGCTAGCTTCATCATGGAGACGGGACTGCAGATCTGACCTTATGAACCAAAGACAAGATGGAGGGCCTCTTCTGCCAGGATGGGGCGGGGACAACAAGTAGAACTGTTGCACCAATGACAAAACTCCCCATATGTCCAACAATGGGACATATCATGCAAGTAAGGGCCCTAACCACAGGTAGAACTGTTGCACCAATGACAAAACTCCCCATATGTCCAACGATGGGACATATCATGCAAGTAAGGGCCCTAACCACAGGTAGAACTGTTGCACCAATGACAAAACTCCCCATATGTCCAACGATGGGACATATCATGCAAGTAAGAGCCCTATCCATGGGAAAGGACACCCCAGAAAACAAACCACTGGGAGAACACTCAGAAACTATGAGCAGAGTGAGGTGGGCCAAACAGCCCTGGTCACCGGCACCCACACTATGAGAAGGAAAACTCTTACGTCAAATTCAGCCTGCCAAAAACAGATTGTGTCAGCCGCTGCACAAGTTTAGGGAGGAAAATCAAGACACGCCCATATATGAGTACTGACCATGCGACCAGCTCATCATGTGTCATGTTGTCCTTACCCCTCCATCATAAAACAGGACAAAGAGTCAAGTTCACACCATCACAAGACTTGAACGCTGAAGAAGTAAATCAAAATCTACCCACACCGAAGTAGGATGTGTACGGTCAAAAGGCACAAATATCGTGGCTTTGCCACATATTAGCAACACAATGCATCCACACCCACTTAACAGGTGAACACACAGAAGAATGGGAGCTGCGATAGCTCAGTGGTTAGTGAACTGGACTACAAAGAACATGAGGTAGGGTTTGATCCCAACTGATGGCTCCCGGTTCACCCAGCCTTAAATGGGCACCAGATTTTTCTGAGAAAGTAAAGCGGCACGGGCGTAATACCGACCACATTACCCCAAAAATCATGTGCTGTAGGTCTGTAAAAATTATGGTCACTAACACCATATTCCCTATACGACACTTGGCGTGACGGGGGCTCTTTACCTTTTTTACTTTCGAAGAATCATGAGCTAAACACAAATAATGTTTCTTGTCTTTTCCACAGGAGAAGGCATGGATGAAATGGAGTTCACCGAGGCGGAGTCAAACATGAGTGATCTTGTGTCTGAATATCAACAATACGAGGAAGCTACAGTTGAAGATGGCATCAACTTCTACGAAGAAGAAGAAGAAGAGGTATAACCGAGCACATTTTTTAACATCAATGGCAAACGAATCGTCCCCTAAACATCCATGGCTTTTGCTTGACAATGTCATTGCTTTTGGTAGCCCAAGTCTGTATTCAATAAATTGTTATAATTGTGAAATGTCTACAAAAATGAAGAGCAAAAACATCTTAATGGAGTTTTCTTGAACAAGCATAATTGGTGCTTTAGTTAACACCCTAAAACATCATAATGGTAGATAGCAAACATCATCTTTCCCTGTTTATTTTTGTTCTGTGATTTAGACAGATCACTTGTTTAAAAACATCAATTTATATGTTTCACGTTCTGAAACAAAATGTGTAAATTAATAATTATGAAGACAAGATGACTAAATAGTAAGTAAAATTTACAGGACAAATTATCTAGTGTTGTTTCTATTGATATATGCAGTGAAGTATCATGGGGAGCTGCAGTTTTTAATGCTGGACTAAGTCTGTTTCACTGGTCACTGTTCGATCATGCCTTTGCTGCTGTTTATCCATCATTTGTTGGTCTTTCTTGAGCTTCAAAGCCAGTTGTTTTCTGATTAATGTTGGTAATTATCAGTAGCTGGTTAGACACCATTCTTATGAAATAATAGGTCTGCTTATTTTTTGATCTCCTGTGTGTTTGATGTAGCCCAAACCATTTTTCTTATCAAATCATTTCTCCCACTCTTAATTTTTTGTGACTTGAATTATTGTTTTTTAATCTAAAACTTTTCTTCTCTTTAGCATAGATCGTCATCTCTTACTCCTTACATATGGAACATTTTTTATATTAACAGTAAAGAATTTACAAGATTAAATGATTTATTATTTGTCATTTGTTGCCATTTTATTTTTTTATCAAATTATTATATTAACAGTTGTTGGTACACTACTTTTGTTGGTTTTCAAGCGTCTTGTTTCAATCTCTATTTCAAATCTTCCCTCCAACCTCTGCGTTAAAATGCTTTCTTCTCAGGTATTTTATTTCAGGAACCTTCTTAAGTGTGCTACCAGTGGCTTCAATATTAAATGGGCCAGGTGACATTCTTGTCTTCATAGTTTTGTGTCTTGGGTGTGGTAATCGTCACATTGGGATAAAATGATCAAATATTTAAATTTATCAATTGTGATATTTCGAGTCCAAATGATGCTGCTGTTTAACTTCAGAAATCAAAATAAAATAGTCTTGTACTAATTATAATGTTTCTTTGTTATTATTTAACTTCTGGTACTTTCTTTTTTTCTTTTTGTTATTCACTCGATGATTACTAAAGGAATTAATTGTCAACTTTGTCACCTGTCCTTAGAATGACAGGTCGGCATAGATACGTGTCTTGTATAGTTTGCTATCAAACTGTAATATTTGCGCCTTTTGACCCAATACATACGACTTCAGCATATTATTTTTTGGGTACCGGGTTGTCTTCTCTCTTCAATCCCTGCTCACTTCGCCAGACTAGATAGGTTAGTCTGTTACTGGAGGCACCACAAGGACGTGGAGTAAGGTCTAAATGGTGCTGGTTCACCAATCCTGGCACAACTGTGGGCTGCTGACAGCTTCCAGCTCTCCCGCTGTGAGACACCTTTGCCTCCTAACTTCTGGATAGTGTTTATGTTCCAATGACAGCCACAGAATTTGTGTTGGAGGCTGATTAATTTCAGTCTCTAATGTAGATCGTGGTGCTAAAGTCAACTGGAAGTTCAATGTTAAGGAGTTAAGGAGCAAACTGAAGATTACAAGTCAAGCAAAAACTTTGTTGAACTTAACATCAAACCTGACCCAACAACATAAATATACAAAATTGCAGGGACAGTATGAAATCCTAGCGACAGTTGAAAAGGCAGCATGACCATGGAGAGAGAGAGAGATTGTGCGTACTATTTCATGGTGTTGGACAATGTAGCCATGAGATGGACATATTGTGCATCCTTAATGCTCTGAAGGAAGTTAGACAAGATTAAGGCTTGATGTTCATGAATCTGCAGCTGTCGTGCTACAAATGGAGTCTTCAAGTCAAGAGGAGTGTTGTCAAAATTCAAATGAACAAGGAAAGATTTGTGAACCAGCATATTTTTATTTTTCTGTCATTTCATGCTCCTGGATTTGATTATGAGTTCTGAGCACTTATGGAGCAAGTAGACTGGGAGCCGCGATAGTTCAGTGGTTAGTGAACTGGACTACAAAGGACAAGAGGTAGGGTTCGATCCCAACCGACGGCTTCCGGGTTCACCCAGCCTTTAATGGGTACTGGATTTTTTTCTGGGAAAGTAAAGCGGCACGGGCGTAATACCGACCACAATACCCCAAAAATCATGTGCCGAAGGTCTGTAAAAATTATAGTCACTAACACCATATTCCCTATACGCCACTTGGCGTGACGGGGCTCTTTACTTTTACTTTATAGAATATATAAAGAAACAACAGATACAATTATTTGGCCACGTGACAAGGCATAGTGATCAAAACACTACACAACGAGCCCTCAATAAACGTTGCGAGAACACAAGGGCCGACCACGAAAAAAGATGGATTGACGAAATATTAGAAACACTAGGAAACATAACAGCAACAGAGGCGAACAAAACGACAGATTTATCTCCCCTGGACGCTGAAAGACAAATGAGGAAGGAAAGAAGGATAATTTCTTTTTGATAAGATCCTTGATGGCGCCCCTAAGCACATGACGCTCCCCGGACAACTGCCCGAGTTGCAGGTACCTTATGTCGGCCCTGTTCTTACAAAACGAATGCCCATTGCTACCTCCTCTATACCTCCTTGCGACCTTGCCGGAACCCTATTCCGCTCTCTGTTTGACACAACTACCGTCTCCAGTACGATGCTTTTCTCCTCAATAAGCCCCCATCACGTGGGATTTCTTTCATCGTCGCCATTACTCAGCTCTTCAATCCGCCCCTCGACATGTCCTCCCCGTTTTCCATACAGAGGTTCTCATCCCACATGCCCCGCCCTTCTTCCTAAAGAGTTATCCTTACTCTCACCCACAACCAACTTGATGAATCCGCCTTCTGGGTCCGGTATCTACCAATCGTTTACTCGGTCTCCGCCACTCGATTTCTCATCTCAGAATACAGAACAGAAGAGCAAAATACCGCAAATTAGATCTCCAAATGGGGACTGGTTGGTCTCGAGGCAAGACGTCGGCCTCGAGACAGAGAGGTGGGTTGTGGGTTCAAATCCCGACAGCATCAGTTCGGATTTTTATTTCTGATTTATCTCTGCGGCAACCATCCCTGGTCTCAGCAGCGAGGCCCGGCTTGAAATGTTACTCATCGTCGGGAAAAAAATGAGTACCTCTGAAGACGGAGTTATCTGCCTATGCGGCTAGGGACTCCTATGCACACGGCTGCCAGGGAAAAACGGATTCACACGCAAAATTCAGTTCCTAGTCTCTAGGGACTTCGTCAGAGGTCAAAGCTGGCGAACGAAAGAAAAAATATCTCACATCGACGCTGGAAGGCAAATGAGGAAGGAAAGCAGAAAAAGAAGATTCCTCTTTGGTAGCATTTAAACGTGACAGGAACCTCCGGATTTTCTCGTAAGAAGCCGCCGACTTCGTAACTCTAACAATGTTCCTTATGGAGCACGGTCCCTTGTAAACGTCCTATCTGTAAAACCTGCCTTTTCGTGCTAAAGACCTGGCATGTAATTTTCCATAATGGCTTCTTTGAGATCAAGGAAAGTTTTACTTGTTTTTCTTATTAAAAAAAAAAATAAAAAGTAAAGAGCCCCCGTCACGCCAAGTGGCGCATAGGGAATATGGTGTTAGTGACCATAAATTTTACAGACCTTCAGCACGTGATTTTTGTGGTAATGTGGTCGGTATTACGCCCGTGCCGCTTTACTTTTCCCAGAAAAAATCCGGTACCCATTAAAGGCTGGGTGAACCGGAAACCGTCGATTGGAATCGAAACCTACCTCTTGTCCTTTGTAGTCCAGTTCACTAACCACTGAGCTATGGCGGCTCCCTTGTTTTCCTTATATAGGTCATTAATTGTAAAGGCTGCCACAAAACACATGGGTGAAAGAGTCTGATGCTTGCGTGTTCGTTTTATTGAACATATTTACAACATCTGTCGAGAGATTAGTACGCCAGTCTCTACCCATTCCAACTCTCCTGATCATTGAGACCCCCGCGGTATCCAACTAACCGGTATCGTCGCTCATTCCTCAGATGATCAAAGTCGGTTTGCTCTAGAGAACCGTCTCATAGCCTGTCTTGGCTTTCTCAACCCAATAGGAATTCATGTCTTTCATTCGTTTCTATCATAATCGGCATTCCCTTCCCATTTCATATTCTCCACCCTAGATGGATGTTTTCCTCTTGTTCTTTCTCCCACAACCAATTCCCTAATCTCCACTTGCTAGGGACCAATTCCTTCGTTTTCTTCTATTCTGTTCTATCTTTATTGGTTACTTTCCCCCTTTCTTTACTAGATCATGTGACACTTCCAGGCTACATTTCTCTATCCCAAATTTCAGAACCTCCGAGCCTCACCTGTTTGATCACGTGACAACCAGCGGCCTATTGTTTTAACCTCTGGTCATTTTCGACCCTAGGACCATTCCCTTCTGTGACATCGTACTGCAGGGACAGCTACGTTCAGCTAAGTGAATTCAAGTAACCTTGTAGTTGTCTTGTATTTGTTTGCGTCCTATTTGTTTGTGGCCGAATAGTATAGTTATTTTGTTTTGTCCTCATTCTGACATCTTGTTTAAAATTGTATGTTCAATTATATTCCTTCAATGTTTAACACAACAGCAAAAACAGAGGCTATGAGAATAAGCAAATTAAGACAACCACATTAAGATTAAAGATAAAGAAATAAAACAAGTAGAGGAATTCAAGTAATTAGGCACAATGTTTACAGAAGATGTAAAACTAGACAGAGAAATTGACATGAGAATACAAAAAGCAAATGCTGTCACATACCAGCTTTCACCATTGCTAAGACATCCAAACATTTCTAAGGCAGCTAAACAACAAATAATAAATAGCATTTTCATACCAACTTTGTGCTATGTAAGTCAAACATGGACACTTTATAAATCATTTAAGAAAGATCAATACATGTGAGTTGCGATGCTTGAGAAAAGTAACAAACAACACAAGAAGAGATAGAATACCAAATGAAACCATAAGAAAAATGGTAGAAATAAAACCCTGCCAAGAATATATAGAGCAACAACTACTTAAATGGTTGGGCCACCTGGTCAGAATGAATCCTCACCAATCACCATCAAGGGCGTTCTTCTCGAGAATGCATGGAAAAAGACCAAGAGGAAGACCCAGAAGAAGATGGATAGATGCAGTGACAGAGACATGTAACAACAAAGGAAAATCACTAATTCAGACAGTTCGAGCAGCTCAAGAACGACAAATGATATAACCACGACACCTTTTAGGTATCAGTGAGAAAGAGAAAAGAAGAAGATGGATAGATGCAGTGATAGAGACATGTAACAACAAAGGAAAATCACTAATTCAGCCGGCATAGTGCGCCACTCTCAATTTGATTAGTGTGAACGTCGTCACACCATATTCTTTTTACATGTCTTGTATGATCTTGATATTAGTGAAATCTAATACCTTGTTCAATTATCTAAAAATTCATATATTATATGCTAGATAAATATGTCGATTGATTCTTAAACCATGAACAATTTTGTTTTTGAAATCTCTTCCGACCCATCGATTAACAGCTTCCGTAAGGAAAGACGCTTCTCCTAACAAAAGGACGAATCAAACCACACTTGTATGCATTTATGTGCTTTTCTTTGCCTTGCCCTACTGGTACAATACCGCTGCTACTCTATGTTTGTTTATGGTCCTACATGTTTACTCTAGTACATATTTTATTTTAATTTAACTGAGTTTAAGTGCTCTGTGCACACCTTGAGCTGTGTGTTTCATCCGTTTTGATCGTGTTTCAATATTCCAATTATTTACGATGAATGATGATATCGTATGACAGGGAACAGTTGACTGTGTTCACTTTCTGTACGGTTTCGCCTCATATCTTTTGGCGTGTGCTGTGACTGCTACGATGGGGACTACAGCTACATTTCTTTGTTTGGGAGATGAGTTAGTAATTCAGATGATTCCACTGGCAACGGGCGGTTGAGCAATTATGGATTTTAATTCGTTTGCAGTGATACCGGGACCTTCCATAACCATAACCATAATTTATTTTAGCAAATTATTATATGTATTTTATTATTATTTTTAAAATTTTAAATACATGTTTGTGTGTGTAAAGTAAAGTACCCCCGTCACGCCAAGTGGCGTATAAGGAATATGGTGTTAGTGACCATACATTTTACAGACCTTCTGCACATGATGTTTGGATTAATGTGGTTGGTATTACGCCCATGCCGCTTTACTTTCCCAGAAAAAAAATCCAGTACCCATTTAAGGCTGGTTGAACCCGGAAGCCGTCGGTTGGGATCTAAACCTCCGTCTTTTCTTTTGTAGTCCAGTTCACTAACCACTGAGCTATCGCGGCTTCCTAATTTGTGTGTGCGTTGTAGGTTTATTTCTGTTGAAGGCCTATTGAGCCGAAACGTCGCTCTGGTTTGTGGTGTCCTCTTGTTACGTGAAGCTTTAACCTTACCGTTTTTCTTTTATATATCTATTTTTAAAAATGTCTCCTCACAATTAGTTTCACAATTCTATGCATTTATGTGCATTTTTTTGTCTTGGCCTTGTTAATTCGAAACAAAATGCTACAGGAAGACCATTAGTATAACTTGGAAAATGAAAAAGAAAAACGAAGAAATATTAAACGATTTAAACATTAATAATTGGCTCATAAACAACACCTTACATAGTAAATTAAAATAGTATAGCCACGTCAAAAGACACAGCGGACCGAGAAGAAGAAGAATTAGTCCTGCACGACGCACAAGGGCAAACCAAGAAGAAGGTGGCTTCAAGACATCAAAGAGTCCTTGAACATGACAATAGAAGAAATGGGAGATTCTTTCAGACGGGCTGTGGTGAATGCAATGTTCTGTGGGAGATCTGATTAGAGACAGAGATTGTTTCAGGCGGGCTGTGGTGAATGTAACGTTCTGTGGGAGATCTGATTAGAGACAGAGATTCTTTCAGACGGGCTGTGGTGTATGTAACGTTCTGTGGGAGATCTGATTAGAGACAGAGATTCTTTCAGGCGGGATGTGGTGAATGCAATGTTCTGTGGGAGATCTGATTAGAGACAGAGATTGTTTCAGACGGGCTGTGGTGAATGCAACGTTCTGTTGGAGATCTGGCTAGAGACAGAGATTGTTTCAGACGGGCTGTGGTGAATGTAACGTTCTGTGGGAGATCTGGCTAGAGACAGAGATTGTTTCAGGCGGGCTGTGGTGAATGCAACCTTCTGTGGGAGATCTGATTAGAGACAGAGATTGTTTCAGACGGGCTGTGGTGAATGCAACGTTCTGTTGGAGATCTGGCTAGAGACAGAGATTGTTTCAGACGGGCTGTGGTGAATGTAACGTTCTGTGGGAGATCTGGCTAGAGACAGAGATTGTTTCAGACGGGCTGTGGTGAATGTAACGTTCTGTGGGAGATCTGGCTAGAGACAGAGATTGTTTCAGACGGGCTGTGGTGAATGTAACGTTCTGTTGGAGATCTGGTTAGAGACAGAGATTGTTTCAGACGGGCTGTGGTGAATGTAACGTTCTGTAGGAGATCTGGCTAGAGACAGAGATTGTTTCAGACGGGCTGTGGTGAATGTAACGTTCTGTGAGAGATCTGGTTAGAGACAGAGATTGTTTCAGGCGGGCTGTGGTGAATGTAACGTTCTGTGAGAGATCTGGTTAGAGACAGAGATTGTTTCAGGCGGGCTGTGGTGAATGTAACGTTCTGTGAGAGATCTGGTTAGAGACAGAGATTGTTTCAGGCGGGCTGTGGTGAATGTAACGTTCTGTGAGAGATCTGGTTAGAGACAGAGATTGTTTCAGGCGGGCTGTGGTGAATGTAACGTTCTGTGAGAGATCTGGTTAGAGACATAGATTGTTTCAGACGGGCTGAGCTCCGAAGTCGGAGTTATATGCCTGTGCGGCGAGGGACCCCAGTGCACAGGCTGCCAGGGAAAAATGGATGAACACGCAAAATTCAGTTCCTTGTCTTTAGTGACTTCATCAGAGGTAAAAGCTGGCGAACGAACGAAAAAAAAGGACGTTAAGTGGGTCAGATGCGTTATGTTGGTGTTTGCAGTAGAAATGTGATATTTGCGCCTTTCGGCCCAACACATCCGACTTCAGCTCGCTATTTTTGAGTACTGGGTTGACTTTCCTTTTCTATCCCTATTCGCTTGGCATGACCAGCCTGGTTCGTCTGTTTCTAGAGGAATCATGAAGAGGTTGGGTAGGACCTGAGAGGCTCTGGTTGGGTAGGACCTGAGAGGCTCTGGTTGGGTAGGACCTGAGAGGTTCTGGTTGGGTAGGACCTGAGAGGCTCTGGTTGGGTAGGACCTGAGAGGCTATGGTTGGGTAGGACCTCAGGGGCTCTGGTTGGGTAGGACCTGAGAGGCTCTGGTTGGGTAGGACCTGAGAGGCTCTGGTTGGGCAGGACCTGAAAGGCTCTGGTTCCATTATCCTGGGGCAAGCTATCATCAGATATGAAATGCTGACAACTTCCCGCCCTTTTATTGTCAGGCGCCTTGCCTCCTTTCTTCTTCTTCTACCTTTCAGCTCCCTGTGGAGCATAGGTCTTCAACAAACACTTTCCAAGTCGTTCTGTTTTTTTTACCATACTTTTAAGATCATTCCATGTCTTCCCCATCATCCTCATCTCTGCTTCTGTCTGTCTTCTCCGAGAATTGCTTGGTCTTCCTCTTTGTCTTTTCCCCTGGGAATTCCAGAAAAGGGCCTGTTGTGTAATACTCTCAGTTGGCTTCCGCAGTGTGTGTCCTATCCAGCGCCATCATCTTCGCTGTATCTCTTTATCCACTGGTATTTGACTAGTGCCTTTCCATAATTCTATGTTAGTGATTTTGTCCTGCCATTCTTATCCTTTTATTCTGTGTAAGCTTTCATTAATGAAAGTCTGTATCTTCAAGATTGTCAATTTTGTTGTTCTCCATAAAAGGACTGACTTAACATTGGAGTTGAAAATTTTTATGTTTGTATTTAACCTAATTTCTTTGGCCTTGCCTTCCCACTCTTTTTAAATTTAAGATAACAAAAGTTAGCGTCCGTGCTGAAATTATATTTGAATCGGTAGTTTTTTTTTTCTTCCGCGTCCGCTAAGATTAGTCACAAATACTCTTTTGTACAGGAACAAGAATATTGGTAACAGAGCTCTTCAGCACGAAGTTAGATCTGAACTTGGCTTGTCCTTGAACCAATTGAACCCTTTCAAAATGGCAGCACCAGCTCTGGGAAAGTCAAAAGCAGTTTTTCGCATTTTGAATCATCCAGGAACATGTGCACTGTATCAAACAAGGCACAAGTAAGACATTATTGTCTGTTATTATTTTAGTATGAAATTTGTTTTATTTAAATTAGATTCTATGCTTAAATATTTATTTGTAACATTAGTTAGCAGTGTTGCAGATTCGACCTCTAAGAAAGTTAAAAAGAAGACCTCGCTAAACTCTAAGTCGAGTCAGTCGTCACAGAGATGGCCTGTTGTCTCACTTGTGACTTGTCAAACAATTTGTCCATGCTAAATAAAAAAAACTCTTTGACTTTCTTTCTCACATTAGGTATAAGTACTAAAAGTAGTTTGTCCTTGTACCTAGGTACTTTACCTAGGCTAGTGTTTAAGTTTAAGTAAACAAATTAAAATTAATTCTTCAATTAATTGTGTGTCAGTGTATTAATTACTGTATTAGTGTATTTTTTGTTGTTGTTATGTTTTGTATACTCACTGTAACTGACTGTACTCCATCGGCATCACTGATCTTGATAACTACTGTGTGTCCCTCCCTACCCTACTACTACTACTGCTACTTACTACTTGCTACTGTGTATAGTTTAAACATAAATTTTTTTTTTCATTTTGTCTATTTCCATTTCCATATATTATATATGATTTATGCCACGCAAGCTGCGGTTTCATTTCATTTATTTTAAAATACTTTTAATGTCATTGTCATGACATCTGTCCAGACTGAGACTGTCCTGGGGTGTCCTCACATGGCACATATAACATATTACATATCTCTTAAGTCTTAATTATAATTAATTATATTATGATTAATTATATATGATAATAATGATATGACATTAATGACAATACTGTCTTCTCAGTCTCATTGTGTTGTGTGTGTAGTCTGTAGGTAGAGGTTCAGTAGAGTAGTGGATTGTAGTTACCTAGTAGTGGCTTGTAGTGAGTAAAATTATTACACACCTTGGCTAGTCACTTTTATTTTAATAACCCCCCCCCCAAAAAAAAAAATAATTAAAAATTAATAATATAATAAATTAAAATAGGCCCTTGACTAGGCTTGACTTTAATCATTCAAAAATACCTCCTAATAGGCTAATTTATGTCAGTTATTAAGAAAAAATTATTAATTTTAACTGGACTCTGTAGAAATGTGGTTTTACAGAAGAATGTTGAGAGTACCATGGACAGCTAAGAAGAGTAATGAAAATGTTCTGAAAGAGGTCAAAGCAAAAAGAGAGCTAATTTCCAATATTAGGAAGAGACAATCATTATTTTTTTGGCCATGTAATGAGAAGAGAACAACTGGAATATATTGTAACAACTGGGAAAATTAAGGGACGAAGAGATAAGTGAAGAAAAGAAAAAAAATACCAGACAGCTTAAGAGAATGGCTTGGCATATGGTCAACAACAGAAATGATAAATAACTGTTGAGATAGAAGGTTGTGGAGAGACATGATCACCTACGCCAGCAGGCCCGGTACTTGATGATTAGTCTTAATAGATTTTTTTTTTTGCTATGGTTTATTAGTCATATAAGCTGATAAAATATAATACAAAGGTCACGACCCTTCCATGGGCTAAAAGATGTGCAAGACATAGATAGACTAGTTGTCATGGCATATAGTAAACAAAAATAGTGAAGAAGTGAAGATAGTGGGGTCATTTAACTGCTGATAAAAACATGATACAGATCACCTAGAAATTTCACAAACTTATGTAAAAATGGATGCAGAATTTAAATATCCATATCATAGACATTTACTTTGACTTAGCTTTAACTCTCCATACGGAAGCTTTTAATTGATGCAACGGAAGATGTTTCAGAGACAATATTTTTCATGCATTTCTTGGTTTTAAGAATCAATCTACAAATTTATGTTTATCTAACATATAATATTTAAGAATTTTTAGATAATTGAACACGGTATTAGATTTCACCAATACCAAGATGATACAAGACATGTAAAAAGAATATGGTTTGATGACGGTTCTGTTGTTGACTGTTTTCCATGCCATGACACCAAGCTATCCAGTATTTTCTCTCTTTGTTGTCCGCGATCTCTCTTTCCTTTTATTTTGCCAGTTGTAACCAAGTATTCCAACTTTCCTCTTCTCATGATGTGCCCAAAAAATGTTGATTGCTTAGATTACGATACCGTAGTAAAATTTACAGCATCAAAACAAAAAAAACACAAATTCCTCAAATTTAACATTTTTCTTCTGTGTTCAAACATTACTTCCCTCTGTGTACAGGCCTAATTTCCACTTCTGGTGTTTAGTTTGTTTACATTGCTATTGGAGTTCGTGAGGTCGTGAGGTACATTGTTTAATATGAAAAAAAAGCTAATTTTCAAGAATTTTTCTTTTTTGATTGGAGAAATTTTCTGCTCAGGTCATAAATCAGCCTGTCATGTTTAGCCTAGTGTGAATCGTCTAGTGTGAATACACAGGACTGTGTTAACAGTTCTGAGAAATTACTATTTTAAGAGCACCTAATGTTACATTAGACATAGCTCTCCTATCACACAACCATCAACATATGCAAGATAAAATGAGCATACTTGATAAGAGATTACAACAAATGGGACTGAAAATAAATAGAGATAAGACCAAAATTATGAGAATTAATGCAGTTGGCAATAACCAAACAAAACTAGGAGAAATACCTCTACTAGACGTACAATCTTACATATATCTGGGCAGTAATGTAGAGAAGGGGATACGAGCAAAGAAATTAGAATCAGACTGGCTAAAGCAGCAATGTCTTTCAGAAGCCTTGAAAAGTTGTGGAAATCAAAACTCATTAGCACAAACACAAAACTTAGGCTATTCAAATCAAATGTACTATCAACCCTTACGTATGCGTGTGAAAGCTGGAAAACAACAAGAGATATAGAAACAAAGTTGAACGCATTCGAAAATAAATGTCTAAGGAAAATACTTGGTATAGAATGGAACGAATTCAAAACAAACGAGGAAATTAGAGAAATCGCCAATCAACCACTAATATCTTCAGTAATAAAGAAAAGACGATGGTCATATGTTGGACATGTGATGAGAAGAGATAATAATCGAATAGCAAAGCAAGCCCTCATATGGGAAACAACAGGTAAAAGAAAAAGAGGAAGACCCAGGGAGACACTGAGAAGAACATTGATGAGAGAGGCAAGAGCAGCAGGAATCGGCTCCCTCAATGAGATAGAACTGCTTGCACAGAACAGAGACAGATGGCGAGATTTGATAAAATATCTTTAAAAGAAACTGCTAGAACAAAAATTCATATAGGAGAAGGTGTATCTTGGTCTACGCCCTATGGGCCGGTTACGGCTCGAAAGGTCAATAGAATGTAGATAAAGAGGGAGGAACAGAAAATGATATCAAAAGTAAGAGGAGCATTTGTTGCACTTGGAAACATGGAAATCCAAAGAAATTAGGTTAAATACAAAAATAAAAATGTTCAACTCTAATGTTAAGTTAGTCCTATTATATATATGGCTGTGAAACATGGAGAACAACAAAATTAACAATCATGAAGATACAGACTTTCATTGGTGGGTGTTTATGCAGAATAAAAGGATAGGAATGGCAGGACAAAATCACTAACATGGAATTATGGAAATGTACCAGTCAAATACCAGTGGATGAAAAGATACAGCGAAGACGATGGTGCTGGATAGACACTGTGGAACCCAACTGTGAGAAAACATGTAAATCTTTATGTCAATCTTTATACATGTATTTCAGTTGGATTTTTTAAACACTATTACCATATTGATATCATCATTTGATAACAATATTGGTAACAGGTGCATTAATATGAAGCATTTAAAATAAATCTTATACATTTTTTTTAGTTTGATTTTTATTACATTATTACCACATTGATAGCATTAATCACCAATATAAGCCTGGCAACAGGTGTATTTTTCTTAGCATTTACCTGTTAAATGGGCGTGGATGTGTTATTTTGCTAGTTTATGGCAACGTCATGATATCTGCACTTTTCGGCCCAGGACACATCCATCGTCTGCTTGGTTGTGTAGATTTTGTTTAACAATTTTTGAACGGACAGCAGCCATTTTTGGCCTCCTTTTTAACTGCTAAGGGTTCTGTGACCTGCCTGAGTTCACAGGAAACCTGTTTTTTTTTTTTTTCCCAAGAGGATTACTAGACATAGATCTCACTACCCAGTGACGGGAGTGTAAAGCCACGAATAAACCACAAATTTGATTTGTTAAAAAAAAATTCTCACTGCCTGTGGTGGAGATTGATCCCACCCAGTCTCTTCTTGTTCAGAGGCCAACAGGTGCATTAATACAAAGCATTTAAAATAAATCTTATACATTTATTCCTAATGTGTCTTTATTGCATTATTACGAACATTGATAGTTCTAAACTTGCTTCTTAATACCTTCAGTAATAATGGTTTTGGTTTGCTGTCTTTGTACAGTCATTGTGCACAAACTGATAGCATAGGACTATTTTTGAAATGCTTGACTGGTATCAGTATTTTTTTTTCTTTCTTTCTTTCTTTTCTTTCTTTCTTTCTTTCTTTCTTTCTTTCTTTCTTTCTTTCTTTCTTTCTTTCTTCTTTCTTTCTTTCTTTCTGGCAGTCACCCGATGACTGCTGAAGGAATTGATTGTCCTCTTCGTCACCTCTCCTTAAAAGGTTGTTAGGTGGACATTCATGCGTTGTGTTATGGTTTGCAGTAGAAATTTGATATTTGCTTGCACCTTTTGGCCAAACACATCCAACTTCAGCACAGCATTTTTATATATGGGGTTGCCTTCCCTCTTCATTGTCCCATGTACATTCATGTATATTAAATAAGTCTTGTCAGTTAAAAGTAAAAAATGGTAGGTTAAAAATGGCAGCTGCCTCGACAAAAATTGTTTAGCTAATCCATCCAGGCTAAAGTTGGGTGTCTTGGGGCTAAAGATGCAGTGTCACTTTTTTATCGTAAACTGCTGAGACGATACATCCAAGTCCACTGAACAAATTAATTCTTCTAAAAGAAAAGAATCATCTTTTCCGTTGTAAGAGACTGGAAATCAGTTGGTTAAAATCATGGAATCTGTTTGCAAAAATTTAGTGTAACAGGCTTTCATTTTCAGTGCATTACAATATTTGGAGCAGAAAAATTATTCACATTACAATATTTGGAAAAGAGAAATTATTCACATTACAATATTTGGAAAAGAGAAATTATTCACATTACAATATTTGGAAAAGAGAAATTATTCACATTACAATATTTGGAGCAGAAAAATTATTCACATTACAATATTTGGAGCAGAGAAATTATTCACATTACAATATTTGGAGCAGAAAAATTATTCACATTACAATATTTGGAGCAGAAAAATTATTCACATTACAATATTTGGAGCAGAAAAATTATTCACATTACAATATTTTGAACAGAAAAATTATTCACATTACAATATTAGGAGCAGAAAAATTATTCACATTACAATATTAGGAAAAGAGAAATTATTCACATTACAATATTTGGAGCAGAAAAATTATTCACATTACAATATTTGGAAAAGAGAAATTATTCACATTACAATATTTGGAACAGAGAAATTATTCGCATTACAATATTTGGAACAGAGAAATTATTCACATTACAATATTTTGAACAGAAAAATTATTCACATTACAATATTAGGAGCAGAAAAATTATTCACATTACAATATTTTGAACAGAAAAATTATTCACATTACAATATTTGGAACAGAGAAATTATTCACATGACAATATTTTGAAGAAATAAATTATTTACATTACAATATTTGAAACCAAAAAAAAATTCATTAGTCCACCAATCATTTTTTCAGTGCAGTGTGGAGCAATGTGGAAATGGGACCACCAGATGCCATCCTGGGTGTTACAGAGGCTTTCAAAAAGGACACAAGTCCGAAGAAGATGAACCTTGGTGTTGGAGCATACAGAGATGATGCAGGAAAGCCATATGTTCTGCCATCTGTGAAAAAGGTAAGGGCTCTTTGTCAAAAGAGATCTGATCATTGATGCTTCATTTATTAAATATAAATGTTGCAGTGAGATTTGATCAACTCTACAAGTGCTTTCTTACTGGTGTTTTCTTAAAGTGCTTTCTTATTGTTGTTTTCTTAAAGTGCTTTCTTACTGGTGTTTTCTTAAAGTGCTTTCTTACTAGTGTTTTCTTAAAGTGCTTTCTTGCTGGTGTTTTCTTAAAGTGCTTTCTTACTGGTGTTTTCTTAAAGTGCTTTCTTACTAGTGTTTTCTTAAAGTGCTTTCTTGCTGGTGTTTTCTTAAAGTGCTTTCCTACTAGTGTTTTCTTAAAGTGCTTTCTTGCTGGTGCCATAGTTTGTAACCATCTGACAGAGAACTGTAAAAGACAAAAAGATCGAGACAAAGAAAATGGGTCAGTAAAATCAAATTTTGGGTAGTGGAGGTAGGACACCTAACAGCAACTGCTGGAAACTGGTAGTAACTCATAGTTGATGGCTTGTGCTAGGATCAGTTAACCCGAACCATCCAGATCCTACGCCACTTCTTCGTGGTGTCTCCACTAGACAGACTATAAGGAAGGTCTAGCGAGTAGAGATTGAAGAGGAAAGGCAACACATTACTCAAAAATGCCATGCAGCAGTTGAATGTGTTGGGTCGAAAGGCGCAGATATCAGTTTTCCTGCAGACCACAGTACAACACATACACACCCACTTAATGCCCTTTTAAGGGCAGATAATGAAGAGGATGCTCCATTTTTTTAATAGTCTCCAGATAAAGGTTAAGCACAGGGCTTGAGTCTTATCAGGCGTCATATTCATATGTGCTCAGCCGCCAATGCAGAAGTGTTCTGAGACTTCTGGAGAGTGTCCCTTCAAGCATCGAAACTCACAATGCAAGTCAGCATTCCTCATCTTCCCAGAGTACTACCATGGTACCCATACATCCAGTGGCTGGGTCGACCACAGGGGTATTTTTTTTCCTACCACAAGTACAATTCACACTACTTCAAGGGGGAATTGAACACGAATTGTCCGAACGTCCGTAGCCCAGTCATCAGCTAAACACCAGAAAGAGAGAAAGAAATGTTGGATATTGAAAACTGGCAACACCAGATAAGATGTAGGAAAATTATGAGCAATCCATGCTCAATTTTCTGGCTTACTCTTTTCAATTTTAGCATCCAAGAGCTCTTTAAGGTGCACACAAGACAACCTGTTTATTGCCGTTTTCTGTAATGATTGGACATCGGATCTCACTACCCAAGAGATCAAGGAAGGGTTAAATAAAAAAAAATGAAAAGAGCTTCATCGCGCCAAGTTGCATATAGGGAATATGGTGTTTAGTGACCATAATTTTTATAGGCCTTTGGCTCATGATTTTTTGGGTAATGTGGTCTGTATTATGCCAGTGCCGCTTTACTTTCCCAGAAAAAAAAAATCCACTACTCATTTAAGGCTGGGTGAATCCGGAAACCATAGATCAGGTTTATTTGAAAAATCACTGCTTCTGGTGTAGTAGGCTTTGTTTGGATCCCGGTACTTTCTTGTTCTGCCGCTGGCGTCATACCTCTTGGACTACCCTGCCCATCGTTCCTTTCCCCCCCCACCCCCCACAAAAGTTACTACAGTTTAAACAATTTAGTTTGTGTTTTTCTCGTAATTTCAGGCAGAAGATGAAATTGTGCGAGCTGGTCTTGACAAGGAGTATGCAGGCATTACTGGCCTGCCAGATTTTTTCAACTCTGCCATTAAACTGGCATTAGGTGCAGACAGTCCAGTTTTGAAAAATGGGCAGGTAATTTAGACATTTAGTATTTCGTTTTTGTTTATGTTGGATTATAATGTACCATGTCTACATCATAAATTTACTACCATGGATTATTATGTTTTTTTGGTCCTGACAAAATGGCAGATTAGCCAGATGTTTACAGAGAGTATGGTTGCTGGTACCCCTTAATCTGAGTAAATTGGAGTATGGGGGCAATTGCATGTACTTTCTTTTCATGAAGAGTCATTACCCTTGAAACTGAATTTGACTTTGCATTAACCAACAATGGCGCTAACTGCATAGATAGACAATGGTGGGCAATATGATCAGATAGTGTGTAGTAGTTTATGCTGTCTTAGTTGCTAGCTTTTTTTATTTTTTATTTGAAATAACAACAAGAAAATATATCTTGTCTCTTTCATTCACCTGAAGTATTGTACATATATACAAAGTCATTGCTTTATAAATTTTACTGCGTTTTGTTGAGAAAATATGTGAAAATTTGCTCTGATTCACGAAGTTTGGACATTTTTCTAAGAAGTCAGAAAAGAGGCTCAGTAAGAGAATTACAAAGTTTTAGTGGAAATAAATGTGGCAGGGGCAATAACATATGTGCTTCAAAATGTGGCTCCTGGATTTCTCACTTTGGTTACTAGAGCTGCATTTTGCTGTTCCTGATACTGAAGAACAGAAAATTGAAGCCTTTGAAATGTGGATTTATAGAAGAATAGGTAGAATTGGATGGGGGAAAAAAAGAAGAAAAAACAAAGTTTTAAAGCAACTAAAAATGAAAAGAGAACTACTAAGTACAATTCAAACAAGACAAATTAAATTTTTGGGGCATGTTAAAAGACACAACAGACTACTAATAAAAGTAATATTGGAAGGGAAAATACAAGGTAAAAGAGGCAGACCAAGACCAACATGGACAAGTAACATCAAAAAATGGACAAGTCTAATACTGAATGTGTTAAGTGAACTGGAGTAGACTGTGGATATAGTCTCTTTTTGATGAACTCAGTGGGAATCATTGCCTGTGCAACCAGGGCAGGCATACACAGATGAAATGGGAAAACAAATGTGTAGCTTAAACTGGTTTGGTAACAGCTTTACCTAGAAGAGGGACAACATAAAATTAACTGCCATACAGTTGTTTGTCATTGATACTTTAGTTGGTCTTATCATTTGTTTCTTTCCAACAAGATAAAATACACATACTTCTTCTATCATCATCATCATCCAGTACCGAGCCTGCTGGCATAGGTGATCATGTCTCTCCACAACTTTCGATCTTGACAATAATCACTTCCGTTGTTGACCTTCTGCCAAGCCATTCTCTTAAGCTGTCTGGTATTTTTTTCTCTTTGCTTCCCTCTATCTATGCGATCATCTATTAACTCTTTCTGTACGTTTCGCCACATAGTGTGCCACTCTCAATTTGATTAGTGGTATAGCCGTGTTCTGACTGTTCTTGTGTATTACACGACACGACACATTCAAGAATGAACAAACTTGGTGTGTTATTAATAAGTCATCATTTATTATCTATATACATATAGATACTATCAGGCTATCCTTCCTAGCGTTTCTGTAGATACTTGTTCGATCTGTTAACAGTCTTGGCCGCTGAAGTACTTCGACTACCGTCGGTGTTGTACCTCAGCTATTCGTATAGTGGATATTCTAGCTGTCTCTCTATCTATATTGTTTCTCTTTCGTCTGTGTCTTCTGTTTCTAACGTTCTCCGATGGCTATCTCTGTGCCTATCTTTAGGACTCCATCTCTCGTTCTAGTTCTGGTGCGGGACTTCTACTTCTGATCTGTAATTCTAATTCTGTTCTCCTGTAGTTCTGCTTCTCTATTTTCTAGTCTCTTCTCTAAGTTGAAGTTCTTCTGTGACTATCTCAGTTCCTATCGGTCCCTAGTGCATGGCTATATCTCTGTGTGTTCCTAAGTTCTCTGTCCTAAATGTGCAAGTTCCCTAACTTTTATACTCCTGTCTTTTTACCGACAGTTTACATTTTCTCCTGCCAACTATGGCATTTGACACTGTTTACTCCTCTCTGCACTCAAGTTACCCTCTCCAACCATCTGAAACAGCGTGACCAGCCCTTCCTGTTTACGAGTTCCACGTTCCTTACTGACAGCTAAGGTCATTCCAAGTGACCCTCCCCCAACATCTGCCACTGTGTGACCAGCCTCCAGTTTATAAGTTTACAACCAGTGGTCAGTCAGTGCGGTTTAACATTTTCATCCCTATGCTAAATTTGTCTAGTCCTGTTTTGTCCTCACTTAATTATGATTTAAATATGTATGTTTCATCATTCACGGTTACAGTGGGAACCTTCATCAAACCATATTATTTTTTACATATATTGTATCATCTTGGTATTTATTAAATTTAATACCTGGTTTAATTATCTAAAATTTCATATATAATATATTATATAAAAAGTAAAAAAGTAAAGTACCCCCGTCACGCCGAGTGGCATATAGGGAAATATGGTGTTAGTGACCCTATATTTTACAGACCTTCAGCACATGATTTTTGGGGTAATGTGGTCAGTATTACGCCCGTGCTGCTTTACTTTCCCAGAAAAAAATTCGGTACCCATTTAAGGCTGGGTGAACCCGGAAGCCATCGGTTGGGATCGAACCCTACCCCTTGTCCGTGGTAGTCCAGTTCACTAACCACTGAGCTATCGCGGCTCCCAATATATTATATGTTAGATACATATAAATATGTAGATTGATTCTAAATCCATGAGAAATTTTATCTCTGAAATCTCTTCTGTTGCATTGATAAAAAGCTTCTGTACAGAAAGAGTTAATGAAAGTTATCTTTATGATTGTCAATTTTGTTCTCTGTGTTCATTCAGCATGTGCCATACCGGTTGGCGTTATAAGGTTTTGCCTTATGTCTTTTGGCGTGTGCTGAGACTGCTACGATGGGGACTACAGTTACATTTCTTTGTTTGGGAGATGTGTTAGTAATTTGGATGATTCTACTGGCACGGGCGGTTGAGCAATTGTGGATTTTAATTCGTTTGCAGTGATACCGAGGCCTTCCATAACCAATAACCGGTTGGCGTAGGCGATCATGTCCTTCCACAATCTTCTATCTACAGTCCATCGTATCAGTTCTGTTGTTGACTGTTTACCATGCTATGACACCAAGCTATCCAGTACCTTCTCTCTTTGTCGTCCATGATCTCTCTTTGTTACACAACCATAATAGGACTGATTTAACATTAGAGTTGAACATTTTAATTTTTGCATTATAATATACATAAACGCCTGTGTGTTACTGGGGCCTCATTATGAGAGAGGTAAAGAATAGTGACACTGTGACCTTCCAGGCATGTCGTAAGAGGCGACTATGGAGGTTGATTGATGGCTTGACGAGCTGTCATTGTAAAAGTATTGTTATGGAAACAGAGCCATAGATTTTAGAGCAGTGATCTCTGCAATATGTGCCATTTTGGCACGTAAGGTTTCTGTTTTTGAGATTGTAGTTCTGCCCTATGTGCCGTCTTCGGCTCGAAAGGACAATAGATAGATAGAGAATATACAAAAATGATAAAATAAAACAAAATAAAGAATGCCCCAATAGAAAGTAACAAAGGCCTGAATTAATCTTTGTGGAAGTCTTGTTTCAATATAGAAATGAATATCTATACTCTGGTGCAGATAAGCAAAAGATAAATGTTCTTTCTGTTTTTTCTGTGATGTCTAGAATGTAACAACTCAGGCAATATCAGGGACTGGAGCCTTGCGTGTCGGAGCCAATTTTTTTGTGAGTATTTATAAAGGTTTTGTTCTAATCTTCTACTTTCTATAATATACTTTGTCTATGATTAAAAGATATGGATGATGTTATCTCACTCCCCTTCTTAAAGCTCATTAATGTTATCTCACCTCCCCTTCTTAAAGCTCATTAATATTATTTCACCTCCTATTTTTAATGCTCATTAATGTTATCTCACCTCCCCTTAAAGCTCATTGTTATCAATTATATTACTAATTTACCTAAAGCAGTAATATCAGTGCCTTTTAGCCTAGCACATCAATATCACTTCAGCGTGGGTAGATTTGCTTTACTAATTTTTGACAAGACAACCATTTTTGGCCCACTTTTTTTACCTTTAGAATGAGAGAGCACCCAGGATATCCTGTTTTTACCTCTGAGAGGGCTAGACAATGGATCTCACGCTACACAGATTTCATGTGTAAGAGGGTAAAGCCACAAATAAACCAGGAATTTGGAGTGTAATATTCCCAATGTCTGTGACATTATTTGAACCCAAAACCTTCTCATATGGGTGCCACCCATTTGCCTCTAGATCACCAAGTCTCCGACTCCCCCATTTTAATGTTCTGATAATTCTGTGATCTGCATGTAGTTAATGTTGGTTGTTTCCCCTTACACAGAGCAAATGGTACTCAAAAAGCAAGAATTTCTGGATTCCATCGCCATCTTGGGGGAACCACACTCCAATTTTCAAGTAAGTCACATGATGATGTTGCCAAAAATAGTAATGTAAAGAGTCGTCATTTTCTGGTTTATCTGGTCTTCTCTTCATATATCTTCAAATATATATCTCACAGCTGTTTGTCATTTATGGTTAATTTGCTCACTTGTCTTTCTCCAGGAAGATAAAATACATATGCTTCTTCTACTCTCTACATTCATAGTAATTAGAGAAAACTTTTCTTTCCTTTTCTAGGTTCCGATACCATAGTAAAAATGACCGCATCCAAACAAATTCTTCCAAATTTAACATTTTGCTGTCTTCAAACATTACCCAACTCTGTGTACCTTCCTAATTACTACTTCTGGTGACCCCTGAGAGTTGATTTGTTTCCAGTGCTGTTGAATTTTTTCCCTGTGATTTCATGAGATACGATCTCATATTATGTGAAAAAAAGAAATTTCATCGGGCGCCAAATGATATTGAACCATTACCTTTTGAAACTCATGAAATGCAGCGAATAACACTATGAGGTAGCAGAACAATATGTTGACGAACTTGCAGCACCTCCACCGATAGACATTGTAACATGTCCAACCCCTGAGGTCATATTCAGGTCATAAATCAACCCGAGAAGACAATAAATCCTAGTTCCCAGTGTCTCATCTTGTGTGAACGCACGGCTGTGTGTCCTAAAGTTCAAGGAAAACACTATTTTTAGAGCATATAATATTACAGTTAAGCGAATTAAATAATTTTTACTACGGTATCGTAAACGTTGGCCACAGATAGGTATCATTATCTATGGTTAAAATTTAAATGTTTGTGTGGATCCTACATCAACAGAAACAAATTAAACAGTCAGGGGTCACCGGAAGTAGTAATTAGAAAGGTACATGGAGCGGGGTTAATGTCTGAACATGGCAAACTATCAAATTTTGAAGAATTTGTGTTTTGATGCTGTAATTTTTATGACAGTTTCGTAATTAAGGATTGACCTGGGCACCTGCCATTTTTGGCCAACTTTTTTCTATTTCCAACTACCACGGATTCTTTACATGTTCAGAATATACATGGAACTTCCTATTTTTTTATTTTATCTAAGATGGCTACACATTGGATCTCACTACTCAGATCAGGTGTGAGTAAAACTACAGAAATGAAGTGGGAAAATTCCAACCAGCACAATCTTTTCCAGATCCTAACATCTCACCTCTAGAGCACACAGAATCCTTTTTTCTCCTCCAATTTCATATAAATATATACTCAAGAACTGGGTAGTTTAGAGATACAACGTCGGCCACTTTACTGGAAGGACCCTGGTTCAAAGACTGCCAGATGGTGATTTTTCAAAATAGAAAAAATTAAACCCGTGGTTTCTTTATGATGTTTCCCTCCTGATTTCATTGGCTAGTGAGATCCGATGTCTAGCCCTCTCAGATAATGGCAATAAACTGGAGGTCACGTGTGCACTCTAGCACTTCTTTGGCACTTAAAATCTAAAAGTAAAAAATAAATAAAATGTAAAGAGCCCCGTCACGCCAAGTGGCATATAGGGAATATGGTGTTAGTGACCATAAATTTTCACAGACCTTTGGCACATGATTTTTGGGGTAATGTGGTCGGTATTACGCCCTTGCCGCTTTACTTTCCCAGAAAAAAATCTGGTACCCATTTGAGGCTGGGTGAACCCGGAAGCCGTTGGTTGGGATCGAACCCTACCTCTTGTCCTTTGTAGTCCAGTTCACTAGCCACTGAGCTATCGCATCTCAGAATCTAAAAGTTGGCATTAAATATGGCCACTGCCCTGGCAAAATTGTCTACAGAAACCTATCCAAGTCGTGCATCCCCCAAGCCGTGCTATGGAGTTTGTACATGTGAGCCAGGATTCTCCTGGAATTTTCTTGAGATTCTCAAGCAGGATATCGGAGCATCTATGGGTTCGTCTGGTGTACAGTGATGGTGATCCTAATGTAGCGATGATGATCCTAATGTAGCGATGGTGATCCTAATGCAGCGATGATCCTAACAACAAACAAATATATCCATCTGCTCTTGTTTACTTAGTGAGCCATGTTTCTACCTGAACCATTTTATGATCGTTTTTTTTCCCCGCAGGCATGCTGGATTGAATGTAAGCTCTTACAGATATTATGATCCCAACACTTGTGGATTCGACTTCAAGGGAGCTATAGAAGACATTAATGTAAGCCTTTTAATTGTGTTGGTACAGATATATAGAATATCTATCTATCTCTCTATTGTCCTTTCGAGCCGAAGACGGCACAGAGGGCAGAACTACAATTTCAAAAACAGAAACCTTGCATGCCAAAGTGGCACATATTGCAGAGATCACTGCTTCTAAAACCTATGGTTCTGTTTCCATAACAATGCTTTTTACAATGGCAGCTTGTCAAGCCATCGATCAACCTCCTTAGTCGCCTCTTACGACATGCCTGGAAGGTCACAGTGTCACTTGATGTTCTTCTCAGTATCTCTCTGGGTCGGCCTCTTTTCCACTTACTTGTTGTTTCCCACATGAGGACTTGCTTTGTTATTCGGTTATTTATTAAACTACTGAGTAACCACTTATTCTTGAGATTGATATTTTACTGAAGTGTTTCAAATTTGTGATACTCAAAGATATAATGTTTCTACCTCCATTCATTTCTGTGGCATTGATACTTTAGTTAAATAATGTTTGTGCTAAGACAGAGGCAGGCAATCTACAGCCCACAGGCCAGAACCGGCCAGCCAAATTATTTTAACTGGCCGTGGTGCTTGATTTCAAAATTACTATACACTCTATTCCCTAAAATTTTGTACATTACAATTGTATGTGAATGCAAACTGGGTAATTTAATTTTCAAAATTACTATACACTATACCCTAAAGTTTTGTACATTACAATCATTTGTGAAGGCAGATTAGGTAATTTATATCATCATCAAGTACCGGGATTGCTGGCGTTTATGTCTCCCCACAACTTTCGATCTCAACAGTTATTTATCATTTCTGTTGTTGACCTTCTGCCAAGCCATTCTCTTAAACTGTCTGGTATCTTTTCTCTTTCTGCTTCCCTCTGTTTCTTCGTCCCTCAATTTTCCCAGTTGTTACCATATATTCCAGTTGTTCTCTTCTCATTACATGGC
This sequence comes from Megaustenia siamemsis, assembly GCA_032433765.1. NCBI lineage: Eukaryota > Metazoa > Mollusca > Gastropoda > Stylommatophora > Ariophantidae > Megaustenia > Megaustenia siamemsis. Next base: position 46,367,590 of record JAVIAB010000025.1, on the reverse strand, counting down.
CAAAAATGTTGATTGTTTCTTCCTATTGGAAATTAGCTCTCTTTTTTGCTTTGGCCTCTTTCAGAACGTTTTCATTACTCTTCATAGCTGTCTATGGTATTCTCAACATTCTTCTGTAAAACCACATTTCTATAGCCTCCAGTGATTTTCTTGTCTGTTGTCCATGATTCACGTCCATATGTTAAGACTGGTTCTAATAACATTTAAGAACTCTTTTTCTTGTTTCTATTGTCAAAAATGGATTGCACAGTATCTTCCTAATTTTTTGGAAAGCTGCTATTACCTGAACCATTCTGCATCTCACCTCTGTTGTACATCTTCCATCTGAGGTTAACAAAGTTTCCAAATATTTAAATTCATTTACCTGTTTTCTTACAGAAGAATGTTGAGAATACCATGGACAGCTAAGAAGCGTAATGAAAACGTTCTGAAAGAGGCCAAAGCAAAAGAGCTAATTTCCAATATTAGGAAGAAACAATCATCATTTTTTGGCCATGTAATGAGAAGAGAACAAATGAAATATATTGTAACAACTGGAAAAATTGAGGGACGAAGAGATAGAGGGAAGCAAAGAAAAAAAATACCAGACAGCTTAAGAGAATGGCTTGGCAGGAGGTCAACAATAGAAATGATAAAGAACTGTCATGATCGAAATTTGTGGAGAGACATGATCACCTACGCCAGTAGGCCCGGTACTTGATGATGATAATGACCTGTTTTAATATTGTTCCACCATTACTTCTGTCTTTTTTGCTATTAAGGCTGAGTCCTTTATTTTTGCTTTCCTTCATTATAAAGTCTAACATTTCTTGTAACTCATTTTCACTGTTAGCGATTAAAACTATATCATCAGCAGTAATTTATATAATGGCTTCATTGGGTGATGTTATCTGGTGCTCTGCATCTTCATAGTTTTCAGATCTGGCTCCTGGGGACTGGTTGGTCTTGAGGAAAGATGCTGGCCTTGAGGCAGAGAGGTTGTAGGTTCAAATCCCGGCTGCACAGGTTGGGATTTTTATTTATGATTTCTCTCTGCGGCAACCACCCCTGGTCTCAACAGCGAGGTTACAACCATTACTCATCGACGGAAAAAATGAGTACCTTCAAAGTAGGAGTTATCTGCCTGTGCACACGGTTGCCAGGGAAAAATGGATTAACACGCAAAATTCAGTTCCTAGTCTCTAGGACTCTGGTTCTCAGAAATTATAAGGTCACCCACCCCTGCGCTAAGAAATATTTCAAAATATAAGTTTGACCCTTTCAGAGGTAAAATAAAAATAATTTTACCACAAATATCGCCAAAATGTAAGATTTGCATCTTTTATGACTAATTTTATTGCATCAAAGCAGAATTATATTCAAGACATGTTTTAGAGCTGGAAAAATTTAGCATGAATACCAAAATATCATCAACAAACAACTCATACCTGACTGCTTACATTAGGAGCTATGACAACAGATGACCTTATCTTATCAAACTGCACAAAAAATGTAAGAATTATCTGCTTTCAATACCAAACAAGCATTTTCAGTCAAATAATAATATACTTACAATTATAAATCATGTTGGACATGTGATGAGAAGAGATAATAACCGAATAACAAAGCAAGCCCTCATATAGGAAACAACTGGTAAGAGAAAAAGAGGAAGACCCAGGGAGACACTGAGAAGAACATTGATGTGAGAGACAAGAGCAGCAGGATTCGGCTCCCTCAATGAGATAGAGCTGCTTGCACAGAACAGAGACAGATGGCGAGATTTGATAAAATATCTTTAAAAGAAAACTGCTAGAACAAAAATTCAGATAGGAGAAGGCGTATTTTGGTCTACACCCTATGGGCCGGCTACGGCTCGAAAGGTCAATAGAGAGATAGAATTATAAATCGCTGATGGAATAGTGGTAATCATGCTGTTATGGAGCCAGAAGCCTGTAAGCCCAGTGCCATGTAAAGACTTCTACAGGTATTTCTGAGTTCCATTGTAGTTCCGTACAAGGTGTTCCATTTACTAGAAATGGCCCCATGTGATGTCAGTGAACTTTGGACAGTCAAATAGGTGATGTGCCACTGTTTCATTGTGGTATTGAGAGTGGGCATGCTGGAGTTTGGTTTCATTGTATTCTATTGATGTGGTCCAATGGTACATGACCAGTTCTCAGTCTGAATATGCTGGTTTGTTCTGTTCTTTTTATGTTGTTAATGTTGTCATGGGGTTTGGCCTTGACATGTATTGTTAAAAATATCTCTCCCTGTTTTCCCCATGGCCCATCCATTCATCCAGTCTTTTCTACTGTTGAAATTTAAGATTTGTTTTACTGTTTAAAGAGATGTCGGTGTGAAATTGTCTGTATTCTCTCTTCGCTAATGTATCTGTAGAGATAATGTTCCATCACTGATACTTTTAGTAGATTTATTGTTTAAAGTTTGCTGTTCATGTTAACTTCTTTAATTTCTTATTTATATTTCTCTGTGTTGGATATTTTTGGATCAAGACATCGTTACAATCCCTGGTGGGGTAGTGACAAATCATTTACCAAACCTCTTATTTCTTCTTAGAAAATACCAGAGGGAGATGTTATTGTTCTTCATGCCTGCGCCCACAATCCAACAGGTGTGGACCCAAAGGTATGTATAAATTATTTGTGACAATTTGCCATGGTCAGTATTTATATATATGTGTAATGGAAGGGACTTTGTTATCCTACAGAATGCTACAAAGTATGTAGATAACTGTCTTGTAGTATAGTTCCTAAAAGTAGCTCACTTTTTTCCCAGACCAATAATGCTTCTGGGGTTCACCCATCCTTTAAAAATGAGTGCCAGTAATAAAGGTAAAGTATGAGGCTTGAATCAGCATCTTAGCACGACCACCTATCCAGAAGTGTTAGGAGACTTATGGATAGTGTTGCTTCAAGCATCGAAACCCACGATATGAGGTGGCATTCCTCACTTTCCTAGAGTACTATCTTGTACCAAGGGGTATTTTTTTTTTCCCAACCACGAGTACAATTCACACAGCTTCCAGCGGAGATCGAACATGGGCTGTCCAAACATTAGCAGCCCAGTCAAGTGGTTTTCCCCACCACGAGTACAATTCACACGGAGATCGAACATGGGCTGTCCAAACATTAGCAGCCCAGTCAAGTGGTTTTCCCACCACGAGTACAATTCACACGGGGATCGAACATGGGCTGTCCAAACATTAGCAGCCCAGTCAAGTGGTTTTCCCACCACGAGTACAATTCACACGGGGATCGAACATGGGCTGTCCAAAAATTAGCAGCCCAGTCAAGTGGTTTTCCCACCACGAGTACAATTCACACTGCTTCCAGCGGAGATCGAACATGGGCTGTCCAAACATTAGCAGCCCAGTCAAGTGGTTTTCCCAACTAGGCTACCGAGGTCCCCTAATAATAACCTGTAGCATTTCAGGGAAATAAAAGTGGCATGGCATGATAGACATCACCCAGGAATGTGCTGTGCTCATGGAAACATTTAGTCACTAACACCAGATTCCACATACGTCTAGCAAGGAGACAAATAATAATAAATGAATATTATTATAGAGGGAAACTTCCGAGGCAATAATCAGCGAACCAATTCAGAGGAAGAGGTATGTTTACAGCACTCGGGGAATAAATGATAAATAATCGACAACAGAAAAAAAAACAAAGAACAATATATGGACCAAAGCAGGATCGAACCTGTACTCAGTGGCACAGCACCTTGCCACGAAAAGCCAAATGCTAGGGAACAAGCGTCTGGCAAGGCAGGTTAGGGAACCGTTACTTTTTTTCATAATTTTTTTCTGGTAGATATGATGGCAACAATTGTCTTTTCTCTTGTGATTGTCCACAGCCTGAGCAGTGGAAGGAGCTGAGTCAAGCCATTAAGAAACGCAATATATTCCCATACATTGACATGGCCTACCAGGGTTTTGCTAGTGGTGACACGGACAAAGATGCCTTCGCTGTGAGACAGTTTGTCAAGGATGGGCACCAGATCGCGCTCAGCCAGTCCTTCTCCAAAAATATGGGTCTTTATGGTGAGTGTAGACTGGAATAAGTCGTCATTATCAGGAGTTAAGATTCATAATTATTTAGCCGATGTGGTAATATGTAGGAAGTGGCTGGGATATATATACAGAGTGAGAACAAAAACATTCCTTGATTTATATGGAAGTGCTAGAACCAACTGCTTGATTGAGAACTAGCTGCTGATGGTGCTGACTATCTTTTCCAGAAAGATAGGGCATCGCCACACTGGCATCTTACTATCTGCAAATTTCTCAACACGCACAAGCCAAACATAAGGGAATGGTCGTGCTGGACAAAGTGACCAGTTCTGCAAGTGACCCCCAAAATCACTGGACCTAACTGTGTGTGAGATGCAGTCTTTGAGTGGGCACAGCTGAAGAAGGAGATATAATTATATACAGGTGATTGAGTTATTAGTGGGCCATCATCATTGCACCCCGCACATGTTCATAGGTGCTCATATCCCCTCCTTAGGCATGTTTTATTCTGACCAACATGGATTTTATTTTTAGTCAGCGGTTAAAAATAGGTACCACATGTTTTGTTTGAGAAAGTAGTGCAGTCTGGCTGGCATGGCTTGATTGAGACTGACCTCATTATCCATAAAAGCGCTAACGCTCGTAAAAAATATGGGCAGTAACACCACTTTCCTCAAACTTCACAAGACCTGATGGGCACACTCTGTTTTCTCTTTATACATACACCCTCAGGAACAATTACCTATCTCCTGCCATAAATGCATTTTTCTGGTTGACATAGCTTCTGTGTTCATGCAGCCTTTGAAAATGGAGACCCAAGAGGTCTCCGAGAAAGCAGGGAGTAGGTTAGCCCTGTGCTCAGAAGAGCACAGGACCTTTCCACAGCAAATATCTGCCTGTAATTATGGTGTGTATTTCTTGAGTAATTCTTGGTTGATTTTGTTCAGCCAAATAAAGGGTGAATGCAAAACCATTCCTCGATTTTAAACAGGCATAGAATGTGACTTTGGAATTTATTGGAATGTTCTTACACATTGGTGGCTACAGTTGCATTAATTCATAAAGTTTCATGTGACAAGATGTTGGAGTGGCCTCTCTTGCTGCAAAAAGGTATTTACCACCCTCAGCAGCTAGTTTTGGAATCAGCCGGTTGGTTAACATTTCCAGTTAACTCTGGCATGTAACTGTCAACCTCTCAAAGATAAATGGGCCTTACACAGTCCGCTCTGATATTGTACAAAGTACGTTCAAGGGTGACATGCATATTCTCACTTCTCCATATACTCACATTGTGCCTGTTGACCTTTCCACTTAAGTAGAAGGATGTCTCATCACTAAAAATTGTCTTTGACAGTAGGTCGACATCATTATATTTTAATAGAAAAAAATAATGTTTCTGCGATCACCATATTTATAAATATATTCCGTTGGATATACATTCGTGGACAGCAGCAACATCAATGACAACTCCTTTTCTAGAGACTGGCTGCACTTTCCAGTACTTCAACAGGTTTAATGGCATGTAACATCCTAGGCCAACAATCACAAAGACCTGCAATCACAAATCACATCATATTCATACACTCCATAGTGAAATATATAAATGCTACTCAGTTATATCTAACTGTCTTATCTCTAACAGAACTTTTAAGTCCTTTAACTCTTTATGTCCGTGGGAATGCTGTTATGGTTACTTTCATTTTGTTTCGTTTTAGTAAATACTACACATTTTAAGCTACCATACCCGCAAGGGATATAACTCTAATAGAATTTCTATTATTAACAGCAGAAAAAGCTATGAATTATGTTCTGAGAACTTTAAATGTAAAAGTGATCTTAGTGACTTAGTTTTAGTAGCACTGTTGGATTAAAATGTACCCCAACTTTGGGTAGGTGGGTACCAATTTTTATATAATTTTTTTTTTTTTTTACAAAAATATGAATCTGTGTCCTTTTCCCTTCAAATTGATGCCTCCTAATATATATGTCTATGACTTGTTATAGTGAAAATATGAAAGATTTAGTGAAAGAAGTATTTTTCAGGAAGAAAAAATTATGACAAAACACTAGTGACTGGGTAGAAAAGACACATTAAGAGTTAAAACTCCAGGATGGGTCCAAGCTTCTAAATCATTCAATCTTAATTTTATGCTTCTAGCTTGGTTGAGCTTTCAACTTCCATTCTAGCTACCTACCTTTCCTATCCTGGTTTCGGCCATCCTCTGTTCCGCCAGTGCATTTGATGATCTACCCCTATGTCTTGTCTGGTTGAGGTACTGGTGGAAACTCATTAGTCCAGCCCTCTAGTTTGGCTCATCGACTTTGTGACATGATTATATTCTAATCCACAATCTTGAGATGTCCTTCAAACTGACCAGTACTCAATATTGCTGAGTAGCTTGACATCTCCTGGTCACTCCCCTGTTAACTCTTCTAACTCCCACTCTCTTACTACACTATTTAACCCCCTCAAACCCAAAATCCTGGTATTTGATTTTATTTCTACTTGAAATAATGGAGAGTTTTTACTTTTTAAAAAAAAGGGGGGGGGGTAGTCACCCTCCATAACTTGCTATGCAAATGGGGAATATGGTGTTAATAAAGTCCACCACTTTAGGGAATCGAACCCATACCCTTCTAGGAGATCAGGAAATTGACACAGTGTCCAGTCACTGAGGGTCCAATATTTTTCTGCTCACTCTCATACCACCATCACAAACAGATAATCAAATCATAGGACCACCAGCCCAAATCAGGATGCCTTTCATAATAGGAATAGATATGAACAAGTTATCATTATACGTCTCAGAACAGGACACAATCGACTCCACAGTCACATGTATACAAAATTCAAGATCGGCACCTCAACTACTTGTACATGAGGACAGGCGCCCCCAGACTGCTGAACACATACTTCAAGACTGCACTGAATATAGTAGACTGAGGAAAATCCATTGGCCCATAGATACAACACTACAGACAAAACTATATGGGCCGCAGCAAGAATTACAAAAGACAGTAACATTTATACAGGAAACGACATTGCATATATAGACAATACTTCAAGTGAACGAAAGATAAATGGAGGGATGGGATGGGCATGCGTGCTCACTTTGTATTAAAGGAAATGGTTTTGCATTGCAAGTTCTCCGTTTCTCTTTCAGGTGAACGAGTTGGTGCTTTCTCCATCATCTGCGCAGATGCAGAAGAAGCCGCTCGTGTTTTGTCCCAAGTGAAGATCATTATCAGACCACTGTACTCCAACCCTCCCGTACATGGAGCTAGGATTGCAGCTAAGATTTTGAACACTCCGGATTTGTATGCACAGTGGTATGTATTTTCATATTATATAGCCCGTCAGTTTGTCAAATACACAGAATTGTGGTTGCAGTTGAGTACTTCATAATGTAGTTGGAGTTTAAAAAAAGAGAGAAAGTAAAGAGCCCCCGTCACACCAAGTGGTGTATAGGTAATATGGTGTTAGTGACCATAATTTTACAGACCTTCACAGAGCTCCACGGGGAGCTGAAAGGTAGAAGAAGAGAGGTCTGAATAGACAGACAAGAATGTAATTCTGTGTCTTTATTATATTTGTCTCCAGGCTGAAGGAGGTCAAGGGGATGGCTGATAGAATCATTACTATGAGGACACGTCTCCGAGATGGTCTTAAGAGGGAGGGGTCCAGCCATAACTGGCAGCATATCACTGACCAGATTGGGATGTTCTGCTTCACTGGACTCAAGCCAGCTCAGGTAACTCTCTGCCAGTCTCTTGTACGACTCTTGTAACTTATTCACTCTTTTAAATCTGATACGTGCCCGCTTTGAGAATTTACTTATTGCTACTGATACGCCAGGAAAACACTTTTTTAAGACCTTTTTCCTTACCGATATAGCTTTGTTATTTTTCCCAAGAAATTCTGATAATTAACAAATGTACTATATCAGCATAGTCCAGCCTTTTGTTGCCCAGGGGGGGCCAAACAACATACTGCAAGACAGTCGTCTTTTATATACATATATAGGTTAGATAGAGTATTAAGTAAGTATCCCCGTCACGCCAAGTGGCGTATAGGGAATATGGTGTTAGTGACTATCAATTTTACAGACCTTCAGCACATGATTTTTGGGGTAATGTGGTCGGTACTCCCGTGCCGCCTTACTTTCCCTGAAAAATATCCGTTACCCATTTAAGGCTGGGTGAACCCCAAAGCCGTCTATTGGGATCAAACTCTACCTCTTGTCCTCTGTAGTCCAGTTCACTAACCACTGAGCTATCGTGGCTAGATATCATCATCATCAAGTACCAGGCCTAGTGGCATAGGTGATCATGTCTCTCCACAACTTTCGATCTCGACAGTTATTTATCATTTCTGCTGTTGACCTTCTGCCAAGCCATTCTCTTAACCTGTCTGTTATTTTTTCTCTTTGCTTCCCTCTATCTCTTCGTCCCTCAATTTTTCCAGTTGTTACAATATATTCTAGCTGTTCTCTTCTCATTACATGGCCAAAAAATGATGATTGTTTCTTCCTAATATTGGAAATTAGCTCTATTTTTGCTTTGGCCTCTCTCAGAACCTCTTCATTTCTCTTCTTAGCTGTCCATGGTATTCTCAACATTCTTCTGTAAAACCACATTTCTACAGACTCCAGTGATTTTCTTGTCTGTTGTCCTATTGTCCATGATTCGCATCCATATGTCAAGACTGACTCTACATAACATTTAAGAACTCTGTTTTCCTGTTTCTATTGTCAAAAATGGATTGCATAGTATCTTCCTCATTTTTTGGAAAGCTGCTTTTGCCTGAGCCATTCTGCATCTCACCTCTTTTGTACATTTTCCGTCTGAGGTTAACAAAGTTCCCAAATATTTAAATCCATTTACCTGTTTTAATACTGTTCCACTTGTCTTTATTTTGCACCGAGGTGATGTCTTTTTCTTTGTTGTTACCATTACTTCTGTCTTTTTGCTATTAAGGCTGAGTCCTTTATTTTTGCTTTCTTTCACTATAATGTCCAACATTTCTTATAACTCATTTTCGCTCTTAGCGATTAAGACTGTATCATCAGCATACCTTAGATTATTTATATTATGACCTCCAATTGGCTATATATAGAACGGGAATAACAAAAGTTTACAAGTAATTTTTTGGGAAGAGAATAAAAACAAAGAATGTACGCACTGTGTTTGAACTAAAGTTTAACCCTGGGTTACGGGGGATTGGTTGGTCTCGAAGCAAGACACCGGCCTCGAGACAGAGAGGTTGTGTGTTCTAATCCTGGCTGCACCGGCTGGTATTTTTATTTATGATTTCTCTCTACGGCAACCACCACAGGGGCTCTCAGCAGCGAGGCCCAGCTTGAAACGTCAATTACTCATCTATGGAAAAAATATGAGTACCTCCGAAAACAGAGTTATCTGCCTGTAGGGCGAGGGACCCCGGTGTACACGGCTGCCAGGGGAAAAATGGATTAACAACACGCAAAATTCAGTTCCTAGTCTCTAGGGACTTCATCAGAAGTAAAAGCTGCCGAACGGAAAAAAAAACCTGGATTATAGTACCATCATAAAAAATAACGACCTCAAAATACATTTTTGGGGAATTCGACCCATATACCTTTGTAAATATTACTCCTGGTTACCATGAGTATTGGATTTATTTTCTTTGATGTAGAATCAAACACCAATGTGTGCTTCATAAAAAGTACAATGCTGTTGTAAAAACAGGGCTGTTCTTTTAATATAAATTTGTCAAATTTTCAAGAAAATCATTACTTTTTTTATTTGTCTTATGACGGGGGAAATTCGGCTGTTGGTAAGACATCAAACAAATCTTTGTAACAACATGCAGCGAACCGTGCTAAGAGGAAGCCTACCATACAGGCTGGACTGATAGCTGACGTGTGAATAGACAAGTAACACCTGCACTATTTCAGGCGTTAAATTGAACCTGAGCCAGGAAATGATTATCACATTCAATTCCCTTGTCTCTCCTAGTGTAAACACACAGCTGTGTGACAAAAGTTGAACGAAAATATTATTTTCCGAACTCCAAATGTTACATTTAGTGATCGTAATTTTTACGAGCAGTTCACACAGACTTAACTCACAGATAGGTATTGTAATATTTAGAAAGATAAGACCCACTCTTACCTCTAAAATCAGGCTAATAGGTGTCTCCTTGTTATATCACTTTTTCTTTACGCTTATGAAACATGGCCTCATACAACAGAGCTACAGAAGCAAATGCATGCTATGGGGACGAAATGTTTCTGACAAGTATTGGGCATCTCTTACTTAGATCGTATTATAAATGATCATCATCATGTGCCATACCGGTTGGCGTAGGCGATCATGTCCTTCTACAATCTTCCATCTACAATGCATCATATCAGTTCTGTTGTTGACTGTTTTCCATGCCATGACACCAAGCTATTTTCTCTCTTTGTCATCCGCGATCTCTCTTTCCTTCTATTTTGCCAGTTGTAACCAAGTATTCCAACTTTCCTCTTCTCATGATGTGCCCGAAAAATGTTGATTGTTTCTTTCTTATGTTTTTTAGGAGCTCCCTTTTTGTGTTGGCCTCTTTGAGAATATCCTCATTGGTCTTTTTAGCTGTCCAGGGAACTTTCAACATTCTTCTGAGAAATCCCATCTCTGTGGCCTCTATATTGTCTTTTCATTTGTTTGTCTACTGTCCATAGGTCAAAATTGGTTGCACCAATGAACTCTCTTTCTCATTTCTATTGAATTATAGAAATTATTGAAAAATATAAATGATACAATTCATAAAAGGATACATATTATCATAGTACATGATGGTCTTTTGGCTATTGTGAAGAAATGTAAAAAAAATAAAATGGTTTGGCCACATGTCTCAATCATGTGACCTAGCTAGGATCATTTTGTGAGGAAATGTGGAAGACATGAGTGGAGGTAGACAGAGAATGAGATGGGAAGATAACATCATAGAGTGACTGAAGATGAGATTGATGGAGAAAGTTGATTCTTTTAGGCGTGTTGAGTGTTCTATTTGTCTGTCAATTGTATCTAATCTATTCTATTCTATCTATCTATTGAGCCATCAGATACTCTTCCCCTGTTTCAAAATTTTTCTTTCTAGCAGTCTCAATCCTTGCAAAGATCTTTTATCAAATCTCGCCATTTGTCTCTGTTCTGTGCAAGCATCTCAATGATCTCATTGAGGGAACCGATTCCTGCTGCCTTCACATCTCTGACCAATGTCATTATGTTTCTGTGTCTGCCTCTTTTCCTCCTAACTGTTGTTTCTCATTTGAGGCTTTGCTTTGCAATTCGGTTATTATCTCTTCTCATCACATATCCATTGTTTTTTCTTGATTACTGGCTGATATCAATGGTTGATTGGCGATCTCTCTATTTTGTTTACGTTTCATTAACAAGGGTGTTTTTATGATATCGACTTTTTATATCATCGACCCTCCTTAAAATCACTTGTTAATGACCTCACTTATCATCCAGGTGGAGAAACTGACTAAGGATTTCTCAATCTACTTGACCAAGGATGGCCGTATCTCTGTCGCTGGAGTCTCTTCAGGAAATGTCGACTATCTAGCCCATGCTATCCACCAAGTCACCAAGTAGAGCGCTTATGTTTTGCTGGCTCATCGTAAATTTTTCTGTGTAGACTCTTGACAGTTTGTCTAACTTATAAGCGAAAAGAGCTTTCAGCTTTATTATTTCGCGTTTTTTTAATTGAAAATAATTCATAGCTTTTTTTTTTTTTTTTTTTGGAAATTATAAATTATCTAGCGAGAGGATTAAATTGGATCTCTATAAAAGAAGTTCCATGTTACAGTTAAATTGGTGATATTTAACTTTATATAAAGTTGTCCTGAGCAGTCGCTATTAGTAATTAGTAATGAATTGATGAAAAACTAATGAATTAGTAATTCATGTCTGGATTTTTATTTCTCGCCCGATGAAAAAAAAAAAACTTTCACCTGGTTTGGATTTTCCTGGTTTGAAGTTATGAACTTGGTCAGATACTTGAATGTAAAGCCCCTTGAAATAAAAAAATATATGCTGCAAGACTTGTGGATGACGGTCCCAGGTTTTCAGACAAATTAGGAGATTTTGAATACATTAAGATAAAGAATGGGAAAATGCGATTAGTAATTTCCATATTTACAAAGTTTGGACTGACAGGTCATCATCATTTTGATCACCAGCTATACATTTCTTTTCCCCATTATTGTAAAAAAATTTTTCAGCCACGGCAGGCACATAATGGTTTATCTGGTAGATTTATATCATTAATAGTATTTTATTTCTTTTGTTTCTATTTCAAAACTCTTCTTGGATGTTTCAAATTTAATTTGATAATTTTCTTGGTGAATTGTTTCAAATATAATAACTTCTTTGATGTATTTGTGAGTTTGTGTTGAACTAACATTTTATTTAAAAACTTGGTATAAAAGTCTACTGCTTATATTAACACATTATTATTTAGACAATAGATTAGTAGCAAAATTGCGCTCACATCGGCTATTGATACTCATGGTGTATATGTTTTGGTGCATGCTATTATGAGTATGGTTGCTAATGGATTAAAGTGGTTGAGTAATTTGTATTGTACGTTAACTAATAATAGATAGATTGTGTGTTAAACTAAATATGTTGTGTTTAGGTTAATCAATTCATGAATGTAACGAACAAACCATACTGCTCTATTTGAAATTTCAAATTGTGTAATTATAATTAATGTGAGTTGTTTTCTTTGGCTTGGATTTAATCTATTTGATTAGCCACCTGTAACCATCAACTTTTCTCTCATTTAACAACCAATCTGTCTCAGTCTCCAAAGTTTGCTACTCTGCTCCCCTCATGAAACAGATACTGATATGTTCTCTCCCTTCTGGGGACCAGTTGAAATTGTTCGTTTATTTATTGTACGTAATATTCTGCAATGTTAACTTCTCAACTCCAGATCTTTAATTGGCTTCCATCTGATCAGGTAATGCAATTTGGAATTCCGTTTTTTATTTTTCATTTGCCAGTGTCCAGACTTGCTAAATAGCAGCTTGTCGGGTATTATTTTTTTAATTCTTTCTTTCTGGCGTGCACCCGATGACCTACTGAAAGAATGAATAGTCCTTTTCGTCATCCATCATCACAGGGGCACCGTGTTGTGGTGTGCAGCTTGGCTGTGATATTTGCATATTTCTGCCCAACACATCATCCGATTTCACCACAGCATTTTTGAGTGCTGAATTTGTCTTTTCCTTCGCAATAGCTTTTCCAGGAACACTGCTGGGAATTGTCGGTCCTGTATACAGCAGTTTGTTCTATTTGCTGTGTTTACTATGTTAATCTTTGTGTTACCAAATGAGTTTACTGTATGAAATATGTAAATGAAAGCTTCGATTTACAGTTCAATAATAAATGTTAATGAGATCTGTTGTCAATTGTTAAATGTGGACATATCATTTTGTGTCTTCTGGATGTGGTCTACCATCAGGTTTGTTTGCATATGCAAGTAGAATGATTACAGTATAAAAAATGAGGATGTTCAGTGGCGTATGCTTGCCGGAAAAATCTGCATATATGTTCTATTTACTTTTGTTGCTGTAAAATTGATTGTATATCTTTAAATATATATTTTTTTTCCATCCGCCTTATTTATATGTCCAGACATGATTATAGGAGAGACATGTTGGTAAATAAGAGCACATGTTATTAATTATGATTTAATCAATTCACATTTGATGACTCTATATTACCATTTTACATTGCTTTTGGAGATTATACTGTTTTGCTACAGGGATTAATTTTACTTAGGTGAAGTATGTTGATACCTAACTGTACACACATATTTCAACTCTGTGGTGTACTTTATCTTTGAAGTTTTAGTAGTATTCAAACACTGGGTAATAAAATTACAGATATAACTTGTGGCTTGTCTTTGTTTATTATGTGTCTCCTGAGTCTTAATGAGGAAGAATGTTTTTTTGGTCTGAATTTGGTAAGTCATAATAAGGAAGAATGTCTTTTGGCCTGAATCACAGGGTTAGTCATATAACAAGGATGAATGTCTGAGAGCAGTTTCTGCCTTTTTTGTTTGCTAAGGATGGTAGTAACACTGGTTTAACAGTTCCTTTGAGAGACTGTAAGGTAGTAACACTGGTTTAACAGTTCCTTTGAGAGACTGTAAGGTAGTAACACTGGTTTAACAGTTCCTTTGAGAGACTGTAAGGTAGTAACACTGGTTTAACAGTTCCTTTGAGAGACTGTAAGGTAGTAACACTGGTTTAACAGTTCCTTTGAGAGACTGTAAGGTAGTAACACTGGTTTAACAGTTCCTTTGAGAGACTGTAAGGTAGTAACACTGGTTTAACAGTTCCTTTGAGAGACTGTAAGGTAGTAACACTGGTTTAACAGTTCCTTTGAGAGACTGTAAGGTAGTAACACTGGTTTAACAGTTCCTTTGAGAGACTGTAAGGTAGTAACACTGGTTGTCTTTAACAGTTCCTTTGAGAGACTGTAAGGTAGTAACACTGGTTTAACAGTTCCTTTGAGAGACTGTAAGGTAGTAACACTGGCTTAACAGTTCCTTTGAGAGACTGTAAGGTAGTAACACTGGTTTAACAGTTCCTTTGAGAGACTGTAAGGTAGTAACACTGGTTTAACAGTTCCTTTGAGAGACTGTAAGGTAGTAACACTGGTTTAACAGTTCCTTTGAGAGACTGTAAGGTAGTAACACTGGTTTAACAGTTCCTTTGAGAGACTGTAAGGTAGTAACACTGGTTTAACAGTTCCTTTGAGAGACTGTAAAATGTGTGTCTTTCACAGGTCCCTCCCCTGCATGGCCCAACATATCCAACTTCAGCACATTTGTGAGTACTGAGTTGCCTTCCCTCTTCGTTCACTAATTTTGCTTGGCCAGACTAAACTGGTTAGTCTGTTTCTAGAGGTGCCACAAAAAGGTGGAGTAGGACTTGAACTGTTTTGATTCACCGATCCATGCGCAAGCCATCAGCTATGAGTGGCTAGCAGCTGGAGCTCTTGTTTCTGTCAGGCGTCTTGCCTCTGACTGAAAACAAGATCAAGACAGAATGAACAAAACATCTACATAATTCTTCCTTTAAATTATCTATTTCTACTCATGTCACAAAATGTTCCAGATTTCCATTTAACCAAACGTCTTGCCTACATTTAACGGATGCTGGGTGAGTGATTTAGTTAATAAAGAGAAAACATATTTGATAATGAACCGAGGAGACGTATCAGAGTTTTTTTTAAAAAACAAGACAAGTATTACAATGCAGCAAAAAGTTAATATATGTATTATCACAAGTAAAGTCACAAATTGTTAACATGATACACAAAATACCACAAATTGTTACTACATACGAGGAAATGTCAAAAATTGTTACTAGATTATTATGGAGGAAATATACTGTTAGTATATGACAGAAAGTGTCACAAATTGTTAATGAGTTATTTCACTATTGTTAATATATTTGAAGAAATTACGTATATGACATACATTTATATATGTCACAGAAAGTGTCACAAATTGTTATTAATTAATGGAATTGTCACAAACTGTTTTTAGACAAAGTAGAGAAAGTGTCACAAATTATCATCAGGTTAGAAATGTATATACACTGGAAGTGTCAGTAATTGTTAATAAATTACACAAAATATCACAAATTATTAGATTTTTTAAAAATGTCACAAATTCTTAAAACATCACAAAAAGTGTTATAAATTGTTAATAAAATATAGAAATATGTGTCATAAATTGATATTTGAGTAGAGGATATGCAACAGCAAATACTACACATTGTTAATAAAATATAGAAGTCATACACCGTAATTTGAATGCAGGAAATGCTAACTGCTGTTACATGCTACAGGAAGCAATACAAATTGTTAATACACCACAGGCAATGTCATAATTTGCTACATTGAAGACAGAATGTTGGAATAATACTAATTCTTTAATCAGCACCTCCTTGGAATCTCAGACGTGTAATATTTATACAAACAGGGACATACTCTTTTAAGTTTTGAAACCTCATATTGTGATATATCATAAATATTACTAAAGAAATATCAAGATGCTATCATTTCATACAACTTGGTAAATATCAAGATGCTGTCGTTCCATACAACTTGGTAAATATCAAGATGCTACTGTTTCATACAACTTAGTAAATATCAAGATGCTACTGTTTCATACAACTTGGTAAATATCAAGATGCTACTGTTTCATACAACTTGGTAAATATCAAGATGCTACTGTTTCATACAACTTGGCAAATATCAAGATGCTACTGTTTCATACAACTTGGCAAATATCAAGATGCCATCGTTTCATACAACTTGGAAAATATCAAGATGCTACTGTTTCATACAACTTGGTAAATATCAAGATGCTACTGTTTCATACAACTTGGCAAATATCAAGATGCTACTGTTTCATACAACTTGGCAAATATCAAGATGCTACTGTTTCATACAACTTGGTAAATATCAAGATGCTACTGTTTCATACAACTTGGCAAATATCAAGATGCTACTGTTTCATACAACTTGGTAAATATCAAGATGCTACTGTTTCATACAACTTGGTAAATATCATGATGCCATCGTTTCATACAACTTGGCAAATATCAAGATGTCATCGTTTCATACAACTTGGTAAATATCAAGATGCTACTGTTTCATACAACTTGGCAAATATCAAGATGCTACTGTTTCATACAACTTGGCAAATATCAAGATGCTACTGTTTCATACAACTTGGTAAATATCAAGATGCTACTGTTTCATACAACTTGGCAAATATCAAGATGCTACTGTTTCATACAACTTGGCAAATATCAAGATGCCATCGTTTCATACAACTTGGTAAATATCAAGATGCTACTGTTTCATACAACTTGGTAAATATCAAGATGCTACTGTTTCATACAACTTGGCAAATATCAAGATGCTACTGTTTCATACAACTTGGCAAATATCAAGATGCTACTGTTTCATACAACTTGGTAAATATCAAGATGCTATTGTTTCATACAACTTGGTAAATATCAAGATGCTACTGTTTCATACAACTTGGTAAATATCAAGATGCCATCGTTTCATACAACTTGGCAAATATCAAGATGTCATCGTTTCATACAACTTGGTAAATATCAAGATGCTACTGTTTCATACAACTTGGCAAATATCAAGATGCTACTGTTTCATACAACTTGGTAAATATCAAGATGCTACTGTTTCATACAACTTGGCAAATATCAAGATGCTACTGTTTCATACAACTTGGCAAATATCAAGATGCTACTGTTTCATACAACTTGGCAAATATCAAGATGCTACTGTTTCATACAACTTGGCAAATATCAAGATGCTACTGTTTCATACAACTTGGCAAATATCAAGATGCCATCGTTTCATACAACTTGGTAAATATCAAGATGCTACTGTTTCATACAACTTGGCAAATATCAAGATGCCATCGTTTCATACAACTTGGTAAATATCAAGATGCTACTGTTTCATACAACTTGGTAAATATCAAGATGCTACTGTTTCATACAACTTGGTAAATACCAAGATGCTACTGTTTCATACAACTTGGCAAATATCAAGATGCTATCGTTTCATACAACTTGGTAAATATCAAGATGCTATCGTTTCACACAACTTGGCAAATATCAAGATGCTATCGTTTCACACAACTTGGCAAATATCAAGATGTCATCGTTTCATACAACTTGACAAATATCAAGATGCCATCATTTCACACAACTTAGCCAAGGAAATTTTGCAGAATATTTTAACTAAATAAATACACTAACCAGAACTGTTTAACAGATGCAAGTCAGAGGAAATATATATACAGTCATAACAGGGAAATGTATAGGCCACATGCTTAAAAGTTGATTAAGAAGATATTCTTGAGAAAGTTTTTTTTATAAAAGTAAGGGTTAAAGTGGGAGTGGGGAGATGATAATCTGGAAAATAACTGGCGAGAGAGCACAGTTGTTTGTTTTCATCTAAAAGTGTCACTTTAGTTCTAATTTGGGAATTTTTGTTTCGTTTATGGATAAGGATGTCTGAATTTTAATACACACTCCTCATTCTTAAAATTGTTATTTGATGGAAGTAGTTTGAATTTGAGACAACACACACAAAACATGGGAGCCGCAATAGCTCAGTGGTTAGTGAACTGGACTACAAAGGACAAGAGGCCGGGTTCGATCCTAACCGACAGCTGCCAGGTTCACCCAGCCTTAAGTGGGTACTGGATTTTTTCTGGGAATGTAAATCGGCACGGGCGCAATACAGACCACATTACCCCAAAAATCATGTGCCAAAAGTCTATAAAAATTATGGTCACTAACACCAACCATAATCCCTTTACGCCACCTGGCATGACGGGTATCTATTTTTTTTTTTAACACATAAAACGTCAAATATTTTAGCTCAAGTAAATAGTTATGTGTGTTACCGGGGTCTCATTATGAGTAAAGAATAGTGACACCGTGACCTTCCAAGCATGTCGTAAGAGGCGACTGAGGAGGTTGATCGATGGCTTGACAAGCTATCATTGTAAAAACTATTGTTATGGAATCAGAGCCATAGATTTTAGAAGCAGTGATCTCTGCAATCAATATGTGCCATTTTGACACGCAAGGTTTCTGTTTTTGAGATTGTGGTTCTGCCATATGTGCCATCTTCGGCTCGAGAGAACAATAGATATATAGAAATAGTTATGATTATTTTAGTAGAATAATGTTCATAGTTAAAAGATTAAAAAAATGGGCAAATCTGAAAGTTTCTGAGGTAAAATGTTCAATTTTTAACCACAAAAAGTTATTTTTCTTTAAGATGCCCTTCTAACCATTTTGAACGTTTAATAGAAGTATATGTATTTTGCCTTCATGGAGAAGAGCAAATTAACTAAAGTATCAGTGGTAAACAGGTTTGACAGATGTACATTGTTGGCTGGGAGTGAGATATCATAATGAGATGGTCACAGACTGAGCAAGTAAAAAAAAAACAACATAAAAGTGAACGTTCCTTCCATGTTTTGACAAGCATATGGGAAATAAAAAGTTGGTGACCATATTTCTCCATCACCATCTGCACATTATTATTGGATGATGTGGTCAGGCCAGCCTTACTCCACAGGAAAGTTTCTGGTACCCATTTTTAGAGGCTGGGTGAACTAGTTTAAAGAAAAAACTGTCACATCAAAGAAATGAACTTCGACTCATCTGTAGTAAGTAAATAAACCACTGAGCAAGTTGAGAGATATTACCATTAAACAAGTTGAGAGATATTACCATTAAACAAGTTGAGAGATATTACCACTGAGCAAGTTGAGAGATATTACCATTAAACAAGTTGAGAGATATTACCACTGAACAAGTTGAGAGATATTACCACTGAACAAGTTGAGAGATATTACCACTGAACAAGTTGAGAGATATTACCATTAAACAAGTTGAGAGATATTACCATTGAACAAGTTGAGAGATATTACCACTGAACAAGTTGAGAGATATTACCACTGAACAAGTTGAGAGATATTACCACTGAACAAGTTGAGAGATATTACCACTAAACAAGTTGAGAGATATTACCACTGAACAAGTTGAGAGATATTACCACTGAACAAGTTGAGAGATATTACCACTGAACAAGTTGAGAGATATTACCACTGAACAAGTTGAGAGATATTACCACTGAGCAAGTTGAGAGATATTACCACTGAACAAGTTGAGAGATATTACCACTAAACAAGTTGAGAGATATTACCACTGAACAAGTTGAGAGATATTACCACTGAACAAGTTGAGAGATATTACCACTGAACAAGTTGAGAGATATTACCACTGAACAAGTTGAGAGATATTACCACTGAGCAAGTTGAGAGATATTACCACTGAACAAGTTGAGAGATATTACCACTGAGCAAGTTGAGAGATATTACCCCTGAGCAAGTTGAGAGATATTACCACTGAGCAAGTTGAGAGATATTACCACTGAACAAGTTGAGAGATATTACCACTGAACAAGTTGAGAGATATTACCACTGAACAAGTTGAGAGATATTACCACTGAACAAGTTGAGAGATATTACCACTGAACAAGTTGAGAGATATTACCACTGAACAAGTTGAGAGATATTACCATTGAGCAAGTTGAGAGATATTACCACTGAACAAGTTGAGAGATATTACCACTGAACAAGTTGAGAGATATTACCACTGAGCAAGTTGAGAGATATTACCACTGAACAAGTTGAGAGATATTACCACTGAACAAGTTGAGAGATATTACCACTGAGCAAGTTGAGATATATTACCCCTGAACAAGTTGAGAGATATTACCACTGAACAAGTTGAGAGATATTACCACTGAACAAGTTGAGAGATATTACCACTGAACAAGTTGAGAGATATTACCACTGAACAAGTTGAGAGATATTACCACTGAACAAGTTGAGAGATATTACCACTGAACAAGTTGAGAGATATTACCACTGAACAAGTTGAGAGATATTACCACTGAACAAGTTGAGAGATATTACCACTGAACAAGTTGAGAGATATTACCACTGAGCAAGTTGAGATATATTACCCCTGAACAAGTTGAGAGATATTACCACTGAACAAGTTGAGAGATATTACCACTGAACAAGTTGAGAGATATTACCACTGAACAAGTTGAGAGATATTACCACTGAACAAGTTGAGAGATATTACCACTGAACAAGTTGAGAGATATTATCACTGAACAAGTTGAGAGATATTACCACTGAGCAAGTTGAGATATATTACCCCTGAACAAGTTGAGAGATATTACCACTGAACAAGTTGAGAGATATTACCACTGAACAAGTTGAGAGATATTACCACTGAACAAGTTGAGAGATATTACCCCTGAGCAAGTTGAGAGATATTACCACTGAACAAGTTGAGAGATATTACCACTGAACAAGTTGAGAGATATTACCCCTGAGCAAGTTGAGAGATATTACCACTGAACAAGTTGAGAGATATTACCACTGAACAAGTTGAGAGATATTACCACTGAACAAGTTGAGAGATATTACCCCTGAGCAAGTTGAGAGATATTACCACTGAACAAGTTGAGAGATATTACCACTGAACAAGTTGAGAGATATTACCACTGAGCAAGTTGAGAGATATTACCATTAAACAAGTTGAGAGATATTACCACTGAACAAGTTGAGAGATATTACCACTGAACAAGTTGAGAGATATTACCACTGAACAAGTTGAGAGATATTACCACTGAACAAGTTGAGAGATATTACCACTGAGCAAGTTGAGAGATATTACCACTGAACAAGTTGAGAGATATTACCACTGAACAAGTTGAGAGATATTACCATTAAACAAGTTGAGAGATATTACCACTGAGCAAGTTGAGATATATTACCACTGAACAAGTTGAGATATATTACCACTGAACAAGTTGAGAGATATTACCACTGAACAAGTTGAGAGATATTACCACTGAACAAGTTGAGAGATATTACCACTGAGCAAGTTGAGAGATATTACCACTGAACAAGTTGAGAGATATTACCACTGAGCAAGTTGAGAGATATTACCACTGAACAAGTTGAGAGATATTACCACTGAACAAGTTGAGAGATATTACCACTGAACAAGTTGAGAGATATTACCACTGAACAAGTTGAGAGATATTACCACTGAACAAGTTGAGAGATATTACCACTGAACAAGTTGAGAGATATTACCACTGAACAAGTTGAGAGATATTACCACTGAGCAAGTTGAGAGATATTACCACTGAACAAGTTGAGAGATATTACCACTGAACAAGTTGAGAGATATTACCACTGAGCAAGTTGAGAGATATTACCACTGAACAAGTTGAGAGATATTACCACTGAACAAGTTGAGATATATTACCACTGAACAAGTTGAGAGATATTACCACTGAACAAGTTGAGAGATATTACCACTGAACAAGTTGAGAGATATTACCACTGAACAAGTTGAGAGATATTACCACTGAGCAAGTTGAGAGATATTACCACTGAACAAGTTGAGAGATATTACCACTGAACAAGATGAGATATATTACCACTAAACAAGATGAGAGATATATTAACACTGAACAAGTTGAGATATATTACCACTGAACAAGATGAGAGATATATTACCACTGAACAAGTTGAGATATATTACCACTGAACAAGTTGAGAGATATTACCACTGAGCAAGTTGAGAGATATTACCACTGAACAAGTTGAGATATAATATCACTGAGCAAGTTGAGAGATATTACCACTGAACAAGATGAGATATATTACCACTGAGTAAGTTGAGAGATATTACTACTGAACAAGTTGAGATATAATATCATTGAACAAGATGAGAGTTAATGGAAAGGGGGGGGGCAACAACACCCAACACCACCAGAACAATGACTATTTGTTTCAGGATCAGCAGCAACAATGACTGATCAAAACACTACCCCACACCCCAGAAACTAATCAACATGACCATACAAGTTGTGGTCGAAGACAGAAGGCAACCCGGTACTCACATTAGCTATGATGAAGTCAAGTTAATTCATTGACAAATAAATACTACAAAATTCTTTAATAAATGCAAACAACAATTAATAGATAAACCCATCAAATGTATTTGGGAAGGAAAGAGATAAAATCATAACTCATGAAAGAGGCAAGACAACCCAGTACCAAAATGATGAGCTGAAGTCTGATGTGTTAGACTTTTATAAAAAAAAAAAAAGTAAAGAACCCCCGTTACGCCAAGTGGCGTATAGGGAATATGGTGTTAGTGACCATAAATTTTACAGACCTTCGGTACATGATTTTTGAGGTAATGTGGTTGGTATTATGCCCGTGCCGTTTTACTTTCCTAGAAAAAAATCCAGTACCCATTTAAGGCTGGGTGAACCCTAAGGCCATCAGTTGGGATCAAACCCTTGTCCTCTGTAGTCCAGTTCACTAACCACTGAGCTATCGCGGCTCCCTTTGTTAGACTGAAAGGTGCTAATAATCCACAACACATCTATGCTCACGTTAGCATCCTTTTAAGGACGGGCAATGAAGAGGTTGATCAATTTCTTGAGTAGTCATCGGGTGAACAGTAGAAAGGAAGAAAGACTAAAGACTTCTTCTTCCAAGATAAGGGAATAAGTTGACAGTGATGATACAGGCAATACTCTAAAGTGAAGTGGTCATAACACAAGATGTGCTATATTTTACAAACATAATTCTGATGATAAAAAAATATGTTCTATACTGTCAGAAATGTCATTGAGGGAAAACTGGTTGGTCTCAAAGCAAGATGCCGGCCTCGAGACAGAGAGGTTGTGGGTTCGAATTCCAGCTGCACCAGTTGAGATTTTTATTTCTGATTTCTCTCTGCGGCAACCACCCCTGGTCTCAGCACCGAGGCCTGGCTTGAAACGTCAATTACTCATCGATGGAAAAAATACGAGTACTTCCGAAGATGGAGTTATCTGCCTGTGCGGCGTGGGACCCCTGTGCACATGGCTGCTAGGGAAAAATGGATTAACATGCAAAATTCAGTTCCTGGTCTCTAGGGACTTCGTCAGAGGTCAAAGCTAGCAAACAAAAAAAAAAACATCATTGTCTATTATTACATTAGAAATTGTTACAAACAGAACTGTGTAACAAATAAAAGTTACTATCAGATCTTGCTGCAGGACACCTTTTAGGTCCAGAAATGGCACTTATAAATTAATGCTTGGTAGAAATGTAACATTTTTACAGCAGATGAATAAACAGATTATCTTTCAGCTACATTATGAAGATGGTACAAATGATGTTTACAAACAAATCAGTATACAATAAAAAGATAATGTGAGGTTTCAAACATAAAGGAAGTGATTTCATTCTGGATTCAAAAGTAAAGGGCTCCAAACACAACTTTCAAATATGGGGAAATTGTAGAAATTGTGGTCAGCGACATGGCAAGCATCAAAGTTTTTGAGTAGAAAAACACTGGTAATAATTTTACCAGAATTCATTCTTTGGGCGTCATCTCAACGTTGGAGGTTGGCTATCAGGGGCGCTATTTTATTGTCTCATGTTTTGATGATGCATGTTGTTACCTGTCTATCTTTTAATGTTATCAGTCCACTTTAGTCTTAGTTTACCTCTGCCTCTTGTACCTTCCCTTCCCTTCCTAGATGACTTTTAGAAAGGTGTTATGTCTCTTCACAACTTCAACAAATGTCAGTTGTCTTTTTCGAATTATGTTAAATGGTTCTTTTTTTTTTCATTTTCAGCTGATTCCGTACTTCCTTGTTTGTCCTTTTTTCCTTCCATCCAATTCTCCCCATCTTCCTATATAAATCCACATTTCAAAGGTTTAAATTTTCTGTTGTTTTCTTATTTAATGTCCATGCTTCTGTATCATACAGGAATGTTGAGTAAATATCACATTTTGCAATTCGTAGTTTTAGTTCTGATGTAATTTGCTTTGATGTGAGTATATTTTTCATATTGTTAACATTGCTTTTTTGGCCATTCCCATTGTTTTGTTCCAGTCAAATAGTAGTGGACAAAGGTTGGACAATAACTGTGGCACTAGATAAGACACACACTGTGGAAGCCAGCTGAGAGCATTACATGACAAGTCCTTTTTTGGAATTTCCAAAGTTTCAATGACAAAAACAGATAAAACAGCAATGACAAAAACAGATAAAACAGCAATGACAAAAACAGATAAAACAGCAACAGCAAAAACAGACATCAGAGAAGTGAAATAGAATTTAACTACATTCTATCTATCTATCTATTGACCTTTCCAGCCGTAGCCGGCCCATAGGGCGTAGACTAAGATACTCCTCTTATCTAAATTTTTTGTTCTAGCAGTTTTCAATTCTTTTAAAGATATTTTATCAAATCTCGCCATTTGTCTCTGTTCTGTGCAAGCAGCTCTATTTCATTGAGGGAGGTGATTCCTGCTGCAATTATAATATAGGAAGTAACTAAAACTAGTAGTAGCGTGGAACGAATTCAAAACAAATGAAGGCATGCCTCCTAGCACCAGAGCTGGAAGTTGACAGCGATCTACAGTTGATGGCTGGATCGGTGAACCAAAACCATCCAGACCCTGCTCCACCTCTCCGCGGTGCCTCCAGTAACTGACTAACCTGTATAGTCTGGCCAAGGGTGCAGGGATTGAAGAGGGAAGACAACCCGGTACTCAAAAATGTCGTGCTGCAGTCGGATGTGTTGGGCCGAAAGGTGCAAATATAACAGTATACTGCAAACCACAACACAACCCAGAAACGTCCACTATGTCCTTGTAAGGGCGGATGATGAGGAATATTCTAGTCTACCACAATACTCTAGAATACTTTAGTCATCGGGCGAACGCAACCAACCAACCAAAACAAACGAGGAAATTAGAGAAATTGCCAATCAACCACTAATATTTTCAGTAATAAAGAAAAGACGATGGTCATATGTTGGGCATGTGATGAGAAGAGATAATAACCGAATAGCAAAGCAAGCCCTCATGTGGGAAACAACAGGTAAGAGGAAAAGAGGAAGACCCAGGGAGACACTGAGAAGAACATGGATGAGAGAGGCAAGGGCAGCAGGAATCGGCTCCCTCAATGAGATAGAACTGCTTGCACAGAACAGAGACAAATGGCGAGATTTGATAAAATATCTTTAAAAGAAAACTGCTAGAACAAAAATTCAGATAAGAGAGGGAGTATCTTGGTCTAGGCCCTATGGGCCGGCTACGGCTCGAAAGGTCAATAGATAGATAGAAGTAAGCACAAGGAAGGAAATATAATTTTTTTTAAAAACAGCTGCAATTGGGATCCATGGTCCACACTATATTAGCGGGGGGACGCAATACAAGCATGTGAGACTGAAAAGGGGAGAGTGAGTAGTGAATCCGTTCACCACTATTATGGGAAATCTCAAATAGAGAGGGATATATGGGCAAAACAGGGAGGTGACATAGTCCCCTCCCCTGCAACACTGTAATGGCTTGCCACCTTTATTCTCCAGGTCTACACACACACATCTCTCTTGTGGGACGTTCATCATCATCATCATCGAGTGCCATCTCCGCAACGAAGGTTGGCTACCATGGAGCACCATTCTGCTCTGTCTCTTGCTTTGATGGTGCAGGTTGTCATAGGCTGGTTTGTCCATCTTTTGATGTTACTCGTCCATGTTAGTCATGGTCTGCCTCTGCCTCTTTTACCTTGTATTTTCCCCTCCAGGATTACTTTTAGTAGGCTGTTGTGTCTTTTAACATGGCCCAAAAATCGCATTTGTCTTGTTTGAATTGTGTTTAGTAGTTCTCTTTTAATTTTTACTTGTTTTAAGACTTCATCGTTTGTTTTCTTTTCCTTCTATCCAACTCTACCTATTCTTCTATATATCCACATTTCAAAAGCTTCAATTCTCTGTTCTGTTTTCTTGTCTAATGTCCATGTTTCTGCGGTGGGACATTATGTCATAATTATCTTTTTTTTTCTTGTTTAAAACAAGTCTGAGATGAGGAACGATGAGAACATGTTATTAACATCACGGAGTGTGCAGCAGGACAAACATGGAAATGCTATTTCAAAAAGAGAAAGCTTATTTACTTGGCACACACTTACACAAGTCTGTTAAGGTATTATAACAATCACATTACTTTTAAACACAAAAATTCATCAAGCCAGAAACTACTGTTTTCCACATATAGAAGCAAAGCTTTGTACTTGTTTAACTGTACAAAAACTATGTAAAAAAAAATTGAACAAAATCAGCATCGTAATTATAAGTGAAGTGTAGATCGCTGGTGGCAAGGCACTGAGTCCAGGAGAATGGGTTTGATCCTAGTTGAAGATGTCTATTGTTCGTTTTTCTGTTGTTTGTAGATTTTCTCGTGCTGTAAACATGCCACTGTCCCTAATTTATTTATTGGATTATAATTGTAAAACTGCTTGCTCATCCTGGCAACAACCGTCTTACAGGGAAGGTGAAAATGTGACAAAAACCTGGAAGACAACATCAAAGAATGGGCACTTTCTGGCTTTGTCAGATCATAACAAATATTGAGAAATTGGTTACAGCCAACAATGTTATCTAGTGACATTCTCCCAAACATCTTATTTCCAGAAAGAGGGTTTTCTATCTAATGAAGCTCACAGATACTGAATGAATGCTGTTGCGGATGGATAATCTTCTTTGCCAGCTGCGAAAGTATAAAAATTAAATTAAAAGAAGACATCGCCAAGTTTGTTCTTCACTCCTTAAGAGGAGAAGGATGTATGGGACAATGATGTATATATTGAGAGACTGAAGAGTCTAAAGGTGGAAAAGAGGTCTAGTCGATTTGGAGTGATTAGTGGGAGAAGAGGTCTAGTCGATTTGGAGTGATTAGTGGGAGAAGAGGTCTAGTCGATTTGGAGTGATTAGTGGGAAAAGAGGTCTAGTTGATTTGGAGTGATTAGTGGGAGAAGAGGTCTAGTCGATTTGGAGTGATTAGTGGGAGAAGAGGTCTAGTCGATTTGGAGTGATTAGTGGGGAAAGAGGTCTAGTTGATTTGGAGTGATTAGTGGGAAAAGAGGTCTAGTTGATTTGGAGTGATTAGTGGGAAAAGAGGTCTAGTTGATTTGGAGTGATTAGTGGGAAAAGAGGTCTAGTTGATTTGGAGTGATTAGTGGGAAAAGAGGTCTAGTTGATTTGGAGTGATTAGTGGGAGAAGAGGTCTAGTCGATTTGGAGTGATTAGTGGGAAAAGAGGTCTAGTCGATTTGGAGTGATTAGTGGGAGAAGAGGTCTAGTCGATTTGGAGTGATTAGTGGGAAAAGAGGTCTAGTTGATTTGGAGTGATTAGTGGGAAAAGAGGTCTAGTTGATTTGGAGTGATTAGTGGGAAAAGAGGTCTAGTCAATTTGGAGTGATTAGTGGGAGAAGAGGTCTAGTTGATTTGGAGTGATTAGTGGGAGAAGAGGTCTAGTTGATTTGGAGTGATTAGTGGGAGAAGAGGTCTAGTTGATTTGGAGTGATTAGTGGGAAAAGAGGTCTAGTCGATTTGGAGTGATTAGTGGGAGAAGAGGTCTAGTTGATTTGGAGTGATTAGTGGGAGAAGAGGTCTAGTTGATTTGGAGTGATTAGTGGGAAAAGAGGTCTAGTTGATTTGGAGTGATTAGTCAGAACAGAGGTCTAGTTGATTTGGAGTGATTAGTGGGAAAAGAGGTCTAGTTGATTTGGAGTGATTAGTGGGAAAAGAGGTCTAGTTGATTTGGAGTGATTAGTGGGAAAAGAGGTCTAGTTGATTTGGAGTGATTAGTGGGAAAAGAGGTCTAGTTGATTTGGAGTGATTAGTGGGAAAAGAGGTCTAGTTGATTTGGAGTGATTAGTGGGAGAAGAGGTCTAGTCGATTTGGAGTGATTAGTGGGAAAAGAGGTCTAGTTGATTTGGAGTGATTAGTGGGAAAAGAGGTCTAGTTGATTTGGAGTGATTAGTGGGAAAAGAGGTCTAGTTGATTTGGAGTGATTAGTGGGAAAAGAGGTCTAGTCGATTTGGAGTGATTAGTTGGAAAAGAGGTCTAGTCGATTTGGAGTGATTAGTGGGAAAAGAGGTCTAGTTGATTTGGAGTGATTAGTGGGAAAAGAGGTCTAGTTGATTTGGAGTGATTAGTGGGAAAAGAGGTCTAGTTGATTTGGAGTGATTAGTGGGAAAAGAGGTCTAGTCGATTTGGAGTGATTAGTTGGAAAAGAGGTCTAGTCGATTTGGAGTGATTAGTGGGAAAAGAGGTCTAGTGGATTTGGAGTGATTAGTGGGAAAATAGGTATAGTCGATTTGGAGTGATTAGTGGGAAAAGAGGTCTAGTTGATTTGGAGTGATTAGTGGGAAAAGAGGTCTAGTTGATTTGGAGTGATTAGTGGGAAAAGAGGTCTAGTTGATTTGGAGTGATTAGTGGGAAAAGAGGTCTAGTTGATTTGGAGTGATTAGTGGGAGAAGAGGTCTAGTCGATTTGGAGTGATTAGTGGGAAAAGAGGTCTAGTTGATTTGGAGTGATTAGTGGGAAAAGAGGTCTAGTTGATTTGGAGTGATTAGTGGGAAAAGAGGTCTAGTTGATTTGGAGTGATTAGTGGGAAAAGAGGTATAGTCGATTTGGAGTGATTAGTTGGAAAAGAGGTCTAGTCGATTTGGAGTGATTAGTGGGAAAAGAGGTCTAGTTGATTTGGAGTGATTAGTGGGAAAAGAGGTCTAGTTGATTTGGAGTGATTAGTGGGAAAAGAGGTCTAGTTGATTTGGAGTGATTAGTGGGAAAAGAGGTCTAGTCGATTTGGAGTGATTAGTTGGAAAAGAGGTCTAGTCGATTTGGAGTGATTAGTGGGAAAAGAGGTCTAGTTGATTTGGAGTGATTAGTGGGAAAATAGGTCTAGTCGATTTGGAGTGATTAGTGGGAAAAGAGGTCTAGTTGATTTGGAGTGATTAGTGGGAAAAGAGGTCTAGTTGATTTGGAGCGATTAGTGGGAAAAGCAAATGTGTCAACAATCAACACTTTACAGGAAGTCAGTCAGGCTGCACCTTGAGAAATGCTGGGATGGGCAATAGAATGGATATGGGGGATGCCCTGACCACAATGAAACTGATTCCATGAATTAAGCAGCATATACAAATTAATATAAAATTACAGATAAAATAAAATAAAACTTCCTTATAAAAAGGAAGACACCACAACCTTGACAGAGTTTGTGCCCTTGGATGATATATTTTAAAAAAAACACTATTTACATAATTTATAATTAATTATCACATCATAATGCAGTTTGAAACAATAATTTCCATTTCCAACAGAAATAAATATTTACAAATATAACATACACAATAATGCTGGAAACAAAATATCAAGTACAATGTACTTACAAGTATATTACCACTCTCCATAGTTTTTGGATAACAAAAAATGTACTAATCACAGTTGCTCACTTCAACATAAAATAGTGACATTTTTTATATAGTTTTATATAGCTTTAGAGGTGTGACAGCACTTGCATTTAATTATGTTGCATAAGGTCTTCTTTATTACATTACTTGACTTTTACTGAGAGCAGTTCCAATCTAAAAAAGGGGCAACAGCAGCCAGTTGCCAGCCTATGTGTGTGTGAGAGATAGATCCTAGCCTATATGTGTGTATGAGAGATTCTAGCTTATATGTGTGTATGAGATATTCTAGCTTATATGTGTGTATGAGAGATTCTAGCTTATATGTGTGTATGAGAGATTCTAGCTTATATGTGTGTATGAGAGATTCTAGCTTATATGTGTGTATGAGAGATTCTAGCTTATATGTGTGTGAGAGAGATCCTAGCCTATAAGTGTGTGAGAGAGATCCTAGCCTATATGTGTGTGAGAGAGATCCTAGCCTATGTGTGTATGAGAGATTCTAGCTTATATGTGTGTATGAGAGATTCTAGCTTATATGTGTGTTCGAGAGATCCTAGCCTAAATGTGTGTAATAAAGATGCTAGCCTAATTGTGTGTAATAAAGATGCTAGCCTATATGTATGTGCGAGAGATCCTAGCCTAAATGTGTGTAATAAAGATGCTAGCCTAAATGTGTTTAAGAGAGATCCTAGCCTATATGTGTGTGAGAGAGATCCTAGCCTATATGTGTGTACGAGAAATCCTAGCCTATGTGTGTAAGAGAGATCCTAACCTATATGTGTGTAAGAAAGATCCTAGCCTATATGTGTGTGATAAAGATTCTAGCCTATATGTGTGTAAGAAAGATCCTAGCCTATGTGTGTGTAAAAGAGATCCTAGCCTATATGCGTGTAAGAAAGATCCTAGCCTATATGTGTGTGATAAAGATCCTAGCCTATATGTGTGTGATAAAGATCCTAGCCTATTTGTGTGTAAGAGAGATCCTAGCCTATATGTGTGCACGAGAAATCCTAGCCTATGCGTGTAAGAGAGATCCTAACCTATATGTGTGTAAGAAAGATCCTAGCCTATATGTGTGTGATAAAGATTCTAGCCTATATGTGTGTGATAAAGATCCTAGCCTATGTGTGTAAGAAAGATCCTAGCCTATATGTGTGTGATAAAGATTCTAGCCTATATGTGTGTGATAAAGATCCTAGCCTATATGCATGTAAGAAAGATCCTAACCTATATGTGTGTGATAAAGATCCTAGCCTATATGTGTGTGATAAAGATCCTAGCCTATATGTGTGTGATAAAGATCCTAGCCTAAGGTCCTCCAATTGAAAAAAAAAGTGAGTCCATGGCTGGATCATTGAGTTGGGGAAGGTAAAAAGAGAAGAAGCCATCTCAGATTCTATAGCTAATGGTGTTTTTATACTGAACCTCCCTACAGCCTTTTATGCTACAGGACATCCTTTACTGTTTGCTTCAATCTGTGATAGATCTCACACAAAAATGTGAATGTTCTAGTTGCGATGCTGCTTGGTTGGTCAGATTTTTGTAGAATGGAGTTACAAGAGAGGGGGTTTTCACTTCAATGACCACACCAATCTTAGAAGATGTGATAAGCTATTTAGGCCCCTATCTTCAGATTACTTTCACGGCATTAAAAAAAAAAGTAAAGTACCCCCGTCACCATTTAAGGCTGGGTGAACCCAGAACTCCCGTGTGTTACAGGGGCCTCATTATGTGGGATGTAAAGAATAGTGACACTGTGACCTTCCAGGCATGTCGTAAGAGGCGACTAAGGAGGTTGATCGATGGCTTGACAAGCTGTCATTGTAAAAAGCATTGTTATGGAAACAGACCATAGATTTTAGAAGCAGTGATCTCTGCAATATGTGCCATTTTGTCACGCAAGGTTTCTGTCTTTGAGATTGTGGCTCTGCCCTATGTGCAGTCTTCGGCTCGAAAGGACAATAGATAGATAGATAGAACCCAGAAACTGTTGATTGGGATCGAACCCTACCCCTTGTCCTTTGCAGTCCAGTTCACTAACCACTGAGCGATCGTGGCTCCCTTTCACGGCATAACCCCACCACAATTCTCATCAGTAATCAACAAAAGGCATTGGAGATATGTTGGACATGTGATGAGAAGAGATAATAACTGAATAGCAAAGCAAGTCCTCAAGTGGGAAACAACAGGTAGGAGGAAAAGAGGCCAACCCAGAGAAACACTGAGAAGAACATTGATCAGGGAGGCAAAGGCAGCAGGAATCGGCTCCCTCAATGAGATCGAGATGCTTGCACAGAACAGAGACAAATGGCGAGATTTGATAAAAGATTTTAGGAAGGATTGAGACTGCTAGAAAGAAAATTTCGAAACATGGAAGGAGTATCTGAGTCTATGCCCTATGGGCCAACCACGGCTCGAAAGGTCGGTAGGTAGATATCTCCACTACAATAGAGCCCTATCTTCAAATTACTTTCATGTCTCCCTGAAGCCATGTTTACACTGTATACAAATATTTTTATATCCCAGTGATGTGTATGTTGTGTCATTGCCAAAGGGAAACAGTTATTCAACATCTCTGTGAATGCTCATCCTTTACCATCTTGTGACAGAAACATACCCCCATCTCCAAATATCACTTTTTACACAGAACAACCACAACTAAAAGAGACATGTTTACCATGGCTTCAGGTTAAAGAGCTCAGGCTCAAATGGTTGCTGGTTCAGTATTATAAGGTAGAACAGAGTTCATTACAAGAAATATTTCTTCAAACTATCAATACTGTAATGTGTTACTTTCTGGCTTATAACACACAAATTGAATCAACTCAAATGATAATGTCCTAGCTTTCAGAGCCACTGACAGAGATAGCAAGTGGTGAGTCATGATAAGTCAACTCTGGTGAGTCATGATAAGTCAACTCCAACGATAATGTCCTAGCTAAAATATTTCAAGGAGGTCCTAGCTTTACTGAGCCACTAACAGAGATAGCAGGTAGAGAGTCATAAGTCAACTCCAACGATAATGTCCTAGCTCAAAATTTCAAGGAGGTGCTAGCTTTACTGAGCCACTGACAGAGATAGCAAGTAGTGAGTCACGATAAGTCAACTTCAACGATAATGTCCTAGCTAAAATATTTCAAGGAGGTCCTAGCTTTACTGAGCCACTAACAGAGATAGCAAGTAGAGAGTCATAAGTCAACTCCAACGATAATGTCCTAGCTCAAAATTTCAAGGAGGTCCTAGCTTTACCGAGCCACTAACAGAGATAGCAAGTAGAGAGTCATAAGTCAACTTCAACGATAATGTCCTAGCTAAAATATTTCAAGGAGGTGCTAGCTTTACCGAGCCACTGACAGAGATAGCAACAAGTGAGTCACGATAAGTCAACTTCAACGATAATTGTTCTAGCTTTACCGAGCCACTAACAGAGATAGCAAGTAGTGAGTCACGATAAGTCAACTCCAACGATAATGTCCTAGCTCAAAATTTCAAGGAGGTCCTAGCTTTACCGAGCCACTAACAGAGATAGCAAGTAGAGAGTCACGATAAGTCAACTCCAACGATAATGTCCTAGCTCAAAATTTCAAGGAGGTCCTAGCTTTACCGAGCCACTAACAAAGATAGCAAGTAGCGAGTCACGATAAGTCAACTCCAACGATAATGTCCTAGCTCAAAATTTCCCACAAACCCTAACA
The DNA here is from genome assembly GCA_032433765.1 of Megaustenia siamemsis. Taxonomy (NCBI): domain Eukaryota; kingdom Metazoa; phylum Mollusca; class Gastropoda; order Stylommatophora; family Ariophantidae; genus Megaustenia; species Megaustenia siamemsis. The sequence continues at coordinate 46,333,904 of JAVIAB010000025.1, read as the reverse complement.
GCCAAAGCCACTAACGGAGAAAGGGATCAAGCATTCATTGGTTTCGGAATGTAGGCACTGAAGTGATTTGATCAAATACTTGCAATTATCTGACAATTTTTTAAAATAAAAAACAAAACATAAAAATATATACAAATATAAAAGTACATACAGATCTGGAAATAATAAATTATATATTTTCTGGAACATATGAGTAATTATAGCTTGAGTAAACATATTAAATAATATGACTCCAAGTACAGTTAGCATTCTGTTATCTAATTAAAAAATGTAAAGTTAATAAAACAATGCAATTCTATACAAAAACGAAAATTTCCTGTTTAAGAGATAAAAATGTTTCAACTTTTGTGCTGCAGTTTTCTGGACCAAGAGGTTCACAATTAACTCTAGATTACGACACCCATCCCATACGTCAACGTCTGTATGACATGTTTGTAAGAATTACAAATACTAATTATTACATTTGGAGGTCGGAAAATAAGATTTTATTTGAACTTTTGTTACACAGCTTTGTGTTTACTTAAGAAGAAAGACAAGGGAATCGGATGTGATAATCATTTCCTGGGTTATATTGTTAGAATTATGGCCCAAAATTCAAACACGTGACATCGTAGCTACTGGGGGTGTTACTTTGTCCTTTTACATGTCGGCCATCAGTCCAACGCGTATGTCCGGCTTCCTCTTAGCATCGTTCGCTGCCTATCCTATGTTTGAGACAAAGGTTTGTTTGATGTCTCACTGACAGCCGAAGTGATTTTCATCGTCATAAGAGGGGAAAAAAACGAATTTCTTGAAAATTGACCAAATTTATTTAAAAAACAACAGCGTTTATATGAACAGCTTAGTAATTTGTACAAAGTGCCCGTTGGTGTTTGAAAAAGAAAATCCCACATCAGATGAAACAAATCCAACACTCAGGGATCACCGGAAGTAATAACTAGGAAGGTATAGGGAGATGGGAAATGTTTGCCTGCTGCAAATTGTCAAATTCCAGAAATGTTTATTTTGCCTTCGTAATTTTTACGGTGTCGTAATCTAGGTTTCAAGATTTTAGGATCCAGGAATATCAATAATTTGCAAGCTGTCAGTGCCATCAATTACTGATTATAAAAATTTTTTTAATTTGTTAATAGTCATACCCCTTACTTACGAACGTTCGAGTTAGGATTTTTCGGAGTTATGAGTGAGTGCCACTTTCTAGTTTAGTTGTTTTGTTTCACGAAATCAAAACTCTTACATCAAAAAAAAAATAAAATAAAAAAATTTAAAAAAAAAGACCCAGCCTGCTAATAATGGAGTGTGTCAGCCATGGAATGGATTCAGGGGAAAATTAGGACATACACACACATATCAAGAGCCTACCATGAGCTCATCTTGTGTCATGATTTTGCTCCTGCTCTCCATCATGAATCATAGTCATGTTCTCATCATCAAAAAACATGAATGCTGACGATGTTTAATTTAATCTGATTGGAAAATGAAAAACATATCCCTGGTTATATTGAAGTACCTACTTTCGACTTAAAGATGATTATTTGTTATTTATGAGTTTTTTTTTAACATAACCTGTAAGTCGGGGTATGCTGGTACATGTCCACACACACACACAAATTTATTTAAAACTGTTCCAATATTCAAACGTGGGCCTTATGATTTTGAGGCATGATACTAACTACTTTGTACTTAATACTACAACTTTGTACTTAATACTACAACTTTGCACTTAATACTACAACTTTGCACTTAATACTACAACTTTGCACTTAATACTACAACTTTGCACTTAATACTACAACTTTGCACTTAATACTACAACTTTGCACTTAATACTACAACTTTGCACTTAATACTACAACTTTGCACTTAATACTACTACTTTGCACTTAAAACTACTACTTTACACTTAATACTAACTACTTTGCACTTAATACTACAGCTTTGCACTTAATACTACTGCTTTGCACTTAATACTACTACTTTGCACTTAATACTACTACTTTGCACTTAATACTACTACTTTGCACTTAATACTACTACTTTGCACTTAATACTACTACTTTGCGCTTAATACTACTACTTTGCACTTAATACTACTACTTTGCACTTAATACTACTACTTTGCACTTAATACTACTACTTTGCACTTAATACTACTACTTTGCACTTAATACTACTACTTTGCATGTAATACTAACTACTTTGCACTTAATACTACTACTTTGCACTTAATATTACTACTTTGCACTTAATACTAACTACTTAGTATTAAAAAAAAAATACCCCCACGGTCGACCCAGCCGTTGGCAGAAATGGGTACCAGGGTATATTATCCTGGGAAGGTGAGGAATGTCGCTTCGCATCTGAGTTTCGATGCTTGAGGCTACACTATACAGAAATATCCGAACATTTCTGGATAGGCGGCCGAGCACATATGGGTATATACTCGCGTGCTAAGACGCCGGTTCAAGTCTCGTACTTTACCTTTACCTTTACTAACTACTTTGCGCTTAATACTACTACTTTGCACTTAATACTAACTACTTTGCGCTTAATACTACTACTTTGCACTTAATACTAACTACTTTGCGCTTAATACTACTACTTTGCACTTAATACTAACTACTTTGCACTTAATACTACTACTTTGCACTTAATACTAACTACTTTGCACTTAATACTAACTACTTTGCACTTAATACTAATAACTTTGCACTTAATACTACTACTTTGCACTTAATACTAACTACTTTGCACTTAATACTACTATTTTGCACTTAATACTAACTACTTTGCACTTAATACTAACTACTTTGCACTTAATACTAACTACTTTGCGCTTAACACTAACTACTTTGTATGTTCGTTCGTTCGCTTTCGTCAGCTTTGACCTCTGACGAAGTCCCACCCACTCAATTTTGTGGGACTGAATTTTTGCGTGTAAAGTCTGTTTTTATCCCATTACAGGATGCCCCTCGCCATGCAGGCAGATTTACTCCGACTTCAGAGGTACTAATTTTTAGGGAATTAGTAAAACCCAGGTGTCCTCGCCAGGGTACGAACCCCGGCTGTTGCCGTGGTAAGCCAACCGCCTATCAATTGCGCTAACCGGACACTACTTTGTATGTAATACTAACTTCATTGCTACTTGCTCCTCCCTTTAAAAAAACAAACAAATACAACATTAACATGGCAAGAATCCAACACTAAAAGCGTTTCCATCAAACGCTGTTCCACATCTTCTGGCTCCCATATGTATATACATTCTAGTTATTTGTGTTTCCTATCAGTTTAACTGTTAGACTGTTGAGATATCTAATATTTTCTGTCATTTGTTTCCATCTGCCCAACTTCTAAGTGTCCAACAAAACAACTATCCAACAGAAGAAGTGTCCAACAAAACAACTATCCAACAGAAGAAGTGTCCAACAAAACAACTATCCAACAGAAGAAATGACCAACAGAAGAAGTATCCTACAGAAGAAGTGTCCAACAAAACAAGTGTCCAACAGAATAAGTGTCAGACAGAAGAAAAGTCCAACAAAACAACAATCCAACAGAAGAAGTGTCCAATAGAAGAAAAGTCCAACAAAACAACTATCCAAAAGAAGAAGTGTCCAACAGAAGAAGTGTCCAACAAAACAACAATCAAACAGAAGAAGTGTCCAACAAAACAACTATCCAACAGAAGAAATGTCCAACAAACAACTATCCAACAGAAGAATTGTCCAACAGAAGAAAAGTCCAACAAAACAACTATCCAACAGAATAAATGTCCAACAGAAGAAGTGTCCAACAAAAGAAGTGTCTAACAAGATATGTCCAGAAATGAACACAAAACTTATAACAAAATATCTCACTGTTGTAGAGTCTTTGGGCTAAATTCATCTTTTTTCTTGGAGCTTTCAAGAGCAATACTTAGATAACTGCTCACACAACTTCTCACGCTGTAGATTTGTCCATCAACTTCAATCATGATTGTAGGCCTATTAAAACATCCCCATTATCAACCTTAGCACAACTAGAGGTTTCTGACAAACGTTTGCCTTTTCTTCCTGTTTTGGACAATCAACAGCTTTAATTAAGTCCTCCATATACCATCTATAACCATTTTAAATCTTTTTTTTCTTCTCACAAATCTTTTTACAAAACTCTGCCATTTGATCCAGTCTTGGAAAATGAGTTCAGTTTTTTTCAATCTTTGCCATTTGATTCAGTCTAGAAAAATGAGTTAGATTTTTTCAATCTTTGCCATTTGATCCAGTCTTGGAAAATGAGTTCAACTTGAACCATGTCCAGTCCATCTCTCCTATATCTATTTTCTAACTCCCTACTTCTTAGGTTTCTGTCTTTCTCTGATTTTTTTATAAACAAATTTAAAGATTTAATACTTTCCTGATTCCTTCTCCACCATCTTCTTGGAAATAAGTTTACAAAAATCTGAAAAATCAGATGCTCAAACATTTTGGATAAGACGACTCAACAAACCAACATTTTTACTTTAAAAAGATTTCAACGGAAGACTAATACACACCAACAACAACAATAATTCTCCAAAAATATTCTAATGGAAGCAAAATAGCAGTAAAAAAAACTCCTTATAGTACATCTTCAACAAATTTCCACAACTTTATAAGTTGATGGCTTATTTTCCTATCTACAAAATAGAGCAGCCAGTGGCAAGCCCTTCTTGTCTTCTTCTTTTAGTATATTACACTTTTAGAATTATCTCCATCTGAGCCCAGACATCACTGGAGGATCTCTTATTTGTCTTTATCATGTACATGTCATGGCATATGGTTGATGTATCAAAGGCCACATTTTATTTTGAAACTGAAATATGGCATCATATAAATGAAAGGACTAAGAGATGTTGGTCAAAGAATGTGCTTCACATTTTTAAAAAATTAATTAAAATGCAGACAAGTTTAAAAAACTGGCTAAATAAGGCTTAGAAAGGCTTAATGCTAATATTGAAACTACCTGCTGCCAGGAAAGCTTTTGTTTTTTTTTCTTCAGGCCAAATTTACCAACTTGATAACGCTGACCCAAATATAAAGTAAAATAAATTGGCACAATTCAATCAATGTACAAATTGTACAGGAATTTAAAATATATTTTCATCGGATACTGCGATGTATGTCCCAGATGACTGGGTTTGGTTGGCTAAAACATGAGGGCATACTAGATGGAGAGAGTGTAAGTGTACATCTTTGACAGTAAAAGTGCTCCAAAAATTATTGAAATTTCTTTGTAGAATTATGATAAGTGTCCCAGCCGGCTCAGCTTGGCTGACAAGAATGTGTGAATGACAAAAACAGCTGGTTTAGGGCAGATGCCGAGGTCTAGCTCCTGTAAATAAATTCAGATGACAAGTTTTAAATGACATATAAGTAAGGTGTCAGTGCATATGCGTATGGATGTGATTTATGTATGAGAATAGACTTGTAGTTATGTGGGATTGCAGTAGAACTGATGAAATAAGAGCATACTTATATAGTTTTACACTGAGGAACAGCACACCAGGATGATTGTTAACAATTTCACAAACAGCCTACATTGGATAACATAAATCAAAACTAAACAAATTATAAAGCATAAAGGAGGCTAGAGAATTGTGAAAGTGCATGATCACCTATGCCAACCTGTATGGCACATGCTGACTATATCTAACACAGTCTTGAAGTATGTGTTCAGCTGTCTGAGGCGCCTGTCCACATATACATATGGCTGAAGATGTCAATCTTGAATTTTGTATACATGAAGGTGGTCAGGAATCTGTTATATATTCCTTACAGCACCTTCTACAGTCAGAATGGTACCAAATGTAACACAATTTTGTTCCTTTGGAATAAAACAAGATCAAAAGGGAGATTTACAGTCCCAGACAACACAGAATCATCATACACCTTGCCCAGGATTGTGTTAGAGAAAGGTTATCTTTTTGCTCTAGAGTGACCTACTATAACACATCAATCTATCTTTTGAAATCATCATCAGGTCGAAAATCCTTTGCAGAATGTTGCATTCTCCATAGCCTGTCAGAAAGAATCTGTCTCTAGCCAGATCTCCAACTTCTTCTGTGCCATGTGCAAGGTCTCCTTGATGTCTTAAAACAACTTTCTTCTTGGTCTGTCCCTGATTTGTTGTTCAGGAATCATAAAAAAAAAAAAAGTAAAGTACCCCCGTCCCGCCAAGTGGTGTATAGGGAATATGGTGTTAGTGACCATAAATTTTACAGACCTTCTTTTTTCTTAATAGCAAAAAATATGAGTACCTCTGAAAATGGAGTTATCTGCCTGTGCAGCGAGCCACACGGCTGCCAGAAAAATGTATTCTTCTTTCTTCTTTTCTCTTTTCACTGATACCTAAAAGGTGTCGTGGTTTATATCATTTGTCGTTTTTGTGCTGCTCGAATTGTCTGAATTAGTGATTTTCCTTTGTTGTTACATGTCTCTGTCACTGCATCTATCCATCTTCTTCTGGGTCTTCCTCTTGGTCTTTTTCCATGCATTCTCGAGAAGAACGCCCTTGATGGTGATTGGTGAGGATTCATTCTGACCAGGTGTCCCAACCATTTAAGTTGTTGTTGTTCTATATATTCTTGACAGGGTTTTGTTCCTACAATTTTTCTTATAGTTTCATTTGGTATTCTATCTCTTCTTGGAAAAAAAAAAAAAAAAAAAAATGTATTAACACGCAAAATTCAGTTCCTAGTCTCTAGGGATTTCGTCAGAGGCAAAAGCTGGTAAACGCCAAAAAAAAAAAGAAAATTGATTTAAAACACACGGTTTGTTTGGACGGTTTGTCCAGGAAGTTGGAAAAGAGGTTAAATGATTACAAGGTTTTAGTGGAAATATTTGTGGCAACGTCAAAAACTGCAAAACACTACTCCTGGGTTTCTTGTGTTGGTTACTAGAGTTGCATTTTCAGCCTGTGGTACGGAAAGGGTTAAATGATTCCTCGGGTAAAATTCAGATTTCCCTCAGATTTCCCTGACCCAGCTCTTGTTCTACAAATGCTGTCAATGGGCAACCAGAAAACTGTCGATATAACTCACTTGTTCAACAATATCTCCAAACAACCAGAAAACTGTCGATATAACTCACTTGTTCAACAATATCTCCAAACAACCAGAAAACTGTCGATATAACTCACTTGTTCAACAATATCTCCAAACAACCAGAAAACTGCCGATATAACTCACTTGTTCTCTACTATCCTCAAACAACCAGAAAACTGTCGATATAACTCACTTGTTTAACAATATCCCCAAACTACCAGAAAACTGTATATATAATTCACTTGTTCTCCAATATCCCCAAACAACCAGAAAACTGTTAGATATAACTCACTTGTTCTCCAATATCCCCAAACAACAAGAAAACAGTAGATATAACTCACTTGTTCTCCAATATCCCCAAACAACAAGAAAACTGTATATATAAATCACTTGTTCTCCAATATCCCCAAATAACCAGAAAACCATATATATAACTTACTTGTTCTCCAATATCCCCAAACAACCAGAAAACGGTAGATATAACTCACTTGTTCTCCAATATCCCCAAACAACCAGAAAACTGTATATATAACTTACTTGTTCTCCAATATCCCCAAACAACCAGAAAACGGTAGATATAACTCACTTGTTCTCCAATATCCCCAAACAACCAGAAAACGGTAGATATAACTCACTTGTTCTCCAATATCCCCAAACAACCAGAAAACGGTAGATATAACTCACTTGTTCTCCAATATCCCCAAACAACCAGAAAACGGTAGATATAACTCACTTGTTCTCCAATATCCCCAAACAACCAGAAAACGGTAGATATAACTCACTTGTTCTCCAATATCCCCAAACAACCAGAAAACGGTAGATATAACTCACTTGTTCTCCAATATCTTCAAACTCTAACCACAAAAGTCTCTGGCCATCATCAGAAGAGGTTCTCAGGTTTTCAAATGGGTGTGCCCACAGAACTTCAGTAACTCCTTCAGCTCCTTCCTGGTCCTCCTTCAGCGTAAACCCTTTATCATAGTGTATTGCCAGTTTGGCTTTCTTGTTCTTCCACAACACAGCTGTAAAAAATAAAATAATGCACGTAACATTAACAGCTGTCAAAATCAATGTACAGAATATCAACATACATAAAAATCAATGCACAAAACATCAACATATATCTAAAAACTATGTACAAAATACCAACATATATATATATATGTCAAAATACCAACATATATATATATATGTATTGTTTATATATATATATATATATATATATATATATATATAAATATATATATATATATAAATATATATATATATATATATATATATATATATATATATATATATATATATATATATATATATATATATATATATATATATATATATATATAAACAATGCACAGAAAACCAGAGCTGGAAGATGTCAGTGACTCATAGCTGATAGTTTGCGCCAGAATCAATGAACCAGAACCATCTGGACCCTACTCCACCAGATGGTACCTCCAGAAAGAGACAAACCAGTCTAGTCTGGCCCAGAGAGTAGTGATTGAAGAGGGAGGCAACTCATTACTCAGATGTGCCATGCTCAAGTCAAATCTGTTGAGGCCGAAAGGTGCAAATCCCAGAACACAATGCCTCTTTTTATGCCCACTTAATCTCCTTTAAAGGATAGAAAAAGATAAGGACGATGGTCATACGTTGGACATGTGATGAGAAGAGATAATAATCGAATAGCAAAGCAAGCCCTCATATGGGAAACAACAGGTAAAAGAAAAAGAGGAAGACCCAGGGAGACACTGAGAAGAACATTGATGAGAGAGGCAAGAGCAGCAGGAATCGGCTCCCTCAATGAGATAGAACTGCTTGCACAGAACAGAGACAGATGGCGAGATTTGATAAAATATCTTTAAAAGAAAACTGCTAGAACAAAAATTCATATAGGAGAAGGTGTATCTTGGTCTACGCCCTATGGGCCGGTTACGGCTCGAAAGGTCAATAGATAGATAGAAAGGATAGAAGGGAGACATCAATTCCTTTAGAAGCTATAAGCTGAACGCCAAGGAAAGAAAAAGAACCACGGTGCTTGACATGGAGTGAAAGAACTCAATACTATCAAATATTACATTCCAAAATAAGAATAAATTTAAAATCAGACAAGCCAAACTAAAACACTTATAATAAGACACTTACAATAAGACACTTGTTTTGTGACAATAGCTGCCTGATGAGACCCTTGAAGTAATGCCTTTGACCAGCAGACTAGGTCTCGCTGTGTCTCTACTCGGAAGATGTGGACCTCCACTCCTTTACTTGTCCCTGACCTGATGCCAAAGGTCAAGAAATCTGCACCAATCAAACAGCTGCTTTGTTTGCCACAATGAATGAATCTAAAAATAAAAGATTACATAAAATGTGGGGTTGCCCTATATCATTTATCACATCATTAAACAGGGTAAGAGAATTAAGGAAAGTGTTTTCACTATTTTGTTCTCTCCTCACAGCTCTCTTTCATAACATAGATGAGTATAAGAGATTAAATAAAGAAATTGTAATAAAATGCAATGAAGCAAAAGAAGCATGGCTAAAACAGAGATGCAAAGAGACTGAAGTGCAACAAAAAAGAGGTGCAAAAGCTATACACAAGCAAACTGAAGAATTAAGAGGAAGAAAAACACAATGAAAAACCTGGATGTTTAAGATCAAAGAAAGGAGAACTGTTGACTGAACAAGAAAGCATATGGGAACAATAAACAGAATATATTAAAGATCTTTATGATGATGAATGAACTGAAGTAAATATTAAGGATAATGGGGAGGGCCCAAAAATACTCAAAGTGGAAGACACCATGTGCAATACGAAAGCAGGAAAAGCTCCTGGACCAGATAATATTACTAAAACAGAGATTGATGCCATGGATGATTTTAGAATACAAATAATAACAAAAATATTGAATGATATCTACAACAGCGATATATACCAGACGACCTGCTCAAATCAATATTCATAGCCCTACCAAAGAAATTGGGTGCGATTGAATGCGATGATCACCACACAATAAGCCTTATGAGTCATATGACTAAGGTATTACTAAGAATCATCATGCGAAGAGTGTGAAACAAAATCAGTCCAGAAATTAGCGATGAACAGTATCACAAGATCTTTAGTAGAAAGAGCCATAGAGGTAAAAACAGATCTATACCTATGTTTCATAGATTATACCAAAGCATTTGACAAAGTACAACACCAAGAAATAATTAAAATTTTAGAAGGCATAAACGTAGACAGCAAAGATCTAAGAATAGTAAAGAACATGCACTGGTAACAAACAGCGGCCATATGAAGTGGAAACCAAGTGGGAATGTTTCAACAAATAAAACAGGGTGTTAGGCAAGGTTGTGTGCTGTCACCATATTTATTTAATATGTATAGTGAGATTATTTTAAGATCCATAAGGGACATGCCTGGAATAACAATTGGAGGTCATAATATAAATAACCTCAGGTATGCTGATGATGCAGTCTTAATCACTAAGAGTGAAAATAAGTTACAAGAAATGTTGGACATTATAGTGAAAGAAAGCAAAAATAAAGGACTCAGCCTTAATAGCAAAAAGACAGAAGTAATAGTAACAACAAAGAAAAAGACATTACCTCAGTGCAAAATAAAAACAATATTAAAACAGGTAAATGAATTTAAATATTTGGGAACTTTGTTAACCTCAGATGGTAGGTGTACAACTAAGGTGAGATGCAGAATAGCTCAGGCAAAAGCAGCTTTCCAAAAAATGAGGAAGATACTATGCAATCCATTTTTGACAATAGAAACAAGAACAAGAGTTCTTAAATGTTATGTAGAGCCAGTCTCAACATATGGATGTGAATCATGGACAAAAGGACAACAGACAAGAAAATCATGGAAGCTGTAGAAATGTGGTTTTACAGAAGAATGTTGAGAATATCATGGACAGCTAAGAAGAGTAATGAAAACGTTCTGAAAGAGGCCAAAGCAAAAAAAGCTAATTTCCAATAATAGGAAGAAACAATCATCATTTTTTGGCCATGTAATAAGAAGAGAACAGTTGGAATATATTGTAACAACTGGGAAAATTGAGGGACGAAGATATAGAGGGGAGCAAAGAGAAAAGATATGAAACAGCTTAAGAGAATGGCTTGACAGAAATGATAAATAACTGTCATGATTGAAAGTTGTGGAAAGACATGATCACCTACGCCAGCAGGCTTGGTACTTGATGATGATGATCATTATCATTGAGAAACTATATTTGTTTCAATATACAATTTCATAATTTCTGTAATAACGTCTGTGAGTAAAAGTGAAGTCAGTATTTTTTTTTATTTTGCGTTCGCCAGCTTTTGACCTCTGATGAAGTAGTCCCTAGAGACTAGGAACTGAATTTTGTGTGTTAATCCTTTTGTCCAGATTTTTCTGGCAGCCGTGTGTACAGGGCTCCCTCTCTACACAGGCAGATAACTCTGTTTTCGGAGGTACTCATATTTTTTCCATCCATGAGTAATTGACGTTTCAAGCCGGGCCTCGCTGCTGAGACCAGGGGTGGTTGCCGCAGAGAGAAATCATAAATAAAAATTCCAACTGGTGCAGCCGGGATTTGAGCCCACAACCTCTCTATCTCGAGACCATCCAGTCCCCATATATTCTTGTTTTATATCAGTGTGTATATTTTATATACCATAATTTTTATAGACCTTCAGCACATGATTTTTGGGGTAATTTGGTCAGTATTACGCCCGTGCCGCTTTACTTTCCCAGAAAAAATCAGGTACCCATTTAAGGTTTGATTGACCCAGAAGTCGTCGATCAGGATAAAAACCGGCCTGTTTTGCCCTTTGTAGTCCAGTTCACTAACCACTGAGCTATTGCGGCTCCCATATATATATATATATATATATATATCTTTTCCAGTCCTTTCTCATTTGCCTTTCAACATTGAGGGAGATATAATTTGCAGTCTTTAGCTCTTCCGTTGGTCTCTGCTTCTGTTATTTTTCTAGTGTTTCTAATATTCCATAAAACTATCTTTTTCTTGGTCGACCCTTAAGTCTGGTGTTCTCATGTTTATTAAAGTGTCGTTGTGTTTTGGTCTTTCTGTTTTATCATGTCATCAAACCATTTCATACATTGTTTTTTTTTTTTTTTTGTTTTTATCACCATGATGAAAGACAGAGAGAGGAGGGAGCAACAGGAGGGTAGGAGGAGAGAGAGAGAGAGAGTCGATATATCATCAAGTTTATAAACAGCTTTCTGAGGTTTGATTACAAGAAAATTAGGTTTCTAAAATGTATAACATTGGGCTAGTCAGCTAAGCATATTATTCATTGTTATTTTAGCAAATATGTGCAATGAATTAAAACAATAAAGTGAGAAACACAACATTAGATTGGAGTCAAATATAAATGAGCTATAATTCTGTTCGTTAAGATTACCTCACCAGGAAAACAACTGTTTTTTTTTATAACAATGAAAATTTGTAACGATAAAACCCCGGGAAAAGTAAATGAAAGTGTGAATTAGTATAGGTCAGATGTAAATACAGGAAGCAAGTCAGAAACACCATCTCCTGGAGAGATTTCTTTTAGCCTGGTGACCCAGGCTGGCTGTTTTTAAATATAACTTAACCATCGACTATGATGACACATTTGAAAAAATTATGAACTCAAAATACAAAGTTTTGGAATTCAACAATTTGCTGCTGGCAAATTTTCCCCCTACTTATATCTTCCTAATTCTTGATTCTGGTGACCCCTGACTGTGGGATTTGTTTTCTTTGATGTTGGATTTGTTTTTTAAACACAGTGTGCCTTTTGATCAAAATTACGAAGGTGTAAAAACGCAGCTGTTTTTTTTTTTTAAATAAATGTTACCAATTTTCAAGAAATGCATTTTTTGTTCTCATGATGGGGGAAACCTCTTTGGCTGTCGGTGAGACATCAAAACAAACCTTTGTAACACGAGATAGGCAGCGAATGACACTAAGAGGAAGGCAGACATATGGCTGGAATGATGGGCTGCTGGCCAACATGTCAGTAGACAACATAATTCCTCTGGTATCTGGTAGCCGGTCGAATTTCAGTCTAACCTAAGCTAGGAAATGATAACCGCATCCAATTCACCTCTGCTTGAGTAAACACAAATAGACAACGGAGTAAAGATAAACTTTACTACATCAAGAGTGAGGGAGATTAGTAGCGTCAAGGAGAAATAAAAAGTGAGATCAGAAATGAAATGATGAAACAAAACTGAGATGTACTACAATATAAGAGAATCATCATCAAGTACCGGGGGCCTGCTGGCATAGGTGATCATGTCTCTCCACAATTTTCGATCTCAACAGTTATTTATCATTTCTGCTGTTGACCTTCTGTCAAGCCATTCTCTTAAGCTGTCTGGTATTTTTTCTCTTTGCTTTCCTCTATCTCTTCATCCCTCAATTTTCCCAGTTGTTACAATATATTCCAGTTGTTCTCTTCTCATTACATGGCCAATAAATGATGATTGTTTCATCCTAATATTGGAAATTAGCTCTCTTTTTGCTTTGGCCTCTTTCAGAACGTTTTCATTACTCTTCTTAGCTGTTCATGGTATTCTCAACATTCTTCTGTAAAACCACATTTCTACAGACTCCAGTGATTTTCTTGTTTGTTGGTTGTCCTATTGTCCATGTTTCACATATAAGAGAAAAAAAAATGATAATTAATAAAAAAAAATAGTAAAATAACAAATTATTTTTAACTGTGTAATAAATAATGCAAGACTTAGCTGAGACCCGATCCAGTAGCTCCCAGTGTGTGGGCGACTGTAAGCCAAATGCAGATGTGATGACAAGTAAGAGGGGAGACAGAAAAAAAGCCAGAGAATTGTACAGTTCATATTGGATGAAATATGCCAGCAAATCCTGGGTGAACACATACAACACTTCAATACGTTTGTGTCCGGTTAGCGCAATCGATAGGCGGTTGGCTTACCACGGCAACAGCCGGGGTTCGTACCCTGGCGAGGACACTTGGGTTTTACTAATTCCCTAAAAATTAGTACCTCTGAAGTCGGAGTAAATCTGCCTGCATGGCGAGGGGCATCCTGTAATGGGATAAAACAGACTTTACAAGCAAAATTCAGTCCCACAAAATTGAGTGGGTGGGACTTCGTCAGAGGTCAAAGCTGACGAAAGCGAACACATTTTAATTGATTCTGTCCTCTACCACTCATACTGACCTTGTAGCTATTAAAGGAAGACACTCGAATGGGGTAGCCCAGTCCTCTTTGCTCACAGGTGCAGTGTCATATAGCAGAAGATCATTGTCCAGTAACACCATGAATGCACGTTTCCACACCGTGGTTCCTTGATCATCAGTCAGCTACGGGTGACATAAAGAAGCAACATATAAGCTGTGTAAATCTATCTATCTATTTATTGACCTTTCGAGCCATGGCCGGTCCATAGGGCATAAACCCAGATAATCTTTCTCTAAATTTTCTTTCTAGCAGTTTCAATCCCTGCAAAAAACATTTATCAAATCTCACCCATTTGTCTCTGTTCCGTGTAAGCATCTCAATCTCATTGAGGGAGCCGATTCCTGCTGCCTTTGCTTCTCTGATCAATGTTCTTCTCAGTGTTTCTCTTGGTTGGCCTCTTTTCCTCCTACCTGTTGTTTCCCACATGAGGGCTTGCTTTGTTATTCAGTTATTATCTCTTCTCATCAAATATCCAACATCTTTTCTTCATTACTGAAGATATTAGTGGTTGATTGGCGATTTCTCTAATTTTCTCGTTTCTTTTGAATTTATTCAATGCTATCTATATAAAGTATTTTCCTGAGATATTTATTTTCAAATGCGTTCCAACTTTTTTTCCATGTCTCTTGTTGTTTTCTAACTCTTGCATGCATTGAGTTATTTGCGGGTCATCATCATTGCACTCTGAACATGTCCAGAGGTGCTCAGATCCCCTCCTCAGCAAATCCCGCAGTGTCCAGCGACTGACGACTCCATTTCTGTGTTGGTTGATAAGTCTTCTTACACACCCACTAAGTTTCTCATTTCTGGCTGTGCCCATCTTAACACCTATCTCTTTCATCCGAAGGAGTGATGTGGATTTATGGTGATCGAAGTCCAGTGCTCTTCCCACATCTCAAAGGGCATTGATGATGTCCGCCCGATCCATTGGTTGACTGTTCTCAAAAAATGATTGGTAGAGATTGGTAGCCAACCTGTCCACTCTTTCATTTCCCAGTACTCCCGAATGTCCAGGGACACAGACAAAGGTGACCTTGCATGCATATGCAAGGGCATGTGTAAATGCCAGACTATATATCTGGTACTTCAGACAAAGGCAAATTACAATTCCGTCCTTTCCCACTCCACCTTAAGATGAAAAACATTATCTGCTAAATTCAAATTTCTTTTGAAATTTAGCAGAATTTTTCAGAAGCACAAGAACAAGTGAAAAAAAAAAGTGATAATCAAATAAACAGTTCATAATTCATGAGCTCTGCCTGACCACTCAGAACATACAACCTTAATCCTAGATTACAAAACCCCATTTTAAATCACACTTCTACTTTAATGTCGTAAAATTTGTTAATAAAACAAAGTCTGTGTAACGTGGACAAAATTACAATTATTTACATTTTTTTTTTATCTTATAAGAAACAACACTTTGGAAGAACCACAGTTTTAAAATAACTACGGAAGCAAAAAGTGCAATATACAAATTCATTTTTCTACCAACTCGGTGCTATCAGTGCCAGAATTGGACGCTGGACTCTAGAACAATAAGAAAGATAACGACCACTGAAATGAAATGTGTCAGAAGAATGACAGGAAACAGCTTAAGGGACAGAGTAAGAAACATCGACCTGAGGAAGAAACTCGAAATTGAACCAGCCATCGAATATATAAAGAAACAACAGATAAATTGGTTCGGACACATAACAAGACAAAAAGAACTAACAATGACTCAAAGAGCCATAAACAAACGCTACGAAAATGCCAGATTAAGAGGAAGACCGAGAAAGAGATGGATAAAGGGAATACTAGAGTCACTAGGAGGGATAACACCAGAAGAGGCCAACAGAAGAGCAAAGAATCGCAGATTGTTTCTCTCCTCGATGCCAACAGCAATGGAGGAAGGATAGAAGAAGAAGAACAGTACTAAAAAATCAATGAAAAAATTAAGGAGGACAGACAGAACAAATATGAAGTAACAGAGCTATCTGACGCAAACAATTGAAATAACAGAAATTGTTAATGGTAACTACTTCTTTTATATGACACCCAACCCTGACCGTATTTAAAAAAATAAAATATATCTAGTCACAATGATGCATCATGAGTAACAAGTTTGAACATTTAGTAAGGTACATGGTGGGGAAAAGCAGCATGCAGCAAACTGTAGATTTGTACAAATTTGAATTTTGTATTTAAAAAAAAAATAGTAAAGAGCCCCCGTCATGCCAAGTGGCGTATAGGGAATATGGTGTTAGTGACCATAAATTTTACAAACCTTCAGCACATGATTTTTGGGGTAATGTGGTTGGTATTACGCCCGTGCCGCTTTACTTTCCCAGAAAAAAAATCCGGTACCCATTTAAGGCTGGGTGAACCTGGAAGCCGTCAGTTGGGATCAAACCCTACCCCTTGTCCTTTGTAGTCCAGTTCACTAACCAATGAGCTATCGTGGCTCGAATTTTGTATAGCGGGAACTATTCCTAGTTTTTTTCTTAGTTCTTTATTTCTGATCTTATCTCTCAGACTGTTTCCTGTCATTCGTCTAACACATTTCATCTCAGTAGAGGTTATTTTTCTTTTTGTTCTTGAATCTAGGATCTAAGTCTGGCACTGGTAGCACAACATTGGAATGAAGATTGTATACATTGGATTGAAGTTTGGATTGTAACCAATCAACAAATTTAATTACTTTTTAAAATAAGCTTGCTAGGTCAAACTCAGGAGCAAACACAGGAACTGTTTAAAGTTTCCATCCAATGATTACTCCCGTTCTTCAACAGCTCTTAATGGGATGTGAAGAGGGAATAGATGCATTGTGTCATTAGTTTATGGCAAACCATGATATCTATCCCTTTAAGCCCAACACATCCGTCTTTAGCATTCCATTTTTAGGTAATGAGTTGTCTTCTCTTTTAGATCTTGATCTCCTTGGCCAGATTGATTACATCTGTTTCTAGAGGCACCACTGGGAGTGACATAGGTCAGCTCTGATGGGAGTGAAGTGACGTAGGTCAGCTCTGATGGGAGTGAAGTGACGTAGGTCAGCTCTGCTGGGAGTGAAGTGACGTAGGTCAGCTCTGCTGGGAGTGAAGTGACATAGTTCAGCTCTGCTGGGAGTGACGTGGCATAGGTGAGCTCTGCTGGGAGTGAAGTGACATAGGTCAGCTCTGCTGGGAGTGAAGTGGCATAGGTCAGCTTTGCTGGGAGTGAAGTGACATAGGTCAGTTCTGCTGGGAGTGAAGTGACATAGGTCAGCTTTGCTGGGAGTGAAGTGACATAGGTCAGTTCTGCTGGGAGTGAAGTGACATAGGTCAGCTCTGCTGGGAGTGAAGTGACATAGGTCAGCTCTGCTGGGAGTGAAGTGACATAGGTCAGCTCTACTGGGAGTGAAGTGACATAGTTCAGCTCTGCTGGGAGTGAAGTGATATAGTTCAGCTCTGATGGGAGTGAAGTGATGTAGGTCAGCTCTGCGGGCAGTGAAGTGACGTAGGTCAGCTCTGATGGAAGTGAAGTGATGTAGGTCAGCTCTGATGGGAGTGAAGTGATATAGTTTCAGGTGCTGGAAGGTGTCTTGACTCCCTCATGCTACATTATCAGCCAAATGGGGAAAACATCAACCAACAAAATACAAAAATTCCAACAAAGATCTAAAATAACCAAAAGAATATAAATGAATTAGAGTTGCCTCACCAAAATGAGGAAGCACTTAAAACATGGCTCACCTGTTCAGAAAGCCATCCCATATGCTTGATCTCATGTGGATTTCCAGCAGAACTTAGCATCTTATTACCATATTCTATCGCCTGTTTAGTAAGCGCAGTAATAACTGAATATATTGAATTGAACCAATCAGATGCTGTCGCAGAATCAGGAAAGCGAAAAGTGCATATGCCATTGCCAACAAATGAGTGTAGCTCCAATGTTCTCTTTTGTGAATCAGGAAATGTCAAGTTTCGGCACAGGTAACATCTTTTCAAAGGCAAAGCTTTGGTCTCTGAAGAGTTAATTTTACCAATCTCTAAGGGGCTCACTTTGCCAATTTCTTTTCTGGCCAAGTCTTGACCAGAGCCCCAGTCAATGTCATTAAGGGGAGACGACTTTTTAAAGTAGGGGGTCACTTCCTTCATGAATTTAACTGCCAATAAAAGACAAGAAACAATATCTGTTAAACTGCATTAGAAAAAAACATAAAGACTAAAAAGTGAACAATGCTCATTACACTTTATTACAACAAGGTAAAGACAAAGGTGACTAATAGTATGACTGCCATAGGGAAGTGAAGTGTAGTGCCTCCATTTCTCTTGGCACATCTTTTGGAGAGCATGACAAATTGGTCGGTCCTCAGGAGGACTCACATTTAGTGATTCTGTTCTTCCGGAGAAAGTCAATGACTCTCACTTTCCCCAGAAGGTCTTCCATTCAATGACTCTCTTTCCCCAGAAGGTCTTCCATTCAATGACTCTCATACCCCAGAAGGTCTTCCATTCAATGACTCTCTTTCCCAGAAGGTCTTCCATTCAATGACTCTCTCTTTCCCAGAAGTCATCCATTCAATGACTCTATCTTTCCCTAGAAGGTCTTCCATTCAATGACTCTCTCTTTCCCAGAAGTCATCCATTCAATGACTCTATCTTTCCCAGAAGGTCTTCCATTCAATGACTCTCTCTTTCCCAGAAATCTCCCATTCAATGACTCTCTCTTTTCCCAGAAGGTCTTCCATTCGAATGACTTTCTTTCCCCAGAAGGTCTTCCATTCAATGACTCTCTCTCTTTCCCCAGAAGGTCGTCCATTCAATGACTCTTTCCCAGAAGTCATCCATTCAATGACTCTCTCTTTCCCAGAAATCTCCCATTCAATGACTCTCTCTTTTCCCAGAAGGTCTTCCATTCGAATGACTTTCTTCCCCAGAAGGTCTTCCATTCAATGACTCTCTCTCTTTCCCCATAAGGTCTTCCATTCAATGACTCTCTCTTTCCCAGAAATCTCCCATTCAATGAGTCTCTCTTTCCCCAGAAGGTCTTCCATTCAATGACTCTCTCTTTCCCCATAAGGTCTTCCATTCAATGATTCTCTTTCCCCAGAAGTCATCCATTCAATGACTCTCTCTTTCCCAGAAATATCCATTTCAATGACTCTCTCTTTTCCCAGAAGGTCTTCCATTCGAATGACTTTCTTTCCCCAGAAGGTCTTCCATTCAATGACTCTCTCTCTTTCCCCAGAAGGTCGTCCATTCAATGACTCTTTCCCAGAAGTCATCCATTCAATGACTCTCTCTCTTTCCCAGAAGTCATCCATTCAATGACTCTATCTTTCCCTAGAAGGTCTTCCATTCAATGACTCTCTCTTTTCCAGAAGTCATCCATTCAATGACTCTATCTTTCCCCAGAAGGTCTTCCATTCAATGACTCTCTCTTTCCCAGAAATCTCCCATTCAATGACTCTCTCTTTCCCCAGAAGGTCGTGCATTCAATGACTCTTTCCCAGAAGTCATCCATTCAATGACTCTCATTCCCCATAAGGTCTTCCATTCAATGACTCTCTCTTTCCCAGAAATCTCCCATTCAATGAGTCTCTCTTTCCCCAGAAGGTCTTCCATTCAATGACTCTCTCTTTCCCCATAAGGTCTTCCATTCAATGATTCTCTTTCCCCAGAAGTCATCCATTCAATGACTCTCTCTTTCCCAGAAATATCCATTTCAATGACTCTCTCTTTTCCCAGAAGGTCTTCCATTCGAATGACTTTCTTTCCCCAGAAGGTCTTCCATTCAATGACTCTCTCTCTTTCCCCAGAAGGTCGTCCATTCAATGACTCTTTCCCAGAAGTCATCCATTCAATGACTCTCTCTCTTTCCCCAGAAGGTCTTCCATTCAATGACTCTCTCTTTCCCAGAAGTCATCCATTCAATGACTCTATCTTTCCCCAGAAGGTCTTCCATTCAATGACTCTCTCTTTCCCAGAAGTCATCAATTCAATGACTCTATCTTTCCCCAGAAGGTCTTCCATTCAATGACTCTCTCTTTCCAGAAATCTCCCATTCAATGGCTCTCTCTTTTCCCAGAAGGTCTTCCATTCGAATGACTTTCTTTCCCAGAAGGTCTTCCATTCAATGACTCTCTCTCTTTCCCCAGAAGGTCGTCCATTCAATGACTCTTTCCCAGAAGTCATCCATTCAATGACTCTCATTCCCCATAAGGTCTTCCATTCAATGACTCTCTCTTTCCCAGAAATCTCCCATTCAATGAGTCTCTCTTTCCCCAGAAGGTCTTCCATTCAATGACTCTCTTTCCCCATAAGGTCTTCCATTCAATGATTCTCTTTCCCCAGAAGTCATCCATTCAATGACTCTTTCCAGAAGTCATCCATTCAATGACTCTCTTTCCCAGAAGTCATCCATTCAATGACTCTCTTTCCCAGAAATCTCCCATTCAATGACTCTCTCTTTCCCCAGAAATCTCCCATTCAATGACTCTCTCTTTTCCCAGAAATCTTCCATTCAATGACACCCTTTCCCTGAAATCTCCCATTCAGTGACTCTCTCTCTCATTCCCCAGAAGGTATTTCAACCAAAGACCTTCTCACGTTCCCAAGAAGGCATTCCCTTCAATGTCACATTGGAGTGGGGTAAAGTTCACAATTACTCCTGTGATGATGTCACATTGGAGTGGGGCAAAGTTCACACCTTCTCCTGCAATAATGTCACATTGGAGTGGGACAAAGTTCATAATTATTCCTGCAATGATGTCACATTGGAGTGGGGCAAAGTTCATAATTATTCCTGCAATAATGTCACATTGGAGTGGGGCAAAGTTCATAATTATTCCTGCAATAATGTCACATTGGAGTGGGGCAAAGTTCATAATTATTCCTGCAATGATGTCACATTGGAGTGGGGCAAAGTTCATAATTATTCCTGCAATAATGTCACATTGGAGTGGGGCAAAGTTCATAATTATTCCTGCAATGATGTCACATTGGAGTGGGGCAAAGTTCATAATTATTCCTGCAATTATGTCACATTGGAGTGGGACAAAGTTCATAATTATTCCTGCAATAACGTCACATTGGAGTGGGGCAAAGTTCATAATTATTCCTGCAATGATGTCACATTGGAGTGGGACAAAGTTCATAATTATTCCTGCAATGATGTCACATTGGAGTGGGGCAAAGTTCATAATTATTCTTGTAATGATGTTACATTGGAGCTGGGCAAAGTTCATAATTATTCCTGTAATGATGTCACATTGGAGTGGGGCAAAGTTCATAATTATTCCTGCAATGATGTCACATTGGAGTGGGACAAAGTTCATAATTATTCCTGTAATGACGTCACATTGGAGTGGGACAAAGTTCATAATTATTCCTGCAATAATGTCACATTGGAGTGGGGCAAAGTTCATAATTATTCCTGCAATGATGTCACATTGGAGTGGGGCAAAGTTCATAATTATTCCTGCAATGATGTCACATTGGAGAAGGGCAAAGTTCATAATTATTCCTGCAATAACGTCACATTGGAGTGGGGCAAAGTTCATAATTATTCCTGCAATGATGTCACATTGGAGTGGGACAAAGTTCATAATTATTCCTGCAATAATGTCACATTGGAGTGGGGCAAAGTTCATAATTATTCCTGCAATGATGTCACATTGGAGTGGGGCAAAGTTCATAATTATTCCTGCAATGATGTCACATTGGAGAAGGGCAAAGTTCATAATTATTCCTGCAATGATGTCACATTGGAGCGGGGCAAAGTTCATAATTATTCCTGCAATGATGTCACATTGGAGTGGGACAAAGTTCATAATTATTCCTGTAATGATGTCACATTGGAGGGGGCAAAGTTCATAATTATTCCTGCAATGATGTCACATTGGAGTGGGGCAAAGTTCATAATTACTCCTCCAGTGATATGACAAATCAGAAAGGCAAAACTCGAATTTCACAAAGAGTTCATGATTAAAATATAAAGTACCTGATCTTTTACAGTTCTTGATCTCGATTCCACATCACAGAGATTCATTACCACAGAAATAAAAAGCAGAATAGCTCAGGCCAAAATAGCATTTCAGAAAATGAAAAATATCTTATGCAACAAATCTATGTCAATAGAAATGAGAAAGAGAGTTCACCGGTGCTATATAGAACCAATTCTGACCTATGGAAGCGAATCATGGACAGTAGACAAACAATTAAAAAGACGATTATAGAGGCCACAGAGATGGGATTTCTCAGAAGAATGTAGAAAGTTCCCTGGACAGCTAAAAAGACCAATGAGGAAGTTCTCAAAGAGGCCAACACAAAAAGGGAGCTCCTAAAAAACATCAGAAAGAAACAATCAACATTTTTCGGGCACATCATGAGAAGAGGAAAGTTGGAATACTTAGTTACAACTGGCAAAATAAAAGGAAAGAGAGATCGCGGACGACAAAGAGAGAAAATACTGGATAGCTTGGTGTCATGGCATGGAAAACAGTCAACAGAACTGATATAATGCACTGTAGATAGAAGATTGTGGAAGGACTTGATCGCCTACACCAACCAGTATGGCACATGATGATGATCTTGATTCTTCCACCACCACTAGAGGTCACATAGGGCTTGTAATATTTTTCGCCAACCATCTCTATTCTTGGCGGGATGATCGATCTTATCTAATGAGTCTATGCCTGCCAACTTTGCTTTTCTTATAAGTGTTCTTTTGAAAGTTTCACAATAAAAAATATGAACTAATCTAAAATATTTTTTAAAAAAAAAACATTTTCAGTATTACATTGTAAGAAGACACTACAGACAATGTCTGATATTGCAGGGTAAAGGTAAAGTACGAGACTTAAACCGGCGTCTTAGCACGCGAGTTTACACCCATATGTGCTTGGCCGCCTATCCAGAAATGTTTGTGTCGCCTCAAGCATCGAAACTCAGATGCGAGGCGACATTCCTCACCTTCCCAGGGTAATACCCTGGTACCCATTTTTGCCAACGGCTGGGTCGACCGTGAGGGTATTTTTTTTTCCAACCACGAGTACAACTCACACTGCTCCCAGAGGGAATCGAACACGGGTTGTCCGAACGACGGTAGTCCAGTCGGGTGGTTTTCCCAACTAGGCTACTGAGGCCCCCGATATTGCAGGGGAAAAAAAAACAAATATGGGAAAAACAGAACAAAAGGTAACAAATAAAATAGTAATAAATAATAGAATGAAAATACATTTTTTTTACAAATGAAACAGTGTAATATGCCATAGTAATGGCAACTAGAGTGAATATTAATAAGGTTTGATAAACATAAATAGAAAAGGAATGAGTAACATTTTTAAGGGAACAAATATTTTTAACCAAAGATCATCAAGTGCCCTGCCTGCTGGCGTAGGTGATCATGTCTTTCCATATTTTTCGATCTTGACAGTTATTTATCATTTCTGTTGTTGACCTTCTGCCAACCCATTCTCTTAAGCTGTCTGGTATCTTTTCTCTTTGCTTCCCTCTATCTCTTTGTCCTTCGATTTTTCCAGTTGTCACAATATATTCCAACTGTTCCCTTCTCATTACATGGCCAAAAAAATGATTGTTTCTTCCTAATATTGGAAATTATAGGCTTTGCTTTGGCCTCTTTCAGAACGTTTTCATCACTCTTCTTAGCTGTCCCTGGTGTTCTCAACATTCTTCTGTAATACCACATTTCTACAGCTTCAGTAATTTTCTTGTCTGTTGTCCTATTGCCCATGACTCACATCCATATGTTAAGACTGGCTCTACAATATAACTAAAGATATGGGTGTGAAATACTGACACCCTTTGGAGAAAGAGAACCCAAAGAAAACTATCATAACTTTATTCCAGTCCAATTTGAAATTAAAAAAAAAAAGTACAATGTTAAATTTCAAATTATGGTTATGGTAATGGAAGGCCCCATCATAGCAGTCTCAAATTTCGAATTATATCAAATGAAAGAAATGACCTCTGTAGGTTTAACAGTAAACACAAAAGTCTGGAACTGTTTAAAAAAAAAAAAAAAAAACTACATTTAAACAAATTACAGACAGGAGCTTTACTGTAAAAGTAATTACTTTTGAAAATAAAATTTCAAGCACAAAAGTCTGACAATAAAATGGAAGGAAAATACCTTGAAGTTCCACAACTTTGCCAGCCTTCTTCAGGGCTTTCACAGCATCTTCATGAGTTGCATCTTTCAGATCTTCCCCATTCACGGACAGAATAGCATCTCCAATAAATAATTTGTCTGTTTTCTCATTGGACATGCTTCTATACAATTTGGAAATGAGGATGGGCATACGGTTCTCCCTTCCTCCTTTGATGCTTATTCCCAGGCCATTCTGCTCATCTTTTATAACCTGCATTGGAACAACACATACGTAAAACCCTTACCTACATTAAAACATAGAAATTACTTACATTCAAATATTAAGTACATTAGAATTATGTATCAAAGGTAAAAGAAAATCTACATTATGATACCGACATCTTTAAGTTAAAAAAGGGAAAAATAAAGGTTCTCTACCTCCATTACTATAGTTCGTTCAGAAATTCGTGCCCACAGAGTTTATTAATTATCTCAGAAACTGTTTGATGAATTTCAATAATTTTTTTAATGAAATCTTATTTTTCCACCGACCTTAAGCCGGATTTTTTTCCCCTACTGTCATGCATTTAGGAAAGATTTTTGTTTCTTTAAGGTATATAAAAATATGATTTTCGTGGTTGTCCTAATTTTTAAGAGTTTACAATACCCACATTTGTTGTAATCAACATCATCATTAAAAAAGCAAAATGTCACGTGCTTATCCACACAATCTTAGCACTTATACGCACTTAATGAACGCGATTTTGAAAGACGCGCCACTTTTGTCATTTCCGATTTCTTGTTAAATAGGTTCAGGTGCGTACTTTGACAAAATATTTACTATTAATGTATATTCCTATACATGTGATAATTTGTAAGCTGTTGTGAAGTGACTACTTGATTTTGATAATCATGAAGAGTTTAAAGTGTAAATTCATCACTATGCCAAAGGTAACTAAGTTATTGTACAGGCACTTTTGCCACTACCTACCTCCATGACGAAGATATAAAATCAAATGAAAAATTGTGACCCTCTTCAATGTGATACGGACACGCCTTTGACTAGTATTGTTAGAAAATAAATGTAATTTACAGTACAATCTGATGTTTAGAGCACACGGTTTGATAATTTCCTAAGATTATAAAACAAAAAACGATTTGTGCAAAATTCAGACTACCTTTGTACTTAAATGTTATAAAATCTGAAGGTCGGTGAAAAAATAAGATTTCATGAAAAAGAATTACAGAAATTCATCAAACAGTTTCCGAGATAATTGATCAACTCAAGAATTTGTCAATGGACTATAGACGTGTCAGTGTGAGTTGTACTCGTGGCTGGAAAAAAAAGTGAAAAACGTCTACAGCAAAAAACGGTAGCTCTCAGTTTCCTGGATGAGCAGTGCCCACAGGACCTGTGGATTCGTGTGTACACAGATGGATCAGCATAGAATGCAGTGGGGAATGGGGGAGCGGGTGCATATATAGAGTGCCCAAGTGGCACTGGGGATATGGGTAGAGTGGCGGCAGGGAAATGTTGTCACAATTGTGATGCAGAAGTGCAGGCAATGGGTTGGCAGTGGAGAGACTGCTGAACAGTGGTCTTGGCCCACAGCCTGTGGTGTTTTTGGCAGATGCGGGATCGGTGCTCCAGGCGCTGCAGTCCAGGGAGCTACCACATCTGCAGACCTTGTTGACTGAGCTCCGCGAGCACCTCAGGGTTGCCCTGCAGTGGATCCCGTCTCGCTGTAGAGTGGCAGGAAATTGGAAGGCAGATCAGTTGGCAAAAGAAGGTTCAACAAGCACATGGCTAGATACACCGGTTGCATACCATCATGGGAAACGGATGATCAAATCAATTGAAGGACCGCGGGCCCCAGGTTGGGATTCCTTTCGTAATATGAATAGATATGAACAAGTTGTCATTGTACGCCTCGAGGCGGGACACGGTCGGCTCCATGGTCACATGTATACAGGGTTCAAGATCGACGCATCGGCTGCTTGTGCATGTGGACAGGCGCCCCAGACTGCTGACACATACTTCAGGACTGCACTGGGTGTAGTAGACTGAGGAAAATCCATTGGCCCATAGATACAACACTTCAGGCAAAACTATATGGGCCACTGCAGGAATTACAGGGGACAATTAAATTTATACAGGAGGCGACATTGCAGATATGGACAATGCTTCGGGCGAGCGAAAGATAGATAGATAGATCAAATCAGTCGGAGGACCATGGTCCCCGGGTCGGGATGCCTTTCATGATATGGATAGATGTGAACAAGTTGTCGTTGTACGCCTCGGAGCAGGGCGCGGTCGACTCCATGGTCACATGTGTGCAGAGTTCAAGATTGGTGCCTCGGCTGCTTGTACATGTGGACAGGCGCCCCAGACTGCTGGACAAAGATATTCTCTTGAACAACAGTTAGACAGTAACACTAGTGACAAGACTGCAGAAGAGTGCAGCAGAAGATATTCTCAAACTTTCTGACTTTCTACATTTTCATTTTCAGTTTGCCTTCTTTGCTCTTCTTTCAATCAATCCTTCAATTTAATCATTCATCATTTGATCATTGCTTGAACTAATTGATTTATTATTGAATATGGTTAATTAATTTAGCGTGTAATATGACGATTGATCAATTATGGTGATCATAAATTATTTAATAAAGTTGGTGACATGAAAGAGAATGAATCGGTGGTGATCGTATCCGGGTATCGATCACTATGAAGTCTGAAGAAAGTAAGGAGTAAGTAAAAAAGTTAAGTAAAAGTACTGAAAGTGTAAGTGTAGTAGGCACTAAAACTAAAACACAGGTACTACTAGTACTACTTTACTTTAACTTTACTACTACTACTACTACTTCCTCACTCCGACGGCCTCTTAGCTCTACGTTTCTTTCTTGACCAGAGGCAACACCCCTCTGTTGATACTGCAACTCTTCTCCGTCTTACTGAGCTTGTACTCAACCTCAACACCTTTGAGTTTAATGGTAACTTCTATGACCAAGTCAGTGGAGTAGCCATGGGCACCAAGATGGGCCCTAGCTATGCTTGCCTATTCATGGGTTACCTGGAGTACCAAATTCTCAATTCTTATCAAGGTCCTCTTCCCATCATATACCTTCGGTACATTGATGACTGCTTCGGACTCACCGATCTACCTGAGGATGACCTCTCCAGGTTTATCGACTATATTGGTAGCTATCACAAAGCTATCAAGATCACATCTTGTATATCCACTTCCTCTGTCACCTTCCTAGATCTTATTGTTTCTTTGGGCACTTCTGGCCTCCACACCTCAGTTTTCTATAAACCCACAGACGCCCACTGCTACCTTCTCTATACTTCATCCCATTCACCTTCTTGTCGCGACTCTATTCCATTCTCACAGTTATTGCGTCTCCGTCGCATCTGCCAGGATGACCAAGATTTCCTCTGACAGGCTCACCTCATGTTAGGTTTATTCAGCCGCCGGCTTTATCCAGACTCGATCCTCCAGTCTGCCCTCCAGCGGGTCCTCCTTATCTCCCGTCCCGAGGCACTCACTCCTTCCGACCGCCCCCCCCCTCTGAGAGAACTATACTCACCCTCACTTATCATCCTCACAACTTAGCAGCTGTGAAGATACTCAACCGCTACCGTTCGATTCTCCTCTCTGATCCCACTACCCGTCTACTTTTTAGCGATCCCCCGATGATTGCTTTCAAGCGCGACAGGAATTTGGGAGACATTCTGGTTAGGAGCCGTCTCCCTCGCTCCCACCCTCAACACTTCGGTACGGCCCCTTGTGGTCGTAACTGCATTACCTGTGCCTATGTGCTCCCTACTGACTCGGTCTTGTTCCCTAATGGACGGTTCGAGATCAAGCATGGCTTCACATGTGTGTCCCGCAACATCATTTATGCCATCATATGCCAACGATGCCACATGACCTATATTGGCGAGTCGGTAGAAGATTAGCGGAAAGATTTTGTGAACATCTATGAGATGTCCAACAGAATACTGGCACTCCAGTGTCTTCCCATTTCAACTCCCCAGATCACAAGGGCAAAGACGACATCCGTGTCACTGGTATTGTCCTCTGTCACTCTGGCGACCGCAGCCGATATAATTTGGAAAATCGCCTCATAGTCCAGTATGGTTCGCTGACCCCACGAGGCATGAATGTATCACATTCATACACATAGTTTCCTTTCGGCTGCTCCTTCCCTCTTGCATAGCCCTCTCTACCACCCATGTTGTGGCTCTTTAGTCTATGCCACGATATTCTTAGTTCTTCTCCACTAGTCCCCGTTGAGACACTTCGGTGTTCTACTATATACCTTTTTTCTGTGCAACTTACCCCTCATATGTTTCTATTGCACCCCACTCTCATACATATCACTCTTTCCGCCTTTTGAGTACCTGTTATTCTACTGTTCTATTCTTTCTCCTTCGAGTTTGTACACTGACCCCGGTGTGAACCCCTCTGGTTAGTTGTGGGTCATATGCACATTTCCACACATATGATTGTCCCCGTGCGGATGTGCACATGCATGTATGTGTTCATAGGCACGGGTATTGGTATACATATGTATATGCATATACATGCATGTATATGTATGCTTGCTTGTATGCATACACATGTATGGTTGTGTATATGTATGTGTGTGTTGATATGTATTAGTATGTGCACGTCTTCTTGCACATGTGCACGCATCTGTGTGTGTGTATACATGTGTTTATGGGCCCTTAGATACTTTCATATATTGCCTGTGCCTTTGTAGTCGACGCACCTAGACAGCGTTCCCCCCACTCGTGTATTTTTAGAACCCTTCACCTCTGACCAGAGGGTATAAATTACAGCTACACCCGTGAGATATTCCTTTCCCAGCCACAGTCCACGACACACAGGGAAGTCAACATATTTCGATTATTTTGTTTTTGATGTTTCTTTACTAGTTAGCTATGTACTATGTAGGATTAGTTTTATTTATTCATATATCTGTGTGTGTATGTTGTTTGTTTGTTCCTGCTGAAGGCCTATTGAGCCGAAACGTCGTTCGAATCTGTGTCGTCTACTAATCACGTAAAGCTTCTAACATACCCTTTTTTTCTTTTTTTTTTCAATTTTTCCTTTCTACTACTACTACTGACTAGTGTCTTGTTCAGATCATATTCTTATTCTAGAGACACAAATTGAAGGCGTTCATCCCTCCTTTGCACTGTTTCGATAATTAACAATCTGTCCCCCACAGGAGCGTAGTAAACAGCCGACGGAAAAGAACATGATATTGTAACATGATGATACTCTACGCTAGCAGTAGTCAGGTAGTGTCTTGTCTTGTTACCTTCACACAACGTTTTTGTCCAACCATTGAATCAGCAGGCACATCACCTTTGCCTAGACCAGCGACAGCGGTTCCATTTGTAGCTCCAGCTTGGTCAGAATTTTCTGTAAGTGTTAAAATCAAGCCATCTTCCTTTAAAACAGCGTTGACGGAAATCCATTGCTGACGAATGAGCACTTCCACAGTCCCAGACCTTAGTGGTCCACTCGCCATTTTAACAAAACACGTCTGGTCAACTCTGGTCCAATTATGGAAAATGTCCGATGTCACCGAATTTAACCGCAGGGTGAATGTGCATTGTCTGTCCTGCTACTCCGTGACTTGGTGAATTCTTGGGGAACTGTCTTCTTTCTTCCAGTTGAAGATTCTTACATCAGTTCCTTCTCTGTTTTTGAGTCTTTACCCTCTTACAGTTCCTCCATTAACTCCATATGATTGTCTACCTCCCTACCTTCATAACTACCTTCCTACCTACCTACCTACCTATGTCTGTCTGTCTATCTGTAATCTACTTATTTATCTGCAGTCTTGTTATTATCCTTTCGAGCAGAAGACGGCACACAGGGCAGAAATTCTAGAATCCATGTCTGACGATATTTGCTATTATTCTCAAACTTTACACAGGGCCCGCATTGTATCTCGCCACATGTCCATGTTCTGGAAGAACCTCTCAACTTCGACACGGGAGAGCTGGTGCCGCTGTTGTTTATTCTCACCTCAATATTAATTTTAATGTTTCTCCAAGCTGACCTCTTCCCTCCCCAATGGTTCCCATTTGAGGACTTGCATTCGCCTCCCGTCTCTTCTCGTCAAACTTGAGTTTGCCCCTTTTTTTAATGTTCACAATATTACCTCTTTTTCGTCTTGTATGTGTCTTTTTTTGCTTTCCTTTTCTGTAGGTGTTTTAGGTTTGAAAATTGTCTTACTGACTAATTGTTTAATTTAGGATTTTATGTTGGAGAAAAGGGTGCAACAGCTTTCCTGTGCGTTGCCTTCGAAAGATTATGAACATCAGATAGCAGGACAAAGATATGAACTCTAATGTTTTACAACGATTCAAACTCCCATCCATCATGGCAACATATTGAAAGCACGACGTTTGAATGAAGATTGTATTGTGCAGTGCCTGTTTTGCCTCTAGAGTTTATTCATTGTTGGAAAGTAATGGTGATAGTTGTCCAATGATTTGACAAGCTTTGTTGCATCTTGAGTCTATTTCTGCTGTTTGTGAATTGTTGTGTGTCACTAGACTTCCCAGGTATTTAAATCCATCCGCTTGTTTTAGATGTATGCCGTCCATTATTATGTTTATTTTTATGTTTCTCTTTTGCGATATTCATGATTCTGAGTTTCATGGTTTTACTTCATACATTTTAGTCAAATTTTAAATAAATTTGTTGGTAAAATTTTCAGTGGATAACATCACACTGTTATATACACGGAAACGAACGAACAGACAAATTAGCTAAAGAGGGAGGGAGATTACCACAAGAGAACCATCTGGTCAGCTACGATGAAGCCAAATCCATCATCAAAGGCCAGTACTATGAAAAATGGAAACAAGAACACCCAAAGTATAACGAGAGGGATAGATACCATCAACTATCAAGGAAGGATCAAGTCATCATACTTTGTCTACGCACTGGCCACAACAGAATGAGAAACCACATGTTCACCAAACTCAAAATAGGAACTACCAGCCAATGCCACTGTACACTGGATAACATGACAACAAAACATGTTCTACAGGATTTCCCCCAGTACAAAGACCTGAGAAGGACAATGTGGTCCACACCCACCTCCCTGAAAGAGAAACTATACGGGGCAACCGAATCACTTAAACAGACAGCTGCCTTCATAAGATAGTCCGGAGTCCTAGTCTGAATGACGTCATGATCGCAGCAGCAGAAGAGGAAGAACATAGATTTTTGTGAAGTTCCGATCTCTTTCCTGTGACACATGATTCTTCTTTTGTGTCCTGATTATGTCCATTGTATGCCAAACGCAAGGAATCTGCGATAGCTCAGTGGTTGGTGAACTGGACTACAAAGGACAAGAGGGTTCGATCCCAACCGACGGCTTCAAGGTTCGTCCAGCCTTTAATGGGTACCGGATTTTTTCTGGGAAAGCAAAGCGGTACGGGCGTAATACCGACCACATTACCAAAAAAAATCATGTGCTGAAGGTCTGTAAAATGTATAGTCACTAACACCATATTCCCTATACGTCACTTGGCGTGACAGGAGCTCTTTACTTTTGTTTACTTTATGCCACACGTAAATGGTTGTGGGACTATCAAATATTAAGGAGGCAAAGGCGCCTGACAGCAGTAGAGCTGGAAGGTGTCAGCGACCCAAAGCTGATGGCTTGCGCCAGAATCGGTAAACCAGAACTATTCAGGCTCTGCTCCACCTCTCCGTGGTGCCTCCAGAAACAGACTAATATAGGTAGTCTGGCTAAGCAAGTAGTGACCGAAAAGGGACGACAACCCTGTGCTAAAAAAATGTGTTTAAGTCGGGAGTGTTGGGCCGAAAGGCGCAAATATCACAGTTATATTTCTTCTTCTACTTTCCTTCCTCATTTGCCTTTCAGCGTCGAGGGGAGATATAATTTGCGGTCACTTGCTCTTCTGTTCGCCTCTGCTGCTGTTATGTTTCATAATGCTTCTAATATTCCATCGATCCATCTTTTTCGTTGTCGACCCTTGGGTCTGGTGTTCTCACAACGTTTGTTGAAGGCTCGTTGTGTTTTGTTTTGATCTTTCTGCCTTGTCACGTGGCCAAACCATTTCATCTGTTGTTTCTTTATATATTCTATGGCGGGGGTTATTCCAAGCTTTTTTCTCAGTTCTTCATTTCTGATCTTATCCCTCAGATTGTTTCCTGTCATCGTTGGACATAGTCTAGTTTTTCTACCCTATGTGCCGACTGTCTCAAAAGAGCAATAGATCGATTTTTATTTGGTCTTCTGTAATGACACTTGATAGAAAGGTCAAGGTAAAGTACGAGACTTGAATCGGCGTCTTAGAGCGCGAATTTTCACCCATATTTGCTCGTCCGCCTATTCAGAAGTGTTCGGAGATTTCTGGATAGAGTCGCCTAAAGCATTGAATCTTGCGATGCGGTATTCCTCACCTTCCCAGAGTACTACTCTGGTACCCATTTCTGCCAGCGGCTGGGTCGACCGCGAGGGGTTTTTTTTTTCCAACCACGAGTACAACTCACACTGCTTCCAGCAGGAATCCAACACGGGTTGTCCGAGTGATTTTCCCAGCTATACTACAGAGGCCCCCAGTCGGGTGGTTTTCCCAACTAGGCTACCGAGGCCCCAGTCGGGTAGTTTTTCCAACTAGGCTACCGAGGCCCCAGTCGGGTAGTTTTTCCAACTAGGCTACCGAGGCCCCAGTCGGGTAGTTTTTCCAACTAGGCTACCGAGGCCCCCAGTCGGGTAGTTTTTCCAACTAGGCTACCGAGGCCCCCAGTCGGGTAGTTTTTCCAACTAGGCTACCGAGGCCCCAGTCGGGTAGTTTTTCCAACTAGGCTACCGAGGCCCCCAGTCGGGTAGTTTTCCCAACTAGGCTACCGAGGCCCCCAGTCGGGTAGTTTTCCCAACTAGGCTACCGAGGCCCCCAGTGGGGTAGTTTTCCCAACTAGGTTACCGAGGCCCCCAGTCGGGTAGTTTTCCCAACTAGGCCACATATGCTTTCATTGCTACTTCAGGTGACATCCAGTAGTGTTGACATAAGCTGTGATGTGACAAGCTATGATGTGACAAGCTATGATGTGAGAAGCTGTGATTTGACAAGCTGTGATGTGACAAGCTGTGATGTGACAAGCTATGATGTGACAAGCTGTGATGTGACAAGCTATGATGTGACAAGCTGTGATGTAACAAGCTATGCTGTGACAAGCTGTTATGTGACAAGCTATGATGTGACAAGCTGTGATGTGACAAACTGTGATATGACAAGCTATGATCTGACAATCTGTATCATCAAATCCTATGTTAGGAGACAAGGTGGCAACGACTCATAAATGATGGTTTGTGCCATGATCGGTGGACCAGAACCATCCAGATCCTACTCCACCTTTTTGTAGTGCCTCTAGAAACAGACTAACTAATCCAGCCGAACGAGTAGGGGGAATTGAAGAGGGAAGACAACCCTGTACCATAAAAAGTCATGCTGAAGTCAGATATGTTGAGCCAAAAGGCGCAAACATCAGTTCTACTGCAAGCCACAACATAATGCATCTGCTGGAGCTACTGAGTTTTGTGCTTGTGCACACCGTGAGCTGTGCTTTTCATCCGGATGGTATTTCTATATTCAGATTGCTTACGATGAATGATGATATTATATGAAGGACAGTTCAGCTGCGTTCACTTTCGGTGCCGCTTAGTCTTATGTCTTTTGACATGTGCTGTAGCAGTTATGATGGGGACTGCAGCTGCCATTAATTGGATATTCGATGAGTTGTTAATTCAGATGTTTCAACTGGCACAAACCAATTATGGATTTTCATTTAATTGCATTGATACAGGGGCCTTTAAATAACCATAACACATTGTATCTTCGCCCACTTAATGACCTGTAAGGACAGACAACTAAGAGGTCAATCAATTCTTCTTCTGTTGCGATCATGGCTCACTAAAGACTAGGATTCCGGACTCTGTTATGAAGGCAGCTGTCTGTTTAAGTGATTCGGTTGCCCCGTATAGTTTCTCTCCCAGCTTCCAGGGAGGTGGGTGTGGACCACATTGTCCTTCTCAGGTCTGTGTACTGGGAGAAATCCTGTAGAACATGTTTTGTTGTCATGTTATCCAGGGTACAGTGACATTGGCTGGTAGTTCCTATTTTGAGTTTGGTGAACATGTGGTTTCTCATTCTATTATGGCCAGTGCATAGACAAAGTATGATGACTTGATCCCTCCTTGATAGTTGGTGGTATCCATCCCTCTCGTTATACTTTGAGTGTTCTTGTTTCCATTTTTCATGGTACTGGCCTTTGATGATGGATTTGGCTTCATCGTAGCTGACCAGATGGTTCTCTTGTGGTAATCTCCCTCCCTCTTTAGCTAATTTGTCTGCCCGTTCGTTCCCGTGTATATTACAGTGTGATGGTATCCACTGAATGACCACTCTCTGGAAGTTATTGCACAGTTGGTCTAGGGTTGTTCTCAATTCATATAGCTCACTGTTCCTGTGGTTTTTAGAGCTGTTACAACTGACAGTGCATCAGTCAGTATCACCAATTTCTTGTGCATGTTATTTTTGTGTTGGATAGCCAGTTTTGCAGTCTTTAAGGACTTCAGTTTCTCAATCAATTCCTTTAGCAGTCAGCGGGCGAAGGCCAAACAGAAAGAAAGAAATCTGTGTTAAAATTATGTGACAGCTTACAAGAATGAGGAAGCCGTGATAGCTCAGTGATTAGTGAACTGGACTACAAAGGACAAGAGGTAGAGTTTGATCCCAACCAACGACTTCCAGGTTCACCCAGCCTTAAATGGGTAACAGATTTTTTTTTCTGGGAAAGTAAAGCAGCACGGGCATAATACCGACAACATTATCCCAAAAATCATGTACTGAAGATCTGTAAAATTTATGGTCATTAACACCATAGTCACTATATGCCAATTGGCGTGACGGAAGCTCTTTACTCTTAAAAAATTTTTACATGAATTAACTCATTTAGCGATCTTTGTGGCCAATATGACACACTCAGTCATTTCTGCATTGAAATATTCTAACATCTTAAACTGGGGA
Source organism: Megaustenia siamemsis (assembly GCA_032433765.1). Classification (NCBI taxonomy): domain Eukaryota; kingdom Metazoa; phylum Mollusca; class Gastropoda; order Stylommatophora; family Ariophantidae; genus Megaustenia; species Megaustenia siamemsis. Next base: position 46,298,450 of record JAVIAB010000025.1, on the reverse strand, counting down.
CGACCACCCAAACCTTCTGGAATGGCTCATAGCCTATTCCCCAAAACCATCATCAACATTTCCCAGCATTCTGCACAGTGATTTCCTTAACCTGAAATAAAATTTGTTGTTGTTGCGTTCGCCAGCTTTCAACTCTGACGAAGTCCCTAGAGACAAGGAACTGAATTTTGCGTGTTAATCCATTTCTCCCTGGCAGCCGTGTGCACAGGGGTCCCTTGCCGCACAGACAGATAACTCTGACTTCGGAGGTACTCCTGTTTTTTCCGTCGATGAGTAACTGACGTTTCAAGTCGGGTCTCGCTGCTGAGACCAGGGGTGGAAATAGAATTTGACGCAACGTGCAGCTTGTGGGAATGCACCAAGTTTCAAATCATAAGGAACACCTAACAAGTGTTAGCTTGCTTGCTGGCGTTTGCTCGATGACTAAAAGAATACGCCTCTTCATCATCCACTCTTAAAAGGACGTTAAATGGCATGTATACGTTGTGTTATACAACGATGGTGATGGTGCTGGATAGGACACACACTGCGGTAGCCAACTGAGAATATTACACATCAGGCCCTTTTTTTGAATCTCCAGGAGAAAAGACAAAGAGGAAGACCAAAGAATTCTTGGAGAAGACAGAAGCAGAGATGAAGGGGAGGACATGGAATGACTTGGAAAGTGTTTGTTGAAGACCTATGCTCCACAGGGAGCTGAAATTGTTTGTTGAAGACCTATGTTCCACAGGGAGCTGAAAGTGTTTGTTGAAGACCTATACTCCACAGGGAGCTGAAAGTGTTTGTTGAAGACCTATGCTCCACAGGGAGCTGAAAGTGTTTTGTTGAAGACCTATGCTCCACAGGGAGCTGAAAGTGTTTGTTGAAGACCCATGCTCCACAGGAAGCTGAAAGTGTTTGTTGAAGACCTATGCTCCACAGGGAGCTGAAAGTGTTTGTTGAAGACCTATGCTCCACAGGGAGCTGAAAGTGTTTGTTGAAGACCTATGCTCCACAGGGAGCTGAAAGTGTTTGTTGAAGACCTATGTTCCACAGGGAGCTGAAAGTGTTTGTTGAAGACCTATGCTCCACAGGGAGCTGAAAGTGTTTGTTGAAGACCTATGCTCCACAGGGAGCTGAAAGTGTTTGTTGAAGACCTATGTTCCACAGGGAGCTGAAAGTGTTTGTTGAAGACCTATGCTCCACAGGGAGCTGAAAGGTAGTAGAAGAAGAAGATACATTGTATTGTGGTTTACATTAAAACTGTATTTGCTCCTTTCGGCCCAGCACATCCTACTTCAGCATGTTATTTTTGAGTAACGTGTAATCTTCCCTCTTTGATCCTACTCACTTGGCCAGACTAGACAGGTTAGTATGTTTCTAGAGGCACCACGAAAAGGTGGAGTAGACTATGGATGGTTCTTGTTCATCACCGATCCTAGTGCAAATCATCAGCTGTGGGTCGCTGACAGCTCTGCTGTTGTTAGGCGCCTTGTCTGCTAACGAAGGTTTTAAAAAAAATGTGATTGTGTCACTTCCATTATACACAGAACGCTTACTTTCATCTCACTGCTCATACAATATGGGTTATTAGGTTAGCAACTTGTGACATAATTCCTTTCAGTTCAAGTGTAGTGTCGACATTGTTTCTACTACACCTCACATTCCCTCCAAACATCTGGACACCATACCCCTATTAAGTCCAAGACCTTCCTATTCACTGAACCCGAGACACCTATTTTGAACCCTTTCAATGACAAAATGAGAAGATAATTAAAAACAAGCAAGTTCTATTAAATCACATAATCATTTATTATTATACAAAAAATAGCAATACAAAATGGCAAAGACAAACATACCACTATCTCTTTCTTATTAATGTTAAACATACCATTAGTCAATGAAATTGTTCTTGCTTATCCATCATGTAACGAAATTCACCCATTTCATTCAGCTGCTAAGATTATTCTCTGTGTGTGTCATACGGAAAGAGTTAATTGTTTTGTGTAGCAATTCTCTTAGTCTACCTTTCTTTTACCACATGAATGCCTGATGGGGAAATCTTTCTCCATTCCTTCTCAGCACATGGCCTGTATTTCCAAAGCCGCCTTCTTCTTATAAAGCTTGACACATATTCTTGTTTTGATTCGTCTCTTATCTGTTCATTAATATAAGGCCAAATAAAATTACAAATGAAAACCTTTGGGGAAAGAACTACCCAGATACCAATAGGTATGGGGGGATGAAGGAAAGAAAATAGGGATGGATTGGCCACACTTTTGTAAAGACCACCAAGCAATATTGCAAGACAGTTAATGAACTGGAACACACAAGGTACTGGGAAAGTTGGAAGGCCTAAACGGACTTGGAGAAGAACAGTTGAGATAGAAGCAAAGGCTGCAGGATGGATGTGGGCTAGGGAGCAGATAGCACAGAACCAGGTCCGGAGGTAGAGGGTGGTTGCAGTGCTTCGCTTCACAAGGGGCTGCAAAGTGTGTCAGTGCGTACAGAAGATTGTGGAAATCCATGATTTTCTATGCCAACCAGATTGGCACAAGATGGACATATTGAGATAGAGAAAATAAGTCAACAATTAAACTGATACACAACATTCATCATCATCATCATCATGTGCCATACCGGTTGACGTAGGCGATCAAGTCCTTCCACAATCTTCTATCTACAGTACATCGTATCAGTTCTGTTGTTGACTGTTTTCCATGCCATGACACCAAGCTATCCAGCATTTTCTCTCTTTGTCGTCTGCGATCTCTCTTTCCTTTTATTTTGCCAGTTGTAACCAAGTATTCCAACTTTCCTCTTCTCATGATGTGCCTGAAAAATATTGATTGTTTCTTTCCGATGTTATTTAAGAGCTCCTTTTTGTGTCGGCCTCTGAGGCAACATTAGGGGCAGTGAACTGTGAAGATTCATAATGATCTACACCAACCAGTCAGGATTAATGATGACTTAAGATACGTGTCACTTTGGCATCTGTCAAGTTTAAAACTAAAACACATGGAATGTATCTCTGTACAGTACAAACTGAAACTAACTGTACAACAGTTGTGTACTTTCTGTAATACTGTATCATGTACAATCATTTGTATATGAGCACTGTGTGCTTGTCTATAACCTTATACTATGTTTTTTTTTTTTTTTTTTGGGTTGCTTTAGCCAGCTTTTACCTTTGACAAAGTCCCTAGAGACTAAAAACTGAATTTTGCATTTTAATCCATTTTTCTCTGGCAGCCATGTGCTCAGGGGGCCCTTGCCGCACAGGCAGATAACTCAGTCTTCTGAGGTATTCATATTTTTTCCGTCGATGAGTAATTGACGTTTTAAGCCGGGCCTTGCTGCTGAGACCGGGGGTGGTTGCCGCAGAGAGAAATCATAAATAAAAATCCCAACTGGTGCAGTGGGATTTGAACCCACAACCTCTCTGTCTTGAGGTCGGCACCTTGCCTCGAGACCAACCAGTTCCCCCTACTATGTATAACTAAGAATATATGTGAATTGTAATATAATGCAGCGTACAATTAAGAATATACAAGATCTGAGCATTTTCTGTAATATAATACAACGTACAATTAACAATATATGAGATTTGAGCAGTACATTGGCGCTACATAGAGCCAAATCTGACCCATGGAAGCGAATCATGGGCAGTAAACAAATAAGTGAAAAGATGATTAGATGCCACAGAGATGCGATTTCTCAGAGGAATGTTGAAAGTTCCCTGGACAGCTAAAAAGAACAACAAGGAAATTCTCAAATAGGCAAACACAAAAAGGGAGCTCCTAAGAAACATCAGAAAAAAAAAACAATATTTTTCAGGCACATCATAAGAAGAGGAAAGTTGGAATACCTGGTTACAACTGGGAAAAAGTGAGATCGTGGATGACAAAGAGAGAAAATACTAGATAGCTTGGGTACATGGCATGGAAAACAGTCAACAACAGAACTGATGCGATGCGCTGTAGATGGAAGATTGTGGAAGGACATGATTGCCTACCAATTGTACATGTGTACACTTACAGTGTACGAGAGAACTAAGGTAGCCAGGCTGATAACTTTCTAAAGACCTATGTGGAATACAGTGTACTATAGAACAAAGGTAGCCAGCCCCTGGACAACTTTCTAAATATCTATGTGGATTACAGTGTACTATAGAACAAAGGTAGCCAGCCCCTGGACAACTTTCTAAATATCTATGTGGATTACAGTGTACTATAGAACAAAGGTAGCCAGCCCCTGGACAACTTTCTAAATATCTATGCGGGTTAGTGTAAGTGTACAACAGAACTAAGGTAGCCAGCCCCAGGACAACTTTCTAAATACCTATGTGGGTTAGTGTACAACAGAACTAAGGTAGCCAGCCCCAGGACAACTTTCTAAATACCTATGTGGGTTAGTGTACAACAGAACTAAGGTAGCCAGGCCCAGGACAACTTTCTAAATACCTATGTGGGTTAGTGTACAACAGAACTAAGGTAGCCAGCCCCAGGACAACTTTCTAAATACCTATGTGGGTTAAGCAACAACGGGAGCAGTTTATTTAAGATGTTTCAGTTTTTTTTAGTCAGAAAATAAATAATCTCATGATGGATACTTGTAATCAATAAATCAATAAGATCACAACAAAGAGGAAATCAATACATTGTGATTGTTAATGACAAAAGATAAGGTATTTTTATGCTACATTAATAAAACCTTTAAGCCTGCCCCTGAAGACATATTGCTAATTATTTTTTTTTTTTTGTAAAATAATTTATATTGGATTACTCTGACCCGATATCTATGACGGTAATTTGGCAATTATAATCTCAATTTTACGTTTGCATTTATTTTTTTTTGGGTCATTTATTCCCCATTTTTATTTCTGTCTTGGAGCATCTTTTTATTGGTGAAATCTAATTAATTGTTCAATTATCTAAAAATTCATATACAATATATTATATATAAGATACAGAATGTAGATTGATATTTAACACTTTCTGTACGTTTTGCCACACTGTGCACCATGGCGATTTCGGCCGTGTATGTTTCGCCACATTGTGCACCACTCTCAATTTGAATAGCGTGAACTGTCATCAAACCATATTCTTTTTACAAGTTTTGTATCATCTTGGTATTGGTGCAATCTAATACCTTACTCAATCATCTAAAAATTCATATATAATATGTTATATGTTAGATAAATATAAATATGTAGATTGGTTCTTAAAACCATGAAAAATTTTGTCTCTGAAATCTCTTCTGTTGCATCGATAAAAGCTTCTGCATGGAAAGAATTAAACAATGAGGTCATGAAAAAGTTTTGTCTCTGCAAAATCTCTACCGCTGCATTGATAAAAATGTACTGGAAGAGTTGGATATAACGAGAAGGGGAAATAATCACCAAACAAACAGAGAATTGGAAGATAATAAAACTTGTTTTATCTCCGGCCTATGATAGATAGACCGAAATTAACTGGATATTGGGTTGTCTATAGGCTCACTGGCCACTCTGGCACCCAGTGTGACCTTATTCTGGACAACAAATTCATCATTTAGTTTGTTCTTTATTCCTTAAAAGAGTATAAGGAACAGGGGTGGGCCACTGATGAATATTTTGAGAGAATGATACGTCTAGGTGTGGGAAAGGTAGAAATATCTACAATCAACACTTGACGTGTGGGAGTATGGGGAAACGAAAGAGCGGACAGGTTGGCTAACAGTGCTGTCAATGAAGGTAAACCAATGGATCCAGCGGACATCATCAATGCTCTCCGGGATGTGGGAAGGGCACAGAACTTTGACAACCATGAGTCCACGTCACTCCTTCGGATGAAAGAGACGGAGGTTAAGATGGGCACAGCCAGAAACGAGAAACTTAGTGGACGTGTAAGAAGATTAATCAACCAACACAGAACTGGAGTCGCCAGTCGCTGGGCACTGCGGGACTTGCTGAGGAGGGGATCTGAGCACCTATGGACATGTTTGTAGTGCAATGATGATGCCCCGCAGATAACTCAATAACTGAGGAGGGGATCTGAGCACCTATGGACATGTTCGGAGTGCAATGATGATGACCCACAAATAACTCAATAACTGAGGAGGGGATCTGAGCACCTACGGACATGTTCGGAGTGCAATGATGATGCCCCACAAATAACTCAATAACTGAGGAGGGAATCTGAACACCTATGGACATGTTCGGAGTGCAATGATGATGACCCACAAATAACTCAATAACACTTTACAGGAACAATTAGTCTGCTTATGCTTCGTGAAATGCTGGGATGGGCGGTGGAGTGGCTGTGGGGATGCCCCGACAGCAATGAAAATGATTTCATGAGCAAAATAAAACATAAAGAACTATCGGGAACAAGAGGTGAGAATCTCAATCAACAACTCCTAGGTTCACCCAGAATTGAACAGGTAACAGATATTTCTTGAAAAAGGACAACTCTGACATAATCTTGACAAGATTACAGCAAAAAATGGGAGACTGAAAAAAAAAAAAACATGGACGCTAACACTTCATAAACGTTATATGTTAAAGTCTCTCTCTCTGCGATCAAGACTCCATCAGAGTAGGATTCCAGACTCTCTCATGAGAGCTGTCTGTTTAAGTGATTCGGTTGCCCCATATAGTTTCTCTTCCAGGGAGGTGTGTGTGGACTACATTGCTCTATATGTTAAAGAGAATGACATTGTTCTTTCTTCTTCTTTCTGATAGAAATAGGTGATCGATCTTGTCTACCCTGGGGTTACCCAGCAAGAAACCCTCTGATTGCTTTGTTGGTTGTGAACCTAAGAAATAATGAAAGTACAAATCTGCATATTAAAAAGCACACACAAATATTCCAGTAACGTTCTTGCTGATGCTGGCCTATCGTCATTGAGAGATGTCCGCGTCTGTGACTTCAGACAAGGGAATATTCTGCTGTATGTGCAGTACTTCTCCTGTATCTGTTGTCATGGCAACTTGAATTCCTTCTGGCAGCAAGTCACCATGATGAATTTGCTGTAGCAGAAAAAATATCAGTAACGAAATGGGGGAAAAAAGACAATTTAACAAAAAAAAATGTAAAAAAAAAAGACATAATTTGACACAAAATAGTAACAACAAAAAATATGAAACAAAACAGTAAACATAAAATAAGGAATTAATTAGACAAAAAAAGTTTGACACAAAATAAAAAATAAATAAATAAAAAAAACTTGGTATGAATAAAACACTGATTAGGACTGGTTAAGGGTAACCTACATCGCATGAGCTAGAACCAGTCCACCAAGCAATTCTGATTGGCTCCTGAGGTTGACCAATAATTACTATACCCACTGTTGCCGGAGCCACTGAGTTTAGTGCTCTGTGTTTTGCATCCAGATTGTGTTTCGATATTTTGATTGCTTACGATGAATGATGATATTGTATGATGAATGTTCAGCTGTGTTCACTTTCGGAGCCGCTACGTCTTACATCTTTTGGCGTGTGCTGTAGCTGCTATGATGTGGACTACAGCTACCTTTCTTTGTCTGAATCCTTCAATGAGATGAGATGTCAATTTGGATAATTCCACTAGCAGGGGCGGTTAAGCAATTATGGATTTTAATTCATTTGCAGTGATATTGGGGCCTTCTAACTACGACTACTATACCCACCGGTTTCAGAGCTGTAGAAAATAATTAGAATTTTAAAAAGTTAACACGATCCTGTGTGCACTTGCGCACGATAAAGAGCCCTTGGTAGTTGAAAATGTTGTTGGGGTGATAACTACCCATTAGATAAGCAGACAAGTTACTCAAACAAGGTGCTCACCCTGATAACCTGATCCCCTGGCAGTATCTGTATATGATGAGCATGTTGCAATTGTGAAATCTGTTCAGGTGTGGCATGAAGAATTTGGATCTCTCCTACCTGAAGACCATCCCCTTGCAGCGCCAAAGCTGCCTGGATATCAGCATCCGTTGCCTGTGGTAATTTTAAAAATATTATTATTTAGGAACGGTGAAAGGTGTAATGATAGATAGAAAAGACAACCCATTATATTTTTTCTTCTGCATACACTTTCAGATATCATCTGGTTGCATGTCCTTTGCATTCACTACAGCCTGTCTGAAAGGATCTCTGTCTCTAGCCAGATCTCCCACATAATAGTGCATCCACCACAGCCAGATCTCCCACAGAACGTACATTCACTACAGCCTGTCTGAAAGGATCTCTGTCTCTAGCCAGATCTCCCACATAATAGTGCATTCATCACAGCCAGATCTCCCACAGAACGTTACATTCACCACAGCCTGTCTGAAAGAATCTCTGTCTCTAGCCAGATCTCCTACTTCTTCTGTTGTCATGTTTAAGATCTCTTTGATGCTTTGAAACTTTTTTCTTGGTCTACCTGTCTTGTTTTCCTGGAATCATGCCTTCCAAAACTGTTCTTTCCAGCCCGCTGTGTCTTTTCATGTGGTCTAGCATTTTAATTTCCTCAGTAGAGCGGTGTTTATAACCCAGTTCTTTTCAGTGTGTAAGTCTTTTAACCCTAGATCAAATAATGTAGTAAAAATGACAACATCAAAACACAAATTCTTCCAAATTTGATAGTTTGCAGTGTTCAAACATTACCCCCCTTTGTGTACCTTCCTAATTACTACTTCCACTGACCAGAGTGTTTAATTTGTTTCTATTGATGTAGAATTATTGCTATTTCTATATCCAAGGTATCCAAAGAATTTTTCTGTCGTATTTTATTTCAAATGAACTTTCAGACATTGCTCTGAATAAATTTAAATAAAGCATAAGGTGTGGTTGAGCCGCGATAGCTCAGTGGTTAGTGAACTGGACTACAAAGGACAAGAAGTAGGGTTCGATCCCAACCGACGGCTTCAGGGTTCACCCAGCCTTAAATGGGTATCGGATTTTTTTCTGGGAAAGTGAAGCGGCACGGGTGTAATACCGACCACATTATCCCAAAAATCACGAGCTGAAGGTCTGTAAAATTTATGGTCACTAACACCATATTACTTATACGCCACTTGGCATGACGTGGGTACTTTACTTTTTTTTATAAGGGGTGGTTACATCTCCACACAGCCTTCTCTGTTCACCACATGTTGAAGATATGGGACTGTGATTTTACCAGATAACAACTGGTTTGTCCAACTTTTGATGTTACTCGTCCATGTTAGTCTTGGTCTGCCTCTTTTACCTTGTATTTTCCCCTCCAGGATTACTTTTAGTAGGTTGTTGTGTCTTTTAACATGCCCTAAAATCGCATTTGTCTTATTTGAATTGTGTTTAGTAGTTCTCTTTTCATTTTTAATTGTTTTAAAACTTCATCGTTTGTTCTCTTTTCCTTCCATCCAATTCTACCTATTCTTTTATATATCCACATTTCAAAGGCTTCAATTCTCTGTTCTGTTTTCTTGTCTAATGTCCATGTTTCTGCACCATATAGGAATGTTGAGAAGACATAACATTTTGCTATTCTTAGTTTTAGCTCTGGTGTTATTTGTTTTGACGAGTCTGTCTCAGTACATCATATTAAATTTGTTGATTGTTTACCATGCGAGGACACTAAAGCTAATCTACTATCTTTTCTATTTATCATCCAAAATATCTCTTTCTCTGTATTTTGTCAGTTGTAACTGAGTATTCCAACTTTCTTCAACGGGAATCAGATGCTATAATCATTTCCTGACTTACGTTAGATTTATGACCTGAAATTCAACCCCATAGCTCCATGGCTGCCAGGGGCAAACTGTCAAATTCGTAGTCTACGGTTAAAACTCAGTTTCTTCTGTTGAAACATACCAGATAGATCTCATGAGTGAGATTTGATAAAATATCTTTAAAAGAATTTCAAACTGTTAGAATAAAAATTTAGATAAGAGAAAGAGTATCTTGGTCTGCACCCTATGGGCCAGCTATGGCTCGAAAGGTCAATAGATAGATAGATCAACTCATAGATCAACTCATAGATCATATAACAAAGATATTTTTAAGGAAGCAGGAGAGAAGGGTAAATGCATTCCACATGCGATGTCTGTGCCATGTTCTTGATATCACCTGGAACGATAAAGTGATAAACATGGAGATCATGACTCGCACAGACCTCCCAAACATCTACACGCTGCTCAAACAACGTAGGTTACGCTGGCTTGGCCAGTTACATAGTATGAAAGATGGCCGCATACCAAAAGATATACTTTATGGACAACTAGCAGATGGCAAAAGGACGGGGGGGGGGGCACCCAAAACTTCTATGTGTAGACGTGTGTTAACGTGACATGAAGACTCTAAGCGTAAACGCTGAAGCCAGAAAAGAAATAGCTGCAAACCGCAATCTTTGGAAACACACCCTAAAGCTCCAACTCAAACAAGAAGCAGAAAGATTCATAGAAAAATAGAATACAAATAATATTTCTAGGGACGCTGAAAAATCCAGTCAACAACGACTGACGGAGGCTAATACTACTAATACTACTACTACTATATTTGAGGATGCCAGAGACTAGTTCTTCTTCAAGGAGCAGACCTAGTTAAGACCATCATAAGAACATAAGCTGAATGAAAAGCAACAAACACGTAGAATACCTGATGTATGTGAAGTTCCCCATCGTCCTGGCTCACAGAATTTTCGTCACTGCCTCCACTTATGTCTCCAAGATGGCCGTCTATGTTGAGGTATGAGTGAGAAACTTTCCCTCTAAAGGCTTTTACTGTTAATGGCATGCCTCGTTGCTGTCGTCTCCAGGCAGTACGGCATTTAGAATCTATATTTTGTTTAATTCGTTGCCAGTCACCTTCTGTGATTCCAAACCTAGATATGAGATGACCTGGTGAGGGGAGGATAAATACTGTTTTCTTATGTCTAATGGTGTCAAGAGGGGAACAAAAAATGAAGCATTTTTAACTTAGATCATTTGTTTTAAGTTTCATATTATCATCATCATGTACCATGTCTGCTGGTGTAGGCGATTATGTCTTTCCCCAACTTTCTATCCTATGGCTGTTGATCAGTTCTGTTGTTGATTTCCTACCAAACCACTTACTTAAACAGTCTTGAACCTTTTCTCTCTTCTTCCCTCAAATTTTCCAGCTGTCACTTTTTCTTCTTTCTTCTATCCTTCCTCTATTGCCGTTGGCGTCAAGGGGAGATACAATTTGCGATTCTTTGCTCTTCTGTTGGCCTCTTCTGGTGTTATCCCTCCTAGTGACTCTAGTACTCCCTTTATCCATTTCTTTCTTGGTTCCTATTATCTGGCATTTTCGTAGCATTTGTTTATGGCTCTTTGAGTTAGTTCTTTTTGTCTTGTTATGTGGCCGAACCAATTTATCTGTTGTTTCTTTATGTATTCGATGGCTGGTTCAATTTCGAGTTTCTTCCTCAGGTCGGTGTTTCTTACTCTGTCCCTTAAGCTGTTTCCTGTCATTCTTCTGACACATTTCATTTCGGTGGTCATTATCCAGCTGTCACTATATATTCTAATTGTTCCCTTCTTATTGCGTGGCTACAATAATGATGTCTGTTTCCTTCTGATGTTAGAAATTAGCTTTCTTTCTGCTTCAGCCACTTTTAGGACATTACTCATTTTTGTTTTAGCAGTCCATGAACCACAAAGAAATATGGATTCAAAGTGAAAAAACTTCCACCACCTTTGTAGAGATTTGAAACTGGGACTTTCCTGTCCAGAGACCAACGTCTTACCTCTTGACCACCCAGTTCTCTGTCAAATAGATATCAAATGGTGGAAACAACATGGATATAGATGGACATGTTTGCCCAAAATGAGGAGAAAAAAAAAATCAGGTTTACTGATTACCTGTGCTTGTTGAGAAGTTGAACGAGTGGAAGAAAACAACAAGAATTACTTACAGCGGATGCCATAAATCATGAGCGGATCCAGCTGTTTCTTGCCATGTTTTCCTTGACCTGATAAATTGGATGCTGCTTGGGTGTCCCGATCAAACATGTAATCTAAAAGCATTAAGGCCATCTTTTCTGGGGTGCGGCAGTTGGAATGGACATGCAGGAGGTCACTGTAGGGTAAGAACAAGAAAACAATAGATAATTAGTGGTTTTTAACTTGGGAATGGCCAACCATCCTATAGGTGTTACTATAATAGTAAAAAGACTAGGATAGATTTTATTAAAAAAACTATCTTTACGATACATAGTACTATTGCTGGTGTATGTCGAGGGGCACACTAAAGAACCAGAGAGATAAAGGCCGCTTGGTCAAAGCAGTCACCACGACGTGTGAGACTCAGGATTTTTATTTCACCCCCGATAGAAAAAAATCCTTTCTGTCTATCGCAAGTTTTGAACACCATACACCGGCTTTTCAGCCAGTGAAACAGAAGTTTAAGCCGCGCAGACATGCACGCCTCTCTAGGATAGATTAAATCCCACAAAGAGTTCTATCTATAGTTAAACATAATTATAACAGTAACTGAATAGTAAGCATTTATGGACACAAACACAAAATAACATAGCAAGTTTTGCAATTGGAAACTTCCTAGCTGTTATTGGAAAAGAGGGGGGGGGGGGGGAGAAAAGGCGATAGCAGTAACAGAATTATAAAAATTATAATTCTGTCAAATAAAAAGTAGCAAATTTCAAGAATGTGGAATTTTCCGGCTTGATTGGAAAGGTGTGGATAAGTATACTTGGGGGGGACTGGTTGGTCTTGAGGCAAAATGCCGGCCTTGAGACAGATAGGTTGTGAGTTCAAATCCCGACTGAAGCAGTTGGGATTTTTATTTATAATTTCTCTCTGCGGCAACCACCCCTGGTCTCAGCAGGGAGACCCGGCTTGAAACGTCAGTTACTCATCGACAAAAAAAATAGTACATCTGAAGACGGAGTTATCTGCCTGTACGGCGAGGGACAGCTGTGCACACGGCTGCCAGGGAAAAAACGGATTAACACGCAAAATTAAGTTTCTAGACTCTAGGGACTTCGCCAGAGGTGAAAGCTGGCAAACGCCACAAAAAAAAAAAAAAAAAAAAATTACATGGCTTGACCTGTCAACATGGTCAGAAATTAGGTTGACAAACAACTTGTGGCAGGTCAAGTTTATGAGAGAGGTTGTGTTGTTTTTGAGACGAAGGTTAACCCTTGAAGTGTCATGAATGGTGCCTTGTTTTGGCAATTTTGACACATAGATCAAACAGGTTTGACCTCGATCAGGTATGAGTCGCTGACAGTTACCAGCCCTGCTGTGCCTTGCCTCCTGCATTTGCAGTGCATTGTTTTGGACATACTCTTTAGCTGAAATGATCTAAGTCACGATGACACAAATAAGACCCTAAAATTATGCAAATGAAGCCTTTCTCCTGACAAAAATTTGGATCTTTTTAACTTAGATTCAGGATTGCTGTCTAAGCAGCTTTTATGATCTTTTCCCGCCTTTCCACTTTAAAAATAGTTATTGTTTATGTAACGCTAGCCGCCGGCACTGCTGTGTCTGTTGTTTTAGTTCACTGCGCAAATTTGCTAAAGTAACAATTGCCGTTCTAATCACCCAGTGTTATGATTGTCACTTTCACTGGCGCAGTGAGCACAAAAATATAGCTCAATTTCTATGACAAATTTCACAAAATTGAAATGATCAAAAAGATTCATACTTTCCCTTTTACTCACAGAAATTATAATACTATCTTATTCTATAAACAAATATAGCAATTCAATGTTAACATGAGAGACTAAATGTTGTGAATTAAGCGGATTGTAAAATATTAAATCACGTATGGTCACCGATGCGGTGAGCACAAAAACACAGACCTACTCCAAATATGAAGAATTTGACAAAACTGAAATGGTGAAAAAAATTATGACTTTCACTTTTACTCACAGAAATTAGGAAATTGTATTTCTGTATAAACAAATATAGGTGTTCATTGTGAATAAGAGAGATTGAAAGTCGTGAATTAAATGGATCGTAATATAAAATATATGTTGTGGTGTAATTTTTGTGAGAGTGGTAGGCTCGACAAACCTTCCGGTCAGACTTTGTGGGAGGTAATTGTGTATTGGACATCACAATGGCATAACACTAAGGTAGAGGTTTTAAAGAGCAGGCATTTAGATGTTCAGCAGAGAATGATACCAAAATAAGGATATCAAAAGCAAGAGAAGCATTTGTTGCACTGGGAAACATATGGAAGTCTAAAGAAATTAGGTTAAATACAAAAATAAAAATGTTCAATTCCAATATTAAGTCAGTCCTATTGTATGGCTGTGGAACATGGAGAACAACAAAAATGATCAATCATGAAGATACAGGACTACATTAATGGATGTTTATGTAGAATAAAAGGATGGAAATGGCAGGACAAAATCATTAACATAGAATTATGGAAAAGTATGAGTCAAATACCAGTGGATAAAGAGATAAAGTGAAGATGAAGGCGCTGGATAGGACACACACTGCGGAAAACAATAAATTACACAACAAGCCCTTTTCTGGAATCCCCAAGGGAGGAGACAAAGAGGAAGACCAAAATATTCTTGCAGATGACAGATGGAAGCAGAGATGAAGATGATGGAATGAACTTAAAAGAATGGCAAGAAACAGAACAGCCTGGAAAGTGTTCAAAATCTATGCTCCACTGGGATCTGAAAGGTAGAAGATTCAGATGTTAATTTTTTTTTCATTTGTCAGCTTTTACCTTTGACGAAGTCCCTAGAGACTAGGAACTGAAATTTGCGTGTTAATCCATTTTCCCTGGCAGCCGTGTGCACAGGGGTCCCTCGCCGCACAGGCAGATAACTCCGACTTCGGAGGTTCTTATATTTTTTCAGTCGATGAGTAAAATAATGTTTCAAGCCGGGCCTCGATGCTGAGACCAGGGGTGGTTGCAGCAGAGAGAAATCATAAATAAAAGTCCCAACCGGTGTAGCCAGGATTTGAACCCACAACCTCTCTGTCTCGAGGCCGGCATCTTGCCTCAAGACCAGCCAGTCCCCCTCAGATCATCATCGAGTGCCGTCTCCACAACGAAGGTTGGCTACCATGGAGCGCCATTCTGCTCTGTCTCTTGCTTTGACGGTGCAGGCTGTCATAGGTTGGTTTGTCCATCTTTTGATGTTACTCGTCCATGTTAGTCTTGGTCTGCCTCTTTTACCTTGTATTTTCCCCTCGAGGATTACTTTTAGTAGGCTGTTGTTCTTTTAACATGGCCCAAAAATCGCATTTGTCTTGTTGAGACAGATTGACAAAGTCTGTCAGTGGTGCCCCAAAGACCCCAAGAATTATGGTAAAAAAGAAGAAAAAGTTTAGCGAATACCCTCCACGAATTAAATCAAATAAATTCCTGGCAACAGAGCTATTAACCTGTAATTTAATATGTACACAGACCTTGGTGTAATGCGAACTCTCACTCTCATCTCTGGGTTTTGCTCATCCCCAAGCCAAGATCCATCAGGAAAATCTTCTGTGAAACACAAAATGTGCTCCAACAAATGAGCAAAATGAACAAAAATGTGGTTCAACAAATGAGCAAAATTAACACAAAATGTGGTTCAACAAATGAGCAAAATTAACACAAAATGTGGTTCAACAAATGAGCAAAATTAACACAAAATGTGCTCCAACAAATGAGCAAAATTAACACAAAATGTGCTCCAACAAATGAGCAAAATTAACACAAAATGTGCTCCAACAAATGAGCAAAATTAACACACAATGTGGTTCAACAAATGAGCAAAATTAACACACAATGTGGTTCAACAAATGAGCAAAATTAACACAAGTTCTTCTTCCTCCTATAATCCCTAGGTACATGTGCATATGGGAGCCGTGATAGCTCTGTTGTTAGTGAACTGGACTACAAATGACAAGGGGTGGGGGTTCGATCCCAACCGATGGCTTCCGGGTTCAACCAGCCTTAAATGGGTACCGGATTTTTTTTCTGGGAAAGTAAAGCTGCACGGGCGTAATACCTACCACATTACCCCAAAAATCATGTGCTGAAGGTCTGTAAAATATATGGTCACTAACAAAACGGGGGTACTTTACTTTACTACTACATGTGCATGTGTCTCTCTCCAAAGAGCCAGACTTCGTCAACCTTCTCCATTCCTCTCTATTTTCAGTTAATAACACAAGTTAGGTACTTAACTTCTTTAACACTATTCAGCCTGACAACATTTTCATCTTAGTACTTTGTTTTGTTTTACCTCTGTAGATTAAACTACTTGTACTTGGAGTCAAGTACTCCACTTCTTTATTGAAATCAGACCATTACAACCTTCAGTTAAATACCTCATTTCTTTATTGAAATCAGATCATTACAACCTTTAGTTAAATACCTAATTTCTTTATTGAAATCAGACCATTACAACCTTCAGTTAAATACCTCATTTCTTTATTGAAATCAGATCATTACAACCTTTAGTTAAATACCTCATTTCTTTATTGAAATCAGACCATTACAACCTTCAGTTAAATATCTAATTTCTTTATTGAAATCAGACCATTACAACCTTCAGTTAAATATCTAATTTCTTTATTGAAATCAGACCATTACAACCTTTAGTTAAATACCTCATTTCTTTATTGAAATCAGATCATTACAACCTTTAGTTAAATACCTCACTTCTTTATTGAAATCAGACCATTACAACCTTCAGTTAAATACCTAATTTCTTTATTGAAATCAGATCATTACAACCTTTAGTTAAATACCTCACTTCTTTATTGAAATCAGACCATTACAACCTTTAGTTAAATACCTCACTTCTTTATTGAAATCAGACCATTACAACCTTCAGTTAAATACCTCATTTCTTTATTGAAATCAGATCATTACAACCTTTAGTTAAATACCTCATTTCTTTATTGAAATCAGATCATTACAACCTTTAGTTAAATACCTCATTTCTTTATTGAAATCAGATCATTACAACCTTTAGTTAAATACCTCATTTCTTTATTGAAATCAGACCATTACAACCTTTAGTTAAATACCTCATTTCTTTATTGAAATCAGACCATTACAACCTTTAGTTAAATACCTCATTTCTTTATTGAAATCAGACCATTACAACCTTTAGTTAAATACCTCATTTCTTTATTGAAATCAGACCATTACAACCTTTAGTTAAATACCTCATTTCTTTATTGAAATCAGACCATTACAACCTTCAGTTAAATACCTCATTTCTTTATTGAAATCAGATCATTACAACCTTCAGTTAAATACCTCATTTCTTTATTGAAATCAGATCATTACAACCTTTAGTTAAATACCTAATTTCTTTATTGAAATCAGACCATTACAACCTTCAGTTAAATACCTCATTTCTTTATTGAAATCAGATCATTACAACCTTTAGTTAAATACCTCATTTCTTTATTGAAATCAGACCATTACAACCTTCAGTTAAATATCTAATTTCTTTATTGAAATCAGACCATTACAACCTTCAGTTAAATATCTAATTTCTTTATTGAAATCAGACCATTACAACCTTTAGTTAAATACCTCATTTCTTTATTGAAATCAGATCATTACAACCTTTAGTTAAATACCTAATTTCTTTATTGAAATCAGATCATTACAACCTTTAGTTAAATACCTCATTTCTTTATTGAAATCAGATCATTACAACCTTTAGTTAAATACCTCATTTCTTTATTGAAATCAGACCATTACAACCTTTAGTTAAATACCTCATTTCTTTATTGAAATCAGACCATTACAACCTTTAGTTAAATACCTCATTTCTTTATTGAAATCAGACCATTACAACCTTTAGTTAAATACCTCATTTCTTTATTGAAATCAGACCATTACAACCTTTAGTTAAATACCTCATTTCTTTATTGAAATCAGACCATTACAACCTTCAGTTAAATACCTCATTTCTTTATTGAAATCAGACCATTACAACCTTCAGTTAAATACCCCATTTCTTTATTGAAATCAGACCATTACAACCTTTAGTTAAATACCTCATTTCTTTATTGAAATCAGACCATTACAACCTTTAGTTAAATACCTCATTTCTTTATTGAAATCAGACCATTACAACCTTTAGTTAAATACCTCATTTCTTTATTGAAATCAGACCATTACAACCTTCAGTTAAATACCTCATTTCTTTATTGAAATCAGACCATTACAACCTTCAGTTAAATACCTCATTTCTTTACTGAAATCAGACCATTACAACCTTCAGTTAAATACCTCATTTCTTTACTGAAATCAGACCATTACAACCTTTAGTTAAATACCTCATTTCTTTACTGAAATCGGACCATTACAACCTTCAGTTAAATACCTCATTTCTTTATTGAAATCGGACCATTACAACCTTTAGTTAAATACCTCATTTCTTTATTGAAATCAGATCATTACAACCTTTAGTTAAATACCTCACTTCTTTATTGAAATCAGATCATTACAACCTTTAGTTAAATACCTCATTTCTTTATTGAAATCAGATCATTACAACCTTTAGTTAAATACCTCATTTCTTTATTGAAATCAGATCATTACAACCTTTAGTTAAATACCTCATTTCTTTATTGAAATCAGATCATTACAACCTTTAGTTAAATAGCCTAATCTTGTTACAAAAATGAAACCAAGAGTTTTACCTTCTGTGTTGAGCGTAATCAGAGTAACATTAGGGCCAAGGTTTGACAGGGAATTGTCTAGTGAAGCCATATCCCCTAAAGAAAGTCATAAAAGAAAGTAATTATGCAGCCAGTGTGACTATTGGTGCATTGCCTGTAATGTGAAATGTAACAAATTTGTGTATAATTAAAATTAAAAAGAACAAAAACAAAAAAAAAACCTCACGCTGGTCCTTTGTCATTCATGTTAGAGTTTACAACACAGAAACTTAAATAAACCTGTAGACAGATACTCATTCATTTATTAGATGATGAAGCCCATGCATACTGATGGTCTCTGTAGCTCACTGGTTGTGCACATTAAAGGTGTCAGTAGCTCACTGGTTATATTCATTCATGGTCTCAGTAGTTCACTGGTTGTTCACACTGATGGTCTCAGTAGTTCACTGGTTGTTCACACTGATGGTCTCAGTAGTTCACTGGTTGTTCACACTGATGGTCTCAGTAGCTCACTAGTTGTACACAGTTATGGTCTCTGTAGTTCACTGGTTGTACACATTGATGGTCTCCGTTGCTCACTGGTTGTACACACCAAGGCCTCAGCTGCTCCCAAAAGTCGTATACATGTAGCTCGATTGTGCCCTGTTCTGAGGTGTATAATGATAACTGGTTCCCATCTATTCATATTATTAACAGCATTCTGATTTGGGGCTTGTGGTCCTCTGATTGATTTGATTATTTGTTTCTTCTGATGGTATGTAACTAGTGCATCTGGTTGTGTGCCTGTTGAACCATTGCCAGCTGATCTACTTTCTCGTTTCCTGGTATTCCACAGTGAGATGGGATCCACAGCAAGACAACCCTGTAGTGAATGCATAGTTCAGTCAATAAGGTCTGCAGATGTGACAAATTCTGGATTGTAGTGCCTGGAGTGCTGATCTAGCATCTGTCAAAAACACTATAAAACTGTGAGCTAAGATTGTTGTTCAGCAGTTTTTCTATTGCCAACTTTATTCCTTGTATTTCTGCATCATAATTGTGACAATATTTTCCTGTTGCTATTTTATTCACATTCCTAGTGTTATGTGGGTACTCTATATATGCACCTGCTCCCCCATTCTTTACTGCATTCTGTGCTGATCCATCTGTGTACACACAAACCCATATATTTTGTGGGTATTCTTCATCCATGAAACTGAAGAGTGATTGTTTTACGCTGTAGACTATTCTGTTCCTCCTTGTCAAAGTATTCCTACAGTACGTTAACACTCATGAACAACAACTGCATTCACCTAAAATAGTTGACAAAATTCCAGCCTGTCTTTGATTTTTCACATGTGCAAAAGTAAAGTACGAAACTTGAATCAGCATCTTAGCACTTGAGTTTTTCACCCATACGTGCTCGGCCGCCTATCCAGAAGTGTTCAGAGACTTCTGGGATGTGTTGCTTCAAGCATAGAAACTTACGATGTGAGGCAGCATTCCTCATCTTCCCAGAGTAATAGCCTGGTACCCATTTCTGGCTCATGCAAAAGCAGCTTTAAAAAAAATAACGAAGATACTATGCAATCCATTTTTAACAATATAAACAAGAAAAAGAGTTCTTAAATGTTACGTAGAGCCAGTCTTAACATATGGATGCGAATCATGGATTAGTTAGCTATGTAGGATTAGTTTTATTTACTTACATACCTGTGTGTGTTGTTTTTAATTCCTGCTGAAGGCCTATTGAGCCGAAACGTCGTTCAAATTTGTGTCGTCTATCAATCACGTAAAGCTTTTACCATACCATTTTTTCTATAATTTTTTTTCCATTCTCCCTCTACAAAACCATACCCTCTATTGTGTAAGGGAGGTAACCAATAATTATTGCCACAACTTTTCTTGTTTGTTTCTTTTCCATCAGTTTCCATCAAGTTTTTTTCATCAGCTGTTTTCAATAAAAAATGTGGTAAATAGAATATATAGTGATTTTGAGACTTGACCTGTATTGTCATAACAACAATGTCTGGTGGAAAGTGTTCCTTGATTTGAACTATACTATACAAGACTGAACTACTGGAAATAACAATGCAATCAATAAAACAGTAAATAAAACATATAAATTGTTAAATGTACTGTGTTTAACTTACATTCTGTTGTTGTGATTTTAAAAAAATATTTTTTTAAGATATAAATAACATATATAAGGACAAAGACTTCCAAAGATTTCCAATTTTTCCTCAAGAAAAAAACCCACATATTTTATTAATTTACTTATTTCTAAATCATCATACACACATAATGTTTACATATTCAGATTCCTCTTCCATTTTGCTTCAACAAACATATAAATTAAGCCTGTATGTGCAGCAGCTCCAGAGATATGCCTCTCTAAAGAATACATGTTACTGCCCTCATTTTTTGTCCAGTACTGGGCAGTACATTTTTATTCTGTCTGTTAGTAAAGGGATTGCATTATCAGAGAACATAGCCAGATTTCTAGCAATTATGAGACAAAAGAGGAAAGAATTAAACAATCCAAACTTACCAGCTTCACTTGTAATCTGTGGTAACCCAATAATGACAGCTCTGAAGAAGGAAACAGCATGTGTACCACTGATTAATAATATAATAAAGTGGTACACTGATGGTTGCCGCTGGTATTTTAGTTCTCTTCTTCTGCTCCTCATTTCAGAGGTAATAGCTGTACAAAAGGTAAATACAGTCCCATAGCATATGTTGCCGTAGGGGTGTGAAGTGTCATAGAACAAATAATTAACATTTAGGGGTTTAGAGGTCATGTGTTTCTTGGTTTCCACATCTGATGATTGCTGTTCTTTCCCATCTACCGTAGAAAGATATAACTTCCAATCTTGTAAGAATTGACCTTAATTTACAGTAAAGGTTAACTCTGTACATTTCGGCACACTGCGTGCCATGATAATTTTGGCTAGGTACATTTCACTGCATAGTCCATCACTCTCAATTTGATTAGCGTGATCCGTCATTAAACCAAACACTTTTTACATGTCTTGTATCATTTTGGTATTGGTGAATTCTAATACTTTGTTCAATTATCTAAAAATTCACATATAATATGTTATACTGAGTTATGTTATACGTTAGATAAATATAAATATGTAGATTGATTATTAAAACCATTGACAAATTGTGTCTCTGAAATCTCTTCTATTGCATTGATAATAAACTTCAATACAGAAAGAGTTAAAGGTTAAAGTCAAGGTTCCCTCCATGCCTTGCTAGATGTAGCAGGAACATGGTATTAGTGACCACTTTTTTAGGACCATGGCACATTTTTGGGTGATGCTGTCGGTATCACGCCAGGCCACCTTTACTTTCCAGAAAAATCTCTGGTACCCATTTTTTTAGGCTGGGTGAACCCCCAGAGCCTTGTTGATCTGAAAAAGAATGCGCCACTTCTGGGGAGAAGAACCAGGGCCCTCCTGATCAGGAAACGAGCACAATAATCACTCAACCACTGAGGCTCCTACAGGGAATTTTTTTAAAAGATGGACTGTAAATTTTAGCGATACTTGTAAGGAAATTACAAGTCATTTGTGGAATATCCTGTATTATTTTTTTAATTTCAAAAGAAATATACAACTCTTCTAGAAGTTTGGAGGATTAACTTTTATTCAGTTATATAAATATAAATTGTGCTGGCAAGTAAGTACTATCAAATAGCTATTTTAAAATGCTTGAATTATCTAAATGTGTATGTTTTTAATGACAAAAGTTTTGTGTTTAATTGTGTCTGATAAGTTTCCTAGAGGTCATTGAAAGCTTTGAGTATTGTGTTTAAGTGTTTTTGTCTGATATGAGAAAATATTTTAAAAGTGAAAGCTGGCCAACAATATTAACTCAACTACCATATGTGCCTTCCTTTCTCATTCACTAATCCTGGGCATTGTTGCAGGACTACTGACAGACAACATCAACCTTCCCCATTGATCTCCATCTATAGTAAATCTATGAGACTGCAAAGACAGGGCCTATTTATTCTTTGAATTTATCTTTCCATCTCACTCCCTATCTATCTCTCCTTCTCACTCCTTTCACAGTTCATTAAAGAATGGTCTTTGCTAGGCTAGATCTATCTATCTTTTTCTTCACCTAAAGTATTGTCTATATCTGCAATGTCGTTTCCTGTGTAAAGTTTACTGTCCATTATAATTCTTGCAGAGAACAGAGGAAGGACTGAGCGAATGTTTCCCAATAGAAACTGGGGTTAAACAAGGATGTATTTTATCACCCTTGTTATTTGGAATTGTTATGGACTTCATAATGAAGAAATGCTACACTGGTAATAAAGGCATCGAATGGATACAAGGAGACCATTTGGAGGACCTGGACTTTGCTGATGACATAGTTCTCATCAGCAATCAGATAAAAACGATGCAGGAAAACACAAATGAACTATCATCAATAGCCAGCAAAATTGGGCTTGAGGTCAATCATGAAAAGACTAAAGTCATGAAAAGTTTAATTCCAACAAGTGACAAAATATACATGGAAAACAAACCAGTAGAAGAGATCGATCACTTCATCTATCTTGGAAGTCACATTGATCGAGAAGGGGATACGAGCAAAGAAATTAGAATCAGACTGGCTAAAGCAGCAATGTCTTTCAGAAGCCTTGAAAAGTTGTGGAAATCAAAACTCATTAGCACAAACACAAAACTTAGGCTATTCAAATCAAATGTACTATCAACCCTTACGTATGCGTGTGAAAGCTGGAAAACAACAAGAGATATAGAAACAAAGTTGAACGCATTCGAAAATAAATGTCTAAGGAAAATACTTGGTATAGAATGGAACGAATTCAAAACAAACGAGGAAATTAGAGAAATCGCCAATCAACCACTAATATCTTCAGTAATAAAGAAAAGACGATGGTCATACGTTGGACATGTGATGAGAAGAGATAATAATCGAATAGCAAAGCAAGCCCTCATATTGGAAACAACAGGTAAAAGAAAAAGAGGAAGACCCAGGGAGACACTGAGAAGAACATTGATGAGAGAGGCAAGAGCAGCAGGAATCGGCTCCCTCAATGAGATAGAACTGCTTGCACAGAACAGAGACAGATGGCGAGATTTGATAAAATATCTTTAAAAGAAAACTGCTAGAACAAAAATTCATATAGGAGAAGGTGTATCTTGGTCTACGCCCTATGGGCCGGTTACGGCTCGAAAGGTCAATAGATATAATTCTTGCAGTGGCCCATATAGTTTTGTCTGTAGTGTTGTATCTATGGGCCAATGGATTTTCCTCAGTCTACTACATTCAGTTGTTTCAACAAATAAAACAGGGTGTTAGGCAAGGTTGTGTGCTGTCACCAGATTTATTTAATATTTATAGTGAAATTATTTTAAAATCCATAAGGGGCATGCCTGGAATAACAATCAGAGGTAATAATATAAATAATCTAAGGTATGCTGATGATACAGTCTTAATTGCTAAGAGTGAAAATGAGTTACAAGAAATGTTGGACATTATAGTGAAAGAAAGCAAAAATAAAGGACTCAGCCTTAATAGCAAAAAGACAGAAGTAATAGTAACAACAAAGAAAAGACATCACCTCAGTTGCAAAATAAAAACAGGTGGAACAATATTAAAACAGGTAAATGAATTTAAATATCTGGGAACAATGTTAACCTCAGATGGTAGATGTACAACAGAGGTGAGATGCAGAATGGCTCAGGCAAAAGCAGCTTTCCAAAAATAAGGAAGATACAGTGCAATACATTTTTGGCAATGGAAACAAGAAAAAGAGTTGTTAAATGTTATGTAGAACCATTCTTAACATATGGATGTGAATCATGGCCAATAGATTAACAGACAAGAATATCACTTTGAGCTGTTGAAATGTGGTTTTACATAAAAATGTTGAGAATACCATGGACAACCACCAAGAAGAGTGATGAAAACGTTCTGAAAGAGGCCAAAGCAAAAAGATAGCAAATTTCCAATATTAGGAAGAAACAATCATCATATTTTGGCCATGTAATGAGAAGAGAACAGCTGGAATATATTGTAACAACTGGAAAAATTGAGGGACGAAGAGATAGAGGGAAGCAAAGAGAAAAGATACCAGACAGCTTAAGAGAATGGCTTGGCAGAAAGTCAATAACAGAAATTATAAATAACTTTCATGATCGAAAGTTGTGGAGAGACATGATCACCTACGCCAGCAGGCTTGGTACTTGATGATGACTATATTCAGAGCAGTCTTGAAGTATGTGTTCAGCAGTCTGGGGAACCTGTCCACATGTACATGTAGATGAGGTGCCGATCTTGAATTTTGTATACATGTGACTGTGGTGTTGATTGTGCCCTGTTCTGAGACGTATAATGATAACTTGTTCCCATCTATTCATATTATGAACAGCATCCTAATTTGGAGCTTGTGGTCCTCTGATTGATTTATCTGTTCCTTCTGATGGTATGTAGCTCGTGCATCTGGTTGTGTGCCTGTTGAACCTTCCTTTGCCAACTGATCTGCTTTCTCATTTCCTGGTATTCCACAGTGAGATGGGATCTACTGCAGGGCAACCCTGTGGTGCTTGCAGAGTTCAATCAATAAGGTCTGCAGATGTGACAATTTTCTGGATTGTAGTGCCTGGAGTACTGATCTTGCTTCTGTCAAAAACACTACAGGCTGTGGGCTAAGATTACTGTTCAGCAGTTTTTCTATTGCCAACTTTATTGCTTGGATTTCTGCATCGTAATTGTGACAATATTTCCCGGTTGCTATTTTATTCATATCTATAGTGTTATTTGGGTACTCTATATATGCACCTGCTCCCCCATTCTTTACAGCAATCTGTGCTGATCCACTTGTGTACAGATGATCTTATAGATCTTGTGGGTATTTTTCATCCAAGAAACAGAGTTATTGTTTTACGCTGTAGACTATTCTGTTCCTCCTTGTCAAGTATTGCTTTCACTTCTGTCCATATTTATATCAACAATCCAGATTCCTCTGTCCAGGGGTCTGTTCTGGTATGGGCAGTAGGGGGCTGACAACTCGTTTAATATGTCTGGTGTTTGTCTACAAATTTGTTTGGCTTGGTGGATAAAACTGTTTCTCTTAAGCTATTCCAATGCAAGATTTTGGAATCAGCTAGGCCAGATGATTGAGATATAAGGTCAAACCATTTCATTTTGAACTTCTTCACAATAGTCAAGAGATCATCATGTACTCCAATTACTTGTATTCTTTTACAAACTTTGTTCATTCATGATATGATGCAAGTAAGAGAAGTCCAAAACCTTTCAATAACATATAACCTCAACAGCTTGTATTTTATTTTGTAGTTTTACGGTAATGACACAATAAAATCACAAATGATAGACACCACTTTTTGAGAGGCTATAATTTACTGTCTGATGTAAAAAAAAAAAAGCATGTCGAGAGGCTATAATTTACTGTCTGATGTAAAAGAAGCATGTCGAGAGGCTATAATTTACTGTCTGATGTAAAAAAAAAAAAGCATGTTGAGAGGCTATAATTTACTGTCTGATGTAAAAAAAAAAAAGCATGTCGAGAGGCTATAATTTACTGTCTGATGTAAACAAACCATGTCGAGATGCTATAATTTACTGTCTGCTGTAAAAAAAAGCATGTCGAGAGGCTATAATTTACTGTCTGCTGTAAAAAAAAAAAGCATGTTGAGAGGCTATAATTTACTGTCTGCTGTAAAAAAAGCATGTCGAGAGGCTATAATTTACTGTCTGCTGTAAAAAAAAAAAGCATGTTGAGAGGCTATAATTTACTGTCTGCTGTAAAAGAAGCATGTCGAGAGGCTATAATTTACTGTCTGCTGTAAAAAAAAAAAAAGCACGTCGAGAGGCTATAATTTACTGTCTGATGTAAAAAAAAAAAAGCACGTCGAGAGGCTATAATTTACTGTCTGATGTAAAAAAAAAAAAGCACGTCGAGAGGCTATAATTTACTGTCTGCTGTAAAAGATGCATGTCAAGATGCTATAATTTACTGTCTGATGTAAAAGAAGCATGTCCAGAGGCTATAATTTACTGTCTGCTGTAAAAAAAAAAGCATGTCGAGAGGCTATATTTTACTGTCTGATGTAAAAGAAGCATGTTGAGAGGCTATAATTTACTGTCTGCCCTAAAAAGCATGTCGAGAGGCTATAATTTACTGTCTGATGTAAAAGAAGCATGTCCAGAGGCTATAATTTACTGTCTGATGTAAAAGAAGCATGTCCAGAGGCTATAATTTACTGTCTGATGTAAAAGAAGCATGTCCAGAGGCTATAATTTACTGTCTGATGTAAAAGAAGCATGTCCAGAGGCTATAATTTACTGTCTGATGTAAAAGAAGCATGTCCAGAGGCTATAATTTACTGTCTGATGTAAAAGAAGCATGTTGAGAGGCTATAATTTACTGTCTGATGTAAAAGAAGCATGTTGAGAGGCTATAATTTACTGTCTGATGTAAAAGAAGCATGTTGAGAGGCTATAATTTAATCTGCTGTAAAAGAAGCATGTCCAGAGGCTATAATTTACTGTCTGATGTAAAAGAAGCATGTTGAGAGGCTATAATTTACTGTCTGATGTAAAAGAAGCATGTCGAGAGGCTATAATTTACTGTCTGATGTAAAAGAAGCATGTTGAGAGGCTATAATTTACTGTCTGATGTAAAAGAAGCATGTCGAGAGGCTATATTTTACTGTCTGATGTAAAAGAAGCATGTTGAGAGGCAATAATTTAATCTGCTGTAAAAAAAAAAAGCATGTCGAGAGGCTATAATTTACTGTCTGCCCTAAAAAGCATGTCGAGAGGCTATAATTTACTGTCTGATGTAAAAGAAGCATGTTGAGAGGCTATAATTTACTGTCTGCCCTAAAAAGCATGTCGAGAGGCTATAATTTAATCTGCTGTAAAAAAAAAAAGCATGTCGAGAGGCTATAATTTACTGTCTGCCCTAAAAAGCATGTCGAGAGGCTATAATTTACTGTCTGCTGTAAAAGAAGCTAATCGAGAGGCTATAATTTACTGTCTGATGTAAAAGAAGCTAATCGAGAGGCTATAATTTACTGTCTGATGTAAAAGAAGCATGTCGAGAGGCTATAATTTACTGTCTGATGTAAAAGAAGCATGTCGAGAGGCTATAATTTACTGTCTGATGTAAAAGAAGCATGTCAAGATGCTATAATTTACTGTCTGATGTAAAAGAAGCTAATCGAGAGGCTATAATTTACTGTCTGATGTAAAAGAAGCATGTCAAGATGCTATAATTTACTGTCTGCTGTAGTATAAAAAAAAAAAAAAAAAAAAAAAAAGCATGTCGAGAGGCTATATTTAACAGTCTGCCCTAAAAAAAGCATGTCAAGTGGCCATAATTTGCAGGACTACTGTACTGTAGGAAGATGGAGTAAGATCTTTATCAGTTCTGGTTCATTTTTCCTAACGCTAGCTATCACCTATGAGTCACTGATAACTTCAGATCTGTCACTGTCCCACATCTTGTGCGAGTCCCATATTTACATCAAATCCTAACAGCCGTAACTTACCCTTTCCTTGATGCCTGGCTTGACAGAGAGCTGTTGGATGTGAAATTCCTGGACCAGGCATTAATCTGGTCCACCTTCTCCTCTATTGACTTGGTGTGAGCCACCAGCTGGTCAAATTTAGCATCCATGTTATCTAAACGATTGCAGATTCTCTTATTGATGTTAAACAAAATTTGCTGGAAAAAAAACAAACAAAAGTAACCAGTAATATTTTGTGTAACAATTTTAGTTCCTACATCTCTGTTGTCTTTTAAAGAAATAATAAATGAAAGAGTTCTGTCATGGTTTGTGGTGTGAATAAATGTAATGGGGCTCATTATTTTAACTCATCATCATCATCATCATCGGGTGCCGTCTATGCAAACAAAGTTTGGCTACCATGGATCGCCATTCCACTCTGTTTCTTGCTTTGATGGTGCAGGTTGTCATAGATTGACTTGTCCATCTTTTGATGTTACTCGTCAATGTTAGTTCTGGTCTGCCTCTTTTACCTTGTATTTTCCCTTCCAATATTACTTCTAGTAGGCTATTGTGTCTTTTAACATGCCCCAAAAAATTTCATTTGTCTTGTTCTAATTGTGTTTAGTAGTTCTCTTTTTATTTTTAGTTGTTTTAAAACTTCATCAATGGTTTTCTTTTCTTCCCATCCAATTCTACCTATTCTTCTATAAATCCACATTTCAAAGGCTTCAATTTTCTGTTCTGTTTCCTTGTCTAATGTCCATGTTTCTGCACCATACAGGAATGTTGAGAAGATATAACATCTTGCTATTCTTAGTTTCAGCCCTGCTGTTATTTGTTTTATTGTTAGTATATTTTTCATGACATTAAAATTACTTTTTGCCATACCTATTCTTTTGTTTATTTCAATTTTACATTTTCCATCATTGGTTATAGTATGTCCAAGGTAGTTGTAGCTCTGAACTGTCTCCAGATGTATTCCTTCAACTGTGATATTTATTTGTAGTTCTTGAGGATTTTCTTTGTTTATGATCATAATTTTAGTCTTTTTGATATTCATATCCAGTCCATATTTTTTGCTTGTTATGTTTACCACATTAAGTAATTGTTGTAGGTCTTTAGGATTTTCTGCTAGTAGAACAGTATCATCAGCATGTGTGTGTATTTTAACTATTGACATATTTTAGATAACATCATCACCAGGTTGTATGTCTTTTGAAGAATGTTGCATTCATCACAGCCCGTCTGAAAGAATCTCTGTCTCTAGCCAGATCTCCCACTTCTGTTGTCATGTTCAAAGTCTCTTTGATGTCTTGAAACCACCTTCTTCTTGGTCTGCCCGTTCTGTTTTCCAGGAACCATGCCTTCTATTATTGTCCTTTCCAGCCCACTATATCTTTTGACATGGCACTTTTATTTTAATTTCCTCTGTAGAATGGTTTTTACAAGCCAGTTCTTTATGATGTTTAGATCTCTAAAGTAATGTGGTTACTATTATACTAGTCTTTCTTTCCTGGAAAAAACAGGTACCCATTTTAGACTGGATGAATCTAGAAACCATCAATCCGGCTTAAACCTGACCTCTGGGGAACTGGTTGGTCTCGAGGCAAGACACCTGCCTTGAGACAGAGAGGTTGTGGGTACAAATCCTGGCTACACCGGTTGAGATTTTTATTTATGATTTCTCTCTACGGCAACCACCCCTGGTCTCAGCAGCGAGGCCTGGTTTGAAACGTCAATTACTTAATGATGGAAAAAATATGAGTACCTCCGAAGTCGGAGTTATCTGCCTGTGCAGCAAGGGACCCCTGTGCACACAGCTGCCAGGAAAAAATGGATTAACACGCAAAATTCATTTTCTAGTCTCTAGGGACTTCTCCTGTGTGTTACCGGGGCCTCATTATGAGGGAAGTAAAGAATAGTGACACTGTGACCTTCCAGGCATGTCGTAAGAGGCGACTAAGGAGGTTGATCGATGGCTTGACAAGCTGTCATTGTAAAAAGTATTGTTATGGAAACAGAGCCATAGGTTTGGGAAGCAGCGATCTCTGCAATATGTGCCATTTTGGCACGCAAGGTTTCTGTTTTTTTAAATTGTGGTTCTGCCCTATGTGCCGTCTTCGGCTCGAAAGGACGATAGATAGATAGGGACTTCATCAGAGGTAAAAGCTGTTGAACGAAAAAAAAAAAACCTGACCTCTTATTCACAGTAGTTCACTTCACAAATTACTGCTCTACCACAGGTCTTTTAAGCATTTAGGGGGAGTATTAATTAGGTCAGTGCTCTGTAGCATGTCTCATGCATGGTGCTCTTTGTGATGTCTTCTATTTCATTGAAACACTTACTTCTGCCTTTACCCTTTTCGTTGAGGGAGCATAAGCGCCTGTGACCTGCGGTCGCAATAGCAGGGCTGGCACACCATCAGCTGGCCAAGAGCTAGCAGTTCTACCTCCTCGTGGTCTCCCCCGGTAACAGTCTGCGTCAAAACAGACTGGCTAACATAAGCTAGGATCGACGTGTTCCCTGTAGTGGTGGCTGTTACTGATTGAGGACCCAGTATTGCAGTACCTCTGGGCTGGACTAGTAGTTTCCCAGCATAGCCTGGGACAGACGATCTCCAACCTCCAGTAAGAGCAGGGAATGTCAAGAAAGCCATTACGACCCGCCACATCCTATGAGTCAAATGGTAAACATGCTCGTATCAACTTGTGACAATCCATCAACAACAATCAACAACCCTTTTCATTTCTGAGCCTTACTTTGAGGGATACTTGTTTAAGATCATTTTGTTGTTGTTGTTATTATGGATCCAGCGACCTTTGAGCTGCTGCCCTCGCCCAATGCCACGTAGTAGTATTGGATCATTTCACATGTTCGAATAATTTGATTTGATATTTCTTTACACAACCCTACAATGATGTAACCCACTTAACTAGTTTCCTTATATTGTTGTATCTATTTCTTCTTGACACATTGTGTTTTATTCTCCGACATTTCCATAAATGATTTTAATTGGGATGTTATTTTTAGTTGCCGATGTACTTTTGTGTCAGCAGTTGACATCCCTGAATGAAAGTACAATTTTCCATAGACTGACAAGGGTACTGCAGCACTAAAAAGAGCTGGTTAACACTATAATGTGTTATGGTAAACACTGGGGAAAAAGCTGGTTAACACTATAATGTGTTATGGTAAACACTGGAAAAAAGCTGGTTAACACTATAATGTGTTGTGGCAAACACTGGAAAAAAAGCTGGTTAACTCTATAATGTGTTATGGTAAACACTGGATCAGTATGGAGTAAGTAGTCACCTTATTCACCCGTGTGCTGTCGGGGCCCGAAAGGGGAGTAAAGAATAGTGGTGGTGTTCTTTACCATGCATGTACGTAAGAGGCGACTAAGGAGGGTTGGGCATAGGACTAGCTATCCCGTACCGTAAAAAAATAAGCTGAAAAAACTTCACAAACATGGACAAGTCAAAGAAAAGAATAAAAGTAAAACTGACATCCAGGAAAGATCAAGGCTCTTTGTCTAAGAGACGTATGACGCAAGCCGGAGAAAGCCGTAAGGAGTGCGGGTTGCCAACTCACCTTTTTTCTACCAGGAAATCCTCCAGAATTGGCACCTGGAATGTACGCACCCTAAATGAACAAGGACTGAGAGTATTACCAAACAGGTCCTTTTTTGGAATCCCAGGGAAAAAGACAAAGGGGAAGACCAAGGAATTCTTGGAGAAGACAGACAGAAGCAGAGATGAAGATGATGGGGAAGACGTGGAACGATCTTAAAAGAATGGCATGAAACAGAATGGCATGGAAAGTGTTTGTTGAAGACCTATGCTCCACAGGGAGCTGAAAGAAAAAAGAAGAAGTCACATTATTAGATGCTGGAAAAGTTTATACAGTGATTGTAATTAGAATAAATAAAGCATCAAAACCATCAGCGGTAACATCTGGAGTTAAACAAGAATGCAAATTATCTCTGCCCTTGTTCATCACAAACATCAATAACACATGCAAGAATGTCAAAATGTTCATTATATTACCACTCTTGTTAAACCTGGCATTTCCATGATGTATATTTCCAGATATATATATATAAAAGTATAGTACCCCCGTCACGCCAAGTGGCATATAGGGAATATGGTGTTAGTGACCATAAATTTTACAGACCTTCGGCACATGATTTTTGGGGTAATGTGGTCGGTATTACGCTCGTGCCGCTTTACTTTCCCAGAAAAAAATCCAGTACCCATTAAAGGCTGGGTGAACCTGGAAGCCGTCGGTTGGGATCGAACCCTACCTCCTGTCCTTTGTAGTCCAGTTCATTAACCACTGAGCTATCGCTGCTCCCAATATATATATACATACTGATAGCTATATATCAAAGGCAGCAGGAATCGGCTCCCTCAAAGAGATTGAGATGCTTGCACAGAACAGAGACAAATGGCGAGATTTGATAAAAGATCTTTTTAAGGATTGAGACTTTTTGTTCTACCTTTCAGCTCTCTGTGAAGCATAGGTATTCCAACAAACACTTTCCAAGCTGTTCTGTTTCTAGCCATTCTTTTAAGATCATTCCATGTCTTCCCCATCATCTTCACCTCTGCTTCCATCTCTTTCCTTGTGGATTCTAAAAAAGGGCCTGTTGTATAATACTCTCAGTTGGCTTCCGCAGTGTGAGGATTGAGACCGTAGAAAGACAATTTCGAAACAGGGAAAGAGTATCTGAGACTATGCACTATGGGCCGGTTATGGTGTTTATATATATATATATATATAGTAAAGTACCCCCGTCATGCCAAGTGGCGTATAGGGAATATGGTGTTAGTGACCATAAATTTTACAGACCTTCGGCACATGATTTTTGGGGTAATGTGGTATATATATATATATATATATATATATATATATATATATATATATATATATATTAGTAGATATGTGGAGACAGAAAACATGGATGTGTATGACTCCTCTATGACATATGTTATGCCAGAAGCTTCAAGATTTATTTTAACAATGACATATGTAATAAATTTTTTGTACAAATATTAAACAGTTATGGTAAGAACTCACTTTATATGAGATATCCAGATTCAAACCTAGACCTACATCGTTATCCAGACGTAATCTTTTTCCATCATTATCCAAGCAGTTCTCTGTGAAAATTGACATAAAGTTACAATTACTACAAGCTGTGTCTTGCCCTGACATAAAGTTACAATTACTACAAGCTGTATCTTGCCCTGACATCAAGTTACAATTACTACAAGCTGTGTCTTGCCCTGACATAAAGTTACAATTACTGTAAGCTGTGTCATGCCCTGACATAAAGTTACAATTACTGCAAGCTGTATCTTGCCCTGACATAAAGTTACAATTACTACAAGCTATACCTTGCCCTGACATCAAGTTACAATTACTACAAGCTGTGTCTTGCCCTGACATAAAGTTACAATTACTACAAGCTGTGTCTTGCCCTGACATAAAGTTACAATTACTGTAAGCTGTGTCATGCCCTGACATAAAGTTACAATTACTGCAAGCTGTGTCATGCCCTGACATAAAGTTACAATTACTGCAAGCTGTGTCATGCTCTGACATAAAGTTACAATTACTGCAAGCTGTGTCATGCCCTGACATAAAGTTACAATTACTGTAAGCTGTGTCATGCCCTGACATAAAGTTACAATTACTGCAAGCTGTGTCATGCCCTGACATAAAGTTACAATTACTGCAAGCTGTGTCTTGCCCTGACATAAAGTTACAATTACTACAAGCTGTGTCTTGCCCTGACATAAAGTTACAATTACTACAAGCTGTGTCTTGCCCTGACATAAAGTTACAATTACTACAAGCTATACCTTGCCCTGACATAAAGTTACAATTACTACAAGCTGTATCTTGCCCTGACATAAAGTTACAATTACTACAAGCTATACCTTGCCCTGACATCAAGTTACAATTACTACAAGCTGTACCTTGTCCTGACATAAAGTTACAATTACTGTAAGCTGTGTCTTGCCCTGACATCAAGTTACAATTACTACAAGCTGTGTCTTGCCCAGACATAAAGTTACAATTACTACAAGCTGTACCTTGTCCTGACATAAAGTTACAATTACTGTAAGCTGTGTCTTGCCCTGACATCAAGTTACAATTACTGTAAGCTGTGTCTTGCCCTGACATAAAGTTACAATTACTGTAAGCTGTGTCTTGCCCTGACATAAAGTTACAATTACTGTAAGCTGTGTCTTGCCCTGACATCAAGTTACAATTACTGTAAGCTGTGTCTTGCCCTGACATAAAGTTACAATTACTGTAAGCTGTGTCTTGCCCTGACATAAAGTTACAATTACTACAAGCTGTGTCTTGCCCAGACATAAAGTTACAATTACTACAAGCTGTACCTTGTCCTGACATAAAGTTACAATTACTGTAAACATACCATTTTTCTTTTTTTTCAATTTTTCATCAGCTCACAGGCTGTTGGATCCATAACAATAACAATTACAAGAAATGGGTAGCAGGGCATCAGTTGACAGGCTGTTGGATCCATAACAATAACAATTACAAGAAATGGGCCTAAGGCCCAAGAGCTCACAGTCTGTTGGATCCATAACAGCAATTACAAGAAATGGGCCAAAGGGCATAAGCTCACAGGCTGCTTGATCCATAACAACAACAATTACAAGAAATGGGCCAAAGGGCATCAGCTCACAGGCTGCTAGATCCATAACAACAATTACAAGAAATGGGCCAAAGGGCATCAGCTCACAGGCTGCTGGATCCATAACAACAATTACAAGATATGGGCCGAAGGGCATCAGCTCACAGGCTGCTGGATCCATAACAACAATTACAAGATATGGGCCGAAGGGCATCAGCTCACAGGCTGCTGGATCCATAACAATTACAAGATATGGGCCGAAGGGCATCAGCTCACAGGCTGCTGGATCCATAACAATAACAATTACAAGAAATAAGCCAAAGGGCATAAGCTGAAAGGCTGTTGGATCCATAACAACAACAATTACAAGATATGGGCCGAAGGGCATCAGCTGATAGGCTGCTGGATCCATAACAACAATTACAAGAAATAAGCCAAAGGGCATAAGCTGAAAGGCTGTTGGATCCATAACAACAACAATTACAAGATATGGGCAGAAGGGCATCAGCTGACAGGCTGCTGTATCCATAACAACAACAATTACAAGAAATAAGCCAAAGGGCATAAGCTGAAAGGCTGTTGGATCCATAACAACAACAATTACAAGAAACCTGTATGTCGATTTATCCCATAATGTTTTAAGGCTTTCATATTACTTGAATTTTAAAAATCTGAGGATACATCAAATTATTAATTAACCCTAGATTATGACACTGTAGTAAAACCGTATAAAAACAACAAATTCCTCAAAATTTGACACTATGATTTGATCGGAGAAATGTCCTCAGTCATTGGCATACATCAAACAACCCTTTTGTTACTTGGGAAATGCAGTGAATAACGCTAAGAGGTAACATACTGATGGACTACAGTGACCAAACCGATAGACATTGTAACACGCCCAGTCCATGAAGTGAAACTCAGGCCATAAAAAGAATTTTGAGTCCCCGTGATTTGCCTAGTGTAAACACACAGGAGTGTGTCAAAAGTTCAGAGACATGACTATTTTTAGAGCACCTAATGTAATGTTTAAGTGGTAGTAATTTTTACTACGGTATCGTAACTGGGAGATTTACAGATAGGTATCATAATCTAGGGTTAAATAATGTTTCAATGCTACTTTCATTAAAAATATACCATGAATAATAGTTGCTTCATCTGTATGCATATCTGTAATAGGATCTTGATTAAATGTAGACACTGATGAAAATCAACTCTAAAAACTTTTTTCCAAAACAATTTACAAACTCACTTGATGCTCTGAAAATAGATACAGGGAAAAATGGTGTGAAATGTACTAATTGGATAATGACTGGAAAACTTGTAACTTATTTTTAAAAATTAACTTAAATTTTTATACTAGCAATTTTCAATCCTCCAAAAGATATTTTATCAAATCTCGCCATTTAGCAGCTCTATCTCATTGGGGGAGCCGATTCGATACTAATATCATCATCATCAAGTACCGGACCTGCTGGCGTAGGTGATCATGTCTCTCCACAACTTTCGATCTCAGCAGCTATTTATCATTTCTGTTGTTGACCTTCTGCCTCTTTGCTTCCCTCTATCTCTTCGTCCCTCAATTGTTCCAGTTGTTACAATATATTCCAGTTGTTCTCTTCTCATTACATGGCTAAAAAAATGATGATTGTTTCTTCCTAATATTGGAAATTAGCTCTCTTTTAGCTTGACCTCTCTCATAACATCTTCATTACTCTTCTTAGCTGTCCATGGTACTCACAGCATTCTTCTGTAAAATCACATTTCTACAGACTCCAGTGATTTTCTTGTCTGTTGTCCTATTGTCCATGATTCACATCCATATGTTAAGACTGGCTCTACATAACATTTAAGAACTCGTTTTCTTGTTTCTATTGTCAAAAATGGATTGCATAGTATCTTCCTCATTTTTTGGAAGCTGCTTTTGCCTGAGCCATTCTGCATCTCACTTCTTTTGTACATCTTCCGTCTGAGGTTAACAAAGTTCCCAAATATTTAAATTCATTTCTATCTATTGACCTTTCGAGCCGTAACCGGCCCATAGGGCTTAGACCAAGATACACCTTCTCCTATATGAATTTTTGTTCTAGCAGTTTTCTTTTAAAGATATTTTATCAAATCTCGCCATCTGTCTCTGTTCTGTGCAAGCAGTTCTATCTCATTGAGGGAGCCGATTCCTGCTGCTCTTGCCTCTCTCATCAATGTTCTTCTCAGTGTCTCCCTGGGTCTTCCTCTTTTTCTTTTACCTGTTGTTTCCCATATGAGGGCTTGCTTTGCTATTCGATTATTATCTCTTCTCATCACATGTCCAACGTATGACCATCGTCTTTTCTTTATTACTGAAGATATTAGTGGTTGATTGGCGATTTCTCTAATTTCCTCGTTTGTTTTGAATTCGTTCCATTCTATACCAAGTATTTTCCTTAGACATTTATTTTCGAATGCGTTCAACTTTGTTTCTATATCTCTTGTTGTTTTCCAGCTTTCACACGCATACGTAAGGGTTGATAGTACATTTGATTTGAATAGCCTAAGTTTTGTGTTTGTGCTAATGAGTTTTGATTTCCACAACTTTTCAAGGCTTCTGAAAGACATTGCTGCTTTAGCCAGTCTGATTCTAATTTCTTTGCTCGTATCCCCTTCTCGATCAATGTGACTTCCAAGATAGATGAAGTGATCGATCTCTTCTACTGGTTTGTTTTCCATGTATATTTTGTCACTTGTTGGAATTAAACTTTTCATGACTTTAGTCTTTTCATGATTGACCTCAAGCCCAATTTTGCTGGCTATTGATGATAGTTCATTTGTGTTTTCCTGCATCGTTTTTATCTGATTGCTGATGAGAACTATGTCATCAGCAAAGTCCAGGTCCTCCAAATGGTCTCCTTGTATCCATTCGATGCCTTTATTACCAGTGCAGCAATTCTTCATTATGAAGTCCATAACAATTCCAAATAACAAGGGCGATAAAATACATCCTTGTTTAACCCCAGTTTCTATTGGGAAACATTCGCTCAGTCCTTCCTCTGTTCGAACTGCACATGTGTAACCATCATACATGTCTTTGATAATATTTATGATTTTTGATGGTAAGCCATATTGCTTCAGAATTTTCCACAAAGAATCTCTATGAATACTATCAAATGCTTTTTTGAAGTCGATGAAGTTAAGTACAAAAGGTTTTTGCTTTTCAATGTGTTCCTCCAATATAAGTCGTAGAGTGAAAATGTGGTCAAGACAGCTTCTCCCTTTTCTAAACCCAGCCTGTTCTTCACGCATTACTGTATCTATTGAATCCTTTATTCTATTTAGGATGATTTTACAGAATAATTTGAGGCAACTGACAAAAGTGTCACGCCTCTCCAATTGTTACAATCTCTAAGATTGCCCTTTTTTGGGATCTTAACAATGATTCCTTTTTTCCATTTATGAGGCGTCTTCTCTGTTTTCCAAATGATGTTGAACATTTTTTGGAGATGTATTAAATTATGGCTATCAATTGCCTTGAGGATCTCAGCTGTTAACTTATCCTCTCCAGCAGCCTTGTTATTGGTCATTAGCTTTAAGGTGGTTTCTATTTCACTCAAGGTGAAGTCATCTAAATTTACATCTAATTCTGCTGCTGGTGTTTCAGCTTCAAAATCTATTAAACTGTGAGGTAGTGGACGGTTAAGAATTTCTTTGAAGTGTTCCGCCCAACGGGCTTTTATGTCTGCGCTTGTTATTAGCATTAATCCAGATTTGTCTAGAATTGGTGTTCCACTGGATGTATAGGTGTTTGTCAGCATCTTTTGTACAGTATAAAGAGTTCTGCTGTCTCCTGTAATTGCAGCTGTCTCTGCTTTCTCTGCCAAGTTGTCTATATAAGCTCTTGTATCTCTTCTTGCCGAACTTTTCACTTTGTTGTCTAATTCTTTGTATGTTGCTTTTGCCAGAACCTTTCCAAGATCTGTCTTTACATTAGTCATGGCTCTCTTCGCTTCTCTTCTTTCTTTGATGTATTTCCATGTGGTGTCTGAGATCCAAGCTCTTTTTTCCATTTTCTTCAGTCCAGCACTTGCTTCTGCTGCTGTCATTAGTATTTTGCTCTGTGAGTCCCACATTTCATTGATATCTAAGTCTATTTCACCAAGTGCTGAATAACAATTACTTAGCTCTATGTTAAACTTTTCCTTTATTGCTTCATCTTTCAGTTTATGACTATCAATTTTATGTGTAATTGACCTCTTCTGTTGGTTTCTAAATTTTAATCTTATTTTCCCAATGCACAGGTTGTGGTCACTATTAACATCAGCACCTCTGTATGCTCTTACATCTATTAATGATGATCTGAATTGTTGTTTAATACATAGGTGGTCAATTTGATTTGATGTTCTATCATCAGGAGATATCCATGTTGTTTTGTGGATATTTTTATGTGGAAATAATGTCCCACCTATAACTAAATTTTCTATTAAACATAATTCTATTAATCTTTCTCCATTCTGACTTGTTGTATTACAGCCTTCTCTCCCCATCACATGTTCCACTCCTGCGTTATCTTGTCCTACTTTGGCGTTGAAGTCTCCCATTACAATTAAAAGATCGTGTTTTGGTATTTTGTTTATAAGTTGTTGCAGTTGGTTATAAAAATCATCCTTAACTTCATCATCAGCTTCGTTAGTAGGCGCATAACATTGAATAATTGAAAGTCTTCCATGTTTTGTTTTGTATCGTGTTCGTATCAGACGGCTATTTACCGGTTCCCATTCTAATAAACTTCTTGCAGCTTTGTCTGTCATCATTATGCCTACTCCTTCACGGTGTTTTCCATCTTCCCTTCCAGAAAAAACTACTAT
>JAVIAB010000025.1:46066380-46253880 GCA_032433765.1 Megaustenia siamemsis | reverse complement strand
AAAGACAGAGGTAATGGTAACAACAAAGAAAAAGACATCACCTCAGTGAAAAATAAAGACAAGTGGAACAATATTAAAACATGTGAATGAATGTAAATATTTGGGAACTTTGTTAACCTCAGACGGAAGATGTACAACAGAGGTGAGATACAGAATGGCTCAGGCAAAAGCAGCTTTCCAAAAAAATGATGAAGATACTATGCAATCCATTTTTGACATTAGAAACAAGAAAACGAGTTCTTAAATGTTATGTAGAGCCAGTCTTAACATATGGATGTGAATCATGGACGATAGGACAACAGACAAGAAAATCACTGGAGTCTGTAGAAATGTGGTTTTACAGAAGAATGTTGAGAGTACCATGGACAGCTAAGAAGAGTAATGAAGATGTTCTGAAAGAGGCCAAAGCAAAAAGAGAGCTAATTTCCAATAGTAGGAAGATACAATCATCATTTTTTGGCCATGTAATGAGAAGAGAACAAGTGGAATATAGTGTAACAACTGGAAAAATTGAGGGACGAAAAGATAGAGGGAAGCAAAGAGAAAAAATAACAGACAGCTTAAGAGAATGGCTTGGCAGAAGGTCAACAACAGAAATGATAAATAGCTGCTGAGATCGAAGGTTGTGAAGAGACATGATCACCTACGCCAGTAGGCCCGGTACTTGATGATGATGATGATGACTTGTTTTTAACTCTGCAAAGTCAAGGTCTGTCATTCCTTGATTTTATTAATAATTAATGTCTTACGATGAGGATGCACACTCCTGGTTGCTTGAAAGTCATTTTTCATCACAACTTGTTTTTGTGGATCAAAACACTTACAATGACACTACTGTCATGAGTGTTTTATCATTGTTATCACAGCGATCCTTTTGAATCCACGAATAAATGTTTACTCTGCAGTACATGTTGATACCTAAACAACTATGGCTTCTTTTGATATACGAAATCAGATCGAGTACAATGGATGCAATGGAGAGAAATATACAAGCAGAAATGGCTGGAAGTACTACCGGGACTGATGGACGTAGTGCTGCACTTCAAGAAAGTTATGCTGGTCCTCCCGTTCAAGTCAGACTAGCAGTTATTCTACAAAGCTCAACAGACGAAGAACAGTCCGGACAGTGGAACCCACATTAAAGCATGGTCGAAAATGGCAGGCGTGTGCAGAAATTGCAAACAAGACAAACGCGATTTTTGGGCCATGTTAAAAGACACAACAGCATACTAAAATAATCTTGGTGGGGAAAATATAAGGTAAATGAGGCAGAGACAGACCAAGATTAACATGGACGAGTAACATCAAAAGACAGACAAGTCAGCCTATGACAACCTGCACCATCAAAGCAAGAGACAGAGCAGAATGGCGCTCCATGGTAGCCAACCTTCGTTGCGGAGATGGCACTTGATGATGATGATGATGTGCAGAAGTAAACGACGCACGTGAAAGTCTCAAACTGAAGGAAGTGCTGTGCTACACGCAGACCAACAGGCATGGATTTGGTCACAGAGACATCCATTGATGGTCAAAAGCATCAGACAACGTACAAAAGCAATAACGGCTATTGTCAAGTCAGCCGAAAGAACATCATGGTGGCTCTGACGAATCCGGAACATATAAACAATCCCAGAATAATCCAAGGCTCAAACAAGTAGGCGATTAACCCAAAGTTATACATCGAACAGAAACAGAACAGAGAATTGAAGCCTTTGAAATGTGGATTTATAGAAGATTAGGTAGAATTGGATGGAAGGAAAAGAAAACAAACGGTGAAGTTTTAAAACAACTAAAAATGAAAAGAGAACTACTAAACACAATCCAAACAAGACAAAAGCGATTTTTGGGCCATGTTAAAAGACACAATAGCCTACTAAAAGTAAATCAATTCAGAGGAAGAGGTATGTTTACAGCACTCGGAAAAAATGACAAATAATCAACAACAGAAAAAAATATGGACCAAGGCATGATCGAACCCGTACTCAGTGGCACAGCGCCTTGCCACGAAAAGCCAAACGCACATCGCTGTGCCACTGAGTACGGGTTCGATCATGCCTTGGTCCATATTTTTTCTGTTGTTGATTATTTGTCATTTTTTCCGAGTGCTGTAAACATACATCTTCCTCTGAATTGATTTACTGATTATCGCCTCGGAAGTTTCCCTCTATAATAATATTCATTTATTATTATTTGTCTCCTACTAAAAGTAATCCTGGAGGGGAAAATACAAGGTAAAAGAGGCAGACCAAGACTAAAATGGACGAGTAACATCAAAAGATGGAGAAATCAGCATATGACAACCTGCACCATCAAAGTAAGAGACAGAGTAGAATGGCGCTCCATGGTAGCCAACTTTCGTTGTCGAAACGGCACTCGATGATGATGATTGACGACTTGAAGGAATGACCTCTGAACTGTGAACTCCCTGGGGGTCAAGTCGCTACCAAATAGGAGAGCTGTCGTGTTGTACACACCGACGTTGATGGATGCTGCCACCTTCCACGACAAATAGCCCTTAGTTTATACACTTCATTAACAATGTATGCATTCACCAACAATTGCATAACATTTTGGCTAAAATGCGTGTGCTTATTCGCTGCTTGTGGACTCTTTGGCTCCGACACTAGCCCGAGCACGATTCTTCTGTGAGTGTAGTCGACCCCAAGAGAAGTCAAATATGGGGGCTGGGCCTAGAGGCTGACTTTTTAATGCCCGTCAGATATTTCTATGTCCAACTTGTTAACAAGAATGGAGTGAAGTGAGTATCTTGACAATTTGAAAGTTTAATCTTATTTTTGCTTTCTATTCTTTTTGCTCTGTAATTTTGTTAGAGTTTTCACACAAGACTGTTACAGTCACGCCACACTACTCAACTACCTACATAGTTACATAGTGACATAGTGGTCTTATACTTATCTACAGTGGTGTGTTCTGACTTCAATTTTAAATATTTTGTTACATTTTGTAGTCCTCTAGTCTATCTATCTATCTATTGACCTTTCGAGCCGTAGCCGGCCCATAGGGAGGGCGTAGACCAAGATACTCCTTCTCTTATCTAAATTTTTGTTCTAGCAGCTTTCAATTCTTTTCTCTGTTCTGTGCAAGCAGCTCTATCTCATTGAGGGAGCCGATTCCTGCTGCTCTTGCCTCTCTCATCAATGTTCTTCTCAGTGTCTTCCACAACTTGATTTCCACAACTTTTCAAGGCTTCTGAAAGACATTGCTGCTTTAGCTCTAAGTCAAAGTCCTCTAGTAGTCAAACAGAAACTAAGCTGAGAAACACAAAGTGTAGAATTAATTAGTTGTAACAGTAAATTTATTAATATCAATCTCGCAGTAATTTTTGGTTTGGGGGATGTTAAAAGACACAA
This sequence comes from Megaustenia siamemsis, assembly GCA_032433765.1. NCBI lineage: Eukaryota > Metazoa > Mollusca > Gastropoda > Stylommatophora > Ariophantidae > Megaustenia > Megaustenia siamemsis. Next base: position 46,250,509 of record JAVIAB010000025.1, on the reverse strand, counting down.
CAGCCTAATAAAAGTAATATTGGATTGAAGAATACAAGGTAAAAGTCAGAGACAGACCAAGACTAACATGGATGAGTAACATCAAAAGATGGACAAGTCAACCTATGATAATCTGCACCATCAAAGCAAGAGACAGAGTGGAATGACGCTCTATGGTAGCTAACCATCGATGCGGAGATGGACAAGTCAGCCTATGACAACCTGCACCATCAAAGCAAGAGACAGAGTGGAATGGTGCTCCATGGTAGCCAACCTTCGATGCAGAGATGGACAAGTCAGCCTATGATAATCTGCACCATCAAAGCAAGAGACAGAGTGGAATGGCGCTCCATGGTAGCCAACCTTCGATGCAGAGATGGACAAGTCAGCCTATGACAACCTGCACCATCAAAGCAAGAGACAGAGTGGAATGGCGCTCCATGGTAGCCAACCTTCGATGCGGAGACGGCACTCAATGATGAATCTCGCAGTCACTGTACAGACATTGAATTAACAATCCATTAGATCAAACTATTCATACTGAGACTTAGAACAAAACATGCGTACTAACTGATGTCGCCATGCCATGGCAGATGACATGCTGACTCTACTGACAGACATGTCATTTCATATCTATCTATCTATTGACCTTTCGAGGTGTAGCCAGCCCATAGGGCGTAAACCAAAATACTCCTTCTCTTATCTAAATTTTATTCTAGCAGTTTTCAATTCTTTTAAAGAAAGATATTTTATCAAATCTCCCCATTTGTCTCTGTTCTGTGCAAGCAGCTCTATCTCATTGAGGGAGCCGAATCCTGCTGCTCTTGCCTCTCTCATCAATGTTCTTCTCAGTGTCTCTCTGGGTCATGTCATATAGTAAACGCAAACTCCAGACTTAATAAGCATTAACATTTGTATACTATTATTATCATACCATTTTATGAGGTAATCTTGTATATATAAAATAAACATGAAATTGTATAGTTTGGTCATATATATATATATATATATATATATATATATATATATATATATATATATATATATATACCAGATAATGACATGTGATATGCATACACTCAGGACAAATAAGTCTTTGGGTCAAATACCTGTCACAGGTGGTGGACATTTTTCACTTTGAATTTATCGTTTCTTCATGGTTTACTCTCCTCAGGTCTCTGAATATTGAGACCCAATGATTAGCTCTCTCAGATAACAGCAAAAAATAAAAGGTCTCCTTTGTACACTTGTGCATGTTAAGAAACCGTGACAGTTGAAAGCTGAAGAACGTAGCATGAAAATAGCCACAGTTTAGATTAAATTATTAATTTAAAAGAACACTATCCATGCCAACAACAGATGTGTTGGGCCAACAGGTGCAGATGGTTATGGTTAGTTGAAGGCCCCAGTATCACAGCAAACGAATTAAAATCCATAATTGCTCTAACGCCCGTGCCAGTGGAATAATCCAAATTAAAATTCATCCCATTGATGGATCCAAACAAAGAAAGGCAGCTGCAGTCCCCATCATAGCAGCTACAGCACACGTCAAAAGACATAAGGCCAAGCAGTACTGAAAGTGAACGCAGTTGAACTGTCCTTCGTCACATGATATCATCACCCTTTGCAAGCAATCGAAATATCGAAACATGATCCGGATGAAAAACACAGATCACTGTGTGCACAGAGCACTAAACTCAGTAGCTCTAGCAGCAGGTCGGACTTGGAATATGAGGAAACTACAACAAGGAACATTTTTCAGACTCAGCCTCAATAACCCCTGCCGCCTATCCACCATAGGTGCAGATATCATGACTTTGTCATAATCTAGCAACACAAATCATCAAAATCCACTAGATGGGTGAACGATGACAGAGGGAGAGAGAGATTGAAAGAAATGCATAGCTTCCACATTTTGTAAAAACCAACTTGTACCAACCAGATCCAAAAAAAATGGGGAGGGAGCGCTGGGTGGTCTATAGGTAAGACATCGACCTCTGGACAAGAAAGTTCTAAGTTCGATTCCCACCACAGGTGCTGGAAAATAAAAAAAAAATAAAAAAATCAAATCTATGGCTTTACCCTCCTCTGGTCTCTGGGTAGTGAGATCTGATGTCTAGCAATCTCTGGGTAGTGAGATCTGATGTCTAGCAATCTCTGGGTAGTGAGATCTGATGTCTAGCAATCTCTGGGTAGTGAGATCTGATGTCTAGCAATCTCTGGGTAGTGAGATCTGATGTCTAGCAATCTCTGGGTAGTGAGATCTGATGTCTAGCAATCTCTGGGTAGTGAGATCTGATGTCTAGCAATCTCTGGGTAGTGAGATCTGATGTCTAGCAATCTCTGGGTAGTGAGATCTGATGTCTAGCAATCTCTGGGTAGTGAGATCTGATGTCTAGCCCTGTTGGAAAATGACAAAAGACAGAACATCTCATGTGCATTCTGTGTACGTTAAAGATCCCTTGGCAGTTTGAAATAAAAAACAGCGGGCCAAAAATGGCTTCTGTGCTGGAAAAATTAATAGGAAAAAAAAATCTACCCCCAAAAAAACTGTTAAAACTCTCGGCAATAAAAATATATGAGAGTACCTCTGAAGTTGGAGAGTATCTGCCATTAAGGCGGGGAGGGGGGACACACACTAGAGCACATGACTGCTGATGTGAAAAATAGGAAAAATTGTTATTCATGCAAAATTCAGTTCACTAGAAATATGTAGCTGATAAACACTAACAAACAGACCCAAAAAAAAGGTCTTACAATTTAAAAAAGCATTAGATATCCATTCTTTCACCTCCAGATCCTGGGACTGGTTGATCTTAGATTTTTTTTGCCTTCTTCATGGCAAGGCACATTCAGTTCACCCGCTGTCTACACCTTTTAGGTTATACTAGGTCATAGTTGCCATTAAGTTCACCTATTTCGGTTCTATGGTCACAACCAATGTCCCCCTTGAAGAAGAAATAAATTCCCGAATCGGAAAGGCAGTTTCCACATTTGGCAAACTTAAAGATAGAGCATAGGCCAACACCAATTTAACACTCAGGACTAAGATTCAAATTTACCAAAGTTGTGTGCTTAGTACACTTCTATACGGATCAGAAACTTGGACTACCTATGCAGGGCAGGAGAAAAGGTTAAACAGCTTTCATGTACATTGCCTTCGCAAGATTATGAACATCAAATGGCAGAACAAAGTAACTCACTCTAATGTTTTATGAGCCAAACTCCCCTCGATCATGGCAACACTTAGGATTCGTAGACTAAGGTGGCCGGGTCATGTAAACAATCGCAAACAATCATATTCCCAAACAAATATTGTATGCCAAACTTAGGGACGGAAAGAGACCAAAGGGCAGATCAGTGCTGAGATATAAGGATGTTTGCAAGGCTTCCTTGAGGGAATTTTCTATAAGTGAAAGGAACTGGGAAAATGTGGCTGCGCATCGTAGCACATGGAGAGCAAACATAAAAATTGGCACATCAACTTTCAAGACAGTGCTGATGTCAAATTCAAAAGACAAAAGGCGCAAGAGAAAGGAGACAAGGCCGGGTACCACGGGTACACCTTGCTCGTTCTGTGGATGGATCTGTCTGTTCAAGATTGGCAAATTCAGCCACGAGAGAAGATGTTCAGTAAAGTAAAACTCAGTATGAGACACCAATGTTTTACCAAACTACTGACTTATCATGATTGCTGTCAAGATGCCAAAGGCCATATATTGTTGCCATTAACAAATTTTAGTGAAACCTGCATTTTTTATTGGTTATGTGTCTTCATGTAGTGTGATTTGCTGGTCTCAGTATCTATCTATCTATCTTTCGTTCGCCTGAAGTATTGTCTATATCTGCAATGTCATTTCCTGTATAAATTTTACTGTCTTTTGTAATTCTTGCAGTGCCCATATAGTTTTGTCTGTAGTGTTGTATCTATGGGCCAATGGATTTTCCTCAGTCTACTATATTCTGTGCAATCTTGAAGTATGTGTTCAGCAGTCTGGGGCGCCTGTCCACATGTACAAGTAGTTGAGGTGCCGCTCTTGAATTTTGTATACATGTGACTATGGAGTCAATTGTGTCCTGTTCTGAGGCGTATAATGATAACTTGTTCATATCTATTCATATTATGAAAGGCATCCTGATTTGGGGCTTGTGGTCCTCTGATTGATTTGATTATCTGTTTCTTATGATGGTATGTAACCGGTGTATCTATTTGTGTGCCTGTTGAACCTTCCTTTGCCAACTGATCTGCTTTCTCATTTCCTGGTATTCCACAGTGAGATGGGATCCACTGCAGGGCAACCCTGTGGTGCTTGCAGAGTTCAGTCAATAAGGTCTGCAGATGTGGTAATTTTCTGGATTCCAGTGCTTGGAGCACTGATCTTGCATCTGTCAAAAACACTACAGGCTGCTGGCTAAGATTACTGTTCAGCAGTTTTTCTATTGCCAACTTTATTGCTTGTATTTCTGCATCATAATTGTGACAATATTTCCCTGTTGCTATTTTATTCATATCCCTAGTGTTATTTCGGTTGGCTTACCACGGCAACAGCCGGGGTTCGTACCCTGGCGAGGACACCTGGGTTTTACTAATTCCCTAAAAATTAGTGGGAGCCGCGATAGCTCAGTGGTTAGTGAACTGGACTACTACGAACAAGGGGTAGGGTTCGATCCCAACCGACGGCTCCGGGTTCACCCAGCCTTAAATGGGTACCGGATTTTTTCTGGGAAAGTAAAGCAGCACGGGCGTAATACCGACCACATTACCCCAAAAATCATGTGCTGAAGGTCTGTAAAATATAGGGTCACTAACACCATATTTCCCTATACGCCACTTGGCGTGACGGGGGTACTTTACTTTTACTTTACCTAGTGTTATTTGGGTACTCTATATATGCACCTGCTCCCCCATTTTTTACTACATTCTGTGGTGATCCATCTGTATACACACGAATTCATAGGTCTTGTGGGTATTTTTCATCCATGGGTATTCTTCATACAGGAAACTGAGAGTTATTGTTTTTCATTGTAGACTATTCTGTTCCTCTTTGTCAACTATTCTTTTCACTTCTGTCCGTATTTGAACTGATAATCCTGATTCCTCTGTCCTGGGAGTCTGTTCTGGTATGGGCAGTAGGGGGTTAACAGCTCTTGGCATGTCTGGTGTTTGTCTACTAATACGCCTGGCTTGGTGGATAAAACTGCTTCTCTTAAATCGTCCCAATGCAAGATTTTGGAATCGGTCCTTCATTGGATGTCTCGGCATGCAAGCAAATTTTTATGCCTGTATCAGCACCTTTGTGTCCCTCCGTTCTCTCAGTGCTGGTATCCTCCACAATTTCTCCATCTCCAATATTGGTGTTGATTTCATTGCTCCTGTGATGACCCTAAGTGCCTGGTTTTGTACTTTATCCAGTTCTTGCAGTGTGATGTTTGATGCTGAGCACCATGCAGATGATCCATATTCTAAATGTGGGCGTATACTCTGTTGGTAAACTTTACTGAGTATTTTCCCACTCGTACCCCATGTAGTTCCACACAGCTTTCTTAGAATAGCCAATTTTCTCCTTGCTTTTTGGGTTGCCTTATTTATCTGCTGTTTCCAAGATAGTTTGTTATCAAATGTAACTCAGAGTTACGTAGCTTGTATGTCTTCTTTCACAGGCTCATTGTTTATGTAGATGGCTCCTGCTTTTTGTTTTGGGGAGAGTGTGAAAAGTGTAGTACTGCATTTGTCTGTATTGATGCTGATACACCATCTATTTGTCCATGAATTCAGTGCATTCATAGCTCTTTGTAACAATTTGGAGGCCACTGTTGCATACTCTTCTGTGCACCACATTACCAAGTCATCTGCATACATTGCCACTTTGATGTCATGTGGTAGTTCAGTAACTAGGTCATTGATGTAGATCAGAAAAAGTGTTGGAGATAGTACCCCTCCTTGTGGAACGCCTTGGTGCAGTAAGACCTTCTTACTCTTAAGACCATCCAGTTGCACTCTGGCTCTTCTGTTATGCAGGTATGCTTTGACCCATTTGTACATCCTGCCATTTACTCCATAATTTCTCAGTTTCTTCAAAAGCCCTTCCTTCCATACCTTATCAAATGCTTTCTTTAGGTCTATCCATGCTGCTAGTACCACTTTCTTTTCTTGAAACGCATCCTCAATTTCCTGGGAAAGATAGGTTGCCTGATCTTCGGTAGAGTAACACTGTCTAAAGCCTGCTTGTTGTGGGACAAGGAGATTTCCACTTTCCAGGTACCACTGCAATCTGAGATTGATGGTCTCAGTATTTAACTCTTTCCGTACGTTTCGACGCACTGTGCGCCATGCCGATTTCGGGCACATACATTTTGCAACATAGTGCATCACTGTCAGTTTGATTAGTGTGAACCGTCATCAACCCACATTTTTTTTACATGTCTTGTATCATCTAGATATTGATGAAATCTAATACGTTGTTCAGTTATCTAAAAATTCATATATAATATGTTATATGTAAAATAAATATAAATATGTAGATTGATTCCTAAAACCGTGAAAAATTTCATCTCTGAAATCTCTTCTGTTGCATTGATAAAAAGTGTTAAAGCTTGTTAACAATTTTGTTTTGATTTGATTGACTAGCTTTTGTATTAGTAGAGCTATTTTTGCACTTCTGCATACATATTTTACATAAGAATAGTCGTAGAAAGTCACATAAAAGGAATCAACATCTTAACACGCAAGTTTTCACCCATATGTTCGGAGACTTCTGAATAGTGTCGCTTCAGGCTTCAAAACTCACCATGTGAGGTGGCATTCAACACCTTTGCAGTGTACTATACCCTGATACCCATTTCTGCCAGCGGCTGGGTCGACCGGTATTTGTTTTCCACCCATGAGTACAACTCACACTGCTTCCAGTGGGAATCAAATACGAATTGTCCGAACATCTGTATGCTAGTCTAGTGGTTTTCCCAACTAGGCTACCAAGCCCCCCCAACAAGACAACAACAAATAAGGCAAACCAAAATATTGGGACAGCAGCTAGCCCCTGTACTTCCAACACAAGACAGTACCTATCATCATAAAGAAACATCTTATACAAAGCATATTCATTCCCACCAAGTGCTAGCAGTGTTAAACATGATTAAAAAAACTAAAGTACCCCTGTCACACCAAGTGGCATATAGGGAATATGGTGTTAGTGACCATAAATTTTACAGACCTTCGGCACATGATTTTTGGGGTAATGTTGTCGGTAATACACCCGTGCCGCTTTACTTTCCCAGAAAAAAATAAGGTACCCATTTAAGGCTGGGTGAATCCAGAAGCCATCGGTTGGAATCAAACCCTACCTCTTGTCCTTTGTAGTCCAGTTCACTAACCACTGAGCTATCGCGGCTCCCTTAACAAACACTGTGGAAAAGTTTATTTGCTGCTTGTGTTCACCCGGTGATTAAAGGAATACGCCTTCTCATCATCCGCCCTTAAGCGGACATTAAGTGTGCGTGTCTGTGTTTTGTTGTGGTTTGCAGTAAAACTGTGATATTTGTGCCCTTCAGCCCAACACATCCGACTTCAGCATGTTATTTTTGAGTACCAGGTTGTCTTCCCTCTTTGATTCCTACTCACTTGGCCAGACTAGATGGGTTAGTCTGTTACTAGAGACACCACGGAGAGGTGGAATAGGGTCTGGATGGTTCTGGTTCACTGATCCTGTCAGAAGCCATCAGTTGTAAGTCGCTGACAACTTCCAGCTCTGCTACTGGGAGGTAACTTTGCCTCCAAAAGTTTACCTTAAGTCATTTTTAACTCTTTCCACGGAAGCTTATTATCGACGCAATGGAAGAGATTTCAAAAACAAAATTGTTCATGGTTTTAAGAATCAATTGGCATATTTATATTTATCTAACATATAACATATTATATATGAATGTTTAGATAATTGAACATGGTATTCATCATCATCATCATCGAGTACCGTCTCCGCAACAAAGGTTGGCTACCATGGAGCGCCATTCTGCTCTGTCTCTTGCTTTGATGGTGCAGGTTGTCATAGGCTGATTTGTCCATCTTTTTATGTTACTCATACATGTTAGTCTTGGTCTGCCTCTGCCTCTTTTACCTTGTATTTTCCCCTCCAGGATTACTTTTAGTAGGCTGTTGTGTCTTTTAACATGGCCCAAAAATCGCATTTGTCTTGTTTGAATTGTGTTTAGTAGTTCTCTTTTCATTTTTAGTTATTTTAAGACTTCATCGTTTATTTTCTTTTCCTTCCATCCAATTCTACCTATTCTTCTATATATCCACATTTCAAAGGCTTCAATTAAACATTGAACATGGTATTAGATTTCACCAAAATCAAGATGATACAAGACATGTAAAAAAGAATATGGTTTGATGGTGTTCACACTAATGAAATTGAGCATGGCACACGATGCGGCGAAGCATACGTTGCTGAAATCGGCATGGCGCACAGTGCGGCGAAATGTACGGAAAGAGTTAATATTATTTTCTTTTTCAGATATTTCTTTATCTAGTTGTGATATTGTTTTCATGTTTATTTACTGACATATTTGGGTGTGTGTTGTCCAATACTCCTGCCCAAGTGAACTCCTCCATTATCATGACAAATTGATGTGTTCCTCTCTTTGTTTTACAGCTTAACATCCTCTGTCGGAGAGGGAGTTGTGACGGCAACTGCTGCTGCAACGTCTGGTGCTAGAGTACGAATATGGATACAAGTTTTAGACCGAAGTGATGGCACTTATATTGTGAGGTTCCGTCCATATTCTTCCTGCTCTGACCTTCAGATCAATGTTCTATTTAATGGACATCATATTGCCAAATCGCCATACATTTTGCATGGTATGTTCATAGCCAGTTTTTACTTATTATTTCTATATATAGAACAATCATCTTTGTATTTGTACAGTGACCAGTTTTACTTCTGTTTTTTTTTGTTCCTGATTGTATAATAAAAGGGAGTTCTTAAAAAACATCAGAAAGAAGCAGTCAACATTTTTTGGGCACATCATGAGAAGAGGAAAGTTGGAATACTTGGTTACAACTGACAAAATAAAAGGAAAGAGAGATCGTGGATGACAAAGAGAGAAAATACTGGATAGATTGGTGTCATGGCATGGAAAACAGTCAACAACAGAACTGATACGATGCACTGTGGATAGAAGATTGTGGAAGGACATGATCGCCAATGCCAACCGGTACGGCACATGATGATAATGATGATTGTACAGTAAGATCTCATGATCTTGCATGCATTTCATCAACGCATGAACTACATAGCATTCATGAGGATCTCTTCCTACCTTATTGTCTTCTTTATTTAATTAAAGTTTAGCTTTAATTTAGGATGGATCATCTTCATTGTACAACAGACAACTCCATAGTGCTCATATCCCGTTATATAAAGCACACTCATATCCCGTTATATAAAGCACACTCATATCCCGTTATATGAAGCACACTCATATCCCGATATATGAAGCAAACTCATATCCCGATATATGAAGCACACTCATATCCCAATATATGAAGCACACTCATATCCCGTTATATGAAGCACACTCATATCCCGCTATATGAAGCACACTCATATCCCGCTATATGAAGCACACTCATATCCCGTTATATGAAGCACACTCATATCCCGATATATGAAGCACACTCATATCCCGATATATGAAGCACACTCATATCCCGATATATGAAGCACACTCATATCCCGCTATATGAAGCACACTCATATCCCGATATATGAAGCACACTCATATCCCATTATATGAAGCACACTCATATCCCGATATATGAAGCACACTCATATCCCGATATATGAAGCACACTCATATCCCGTTATATGAAGCACACTCATATCCCGTTATATGAAGCACACTCATATCCCGTTATATGAAGCACACTCACTTCACACACCTGTGAAAGCACTGAAGATAAGCTCAGATGCACAAGTTCCATAGCACTGGTGAAGACTTTGACCCCAACCTCCTTAGTTACCTCTTAAGATATGCATTGGGAGCCACGATAGCTCAGTGGTTAGTGAACTGGACTACAAAGGACAAGAGGTTGGGTTCGATCCTGATTGACGGTTTCTGGCTTCACAAAGCCTTATATGGGTACTGGATTTTTTTCTGGGAAATTAAAGCAACGGGGGCGTAATACCGACCACATTACCCTAAAAATCATGTGCCAAAGGTCTGTAAAAATTATGGTCACTAACACCAAAAAATAGTTAACAAGAACTGTAGAAATAGTCACAAGAAAGGATAATGGAATAATAGAGATAATAGTTTGGACCGAGATAATAGTTTGGACCGAGATAATAGTTTGAACCAGACCAGAATCAGTACTCTGCATAAGATGTTCACATTCCTTGTGCAGTTGAGAAACTTTGTTGCTGTCCTATTAAATGCAACAATGAGTTTTGTTTGCTGAGTGCTTTGACAATCTGTGATCAAAGAAAGAAGAAAATAAATATGTACCTTAACACAGTGTAACAAGTATAATTTATAAAGCAAAGAGAGAAAAAGTAGTAATTATGTACAAGAAAGACACACTAATGTCACTGAAGGAACACCTTTAATTGAGGACTGAACAGTTATTGAATCAAAGATTGTATAATTTTTATATGAAATATAACATGAGTTTAAGGTGATAATTGAAATGTAGGCTGAGGAAAGGACATAAGAAGTGTGCTACATTACTCATAGAGAATGATTTCTTGGAAATACAGTATTAAAGTAAACAACTCAAAGCCATTTAGGAACAGGCTAATCGCTGCCTTGTTCAGGAAACAAGCCATTCACACCTCTGTCACCATACCTACTCTTAATCAACACCCCTCCCCCATGGCTTGCGCCAGGATCGGTGAACCAGAACCATCCAGCCCCTACTCCATCTCTCCGTGGTGCCTCCAGTAGTAAACTAACCACTGTTTAGTCTGGTCAAGCAAGTAGGGACCGATAAGGGAAGACAACCCAGTGCTCAAAAATGTTGTGCTGAAGTCGGATGTGTTTGGCCGAAGGGTGCAAATATCACAGTTATACTGCAAGCCACAACACAACGCAGACACGCCCACTTAATGTCCTTTTAAAGGCGGATGACGAAGAGGTGTACTCCTTTAGCCATCGGGTGAACGTAAGCAAGCATGCAATTCATGTTTGACTTTCCGTCAGTGTGCTGGTCTATGATCTCATGAGGAGTTTCAAGTTACGTATTTCATTTTTTAATTCATTTTTCAATTAATTAAAAAAAATTGTTTCCATACATGAAATATAGTATAGTTTCACATGCATACGTAAGGGTAGATAGTACGTTTGATTTGAATAGTCTAAGTTTTGTGTTAGACTATTCAAATCAAACGTACTATCTACCCTTAAGTATGCACGTGGAAAACAACAAGAGACATAGAAACAAAGTTGAACGCATTCAAAAATAAATGTCTAAGGAAAATACTTGGTATAGCGTGGAATGAATTCAAAACAAACGAAAAAATTAGAGAAATCGTCAATCAACCACTAATCATCATCATCATCATTGAGTGCCGTCTCCGCAACGAAGGTTGGCTACCATGGAGCGCCATTTTGCTCTATCTCTTGCTTTGATGGTGCAGGTTGTCATCGGTTGGTTTGTCCATCTTTTGATGTTATTCGTCCATGTTAATCTTGGTCTGCCTCTGCCTCTTTTACCTTGTATTTTCCCCTCCAGGATCACTTTCAGTAGGCTGTTGTGTCTTTTAACATGGCCTAAGAATCGCATTTGTCTTGTTCTAATTGTGTTCAGAAGTTCTCTTTTCATTTTTAGTTGTTTTAAGACTTTGTCATTTGTTTTCTTTTCCTTCCATCCAATTCTACCTATTCTTCTATATATCCACATTTCAAAGGCTTCAATTCTCTGTTCTGTTTTCTTATCCAATGTCCATGTTTCAGCACCATATAGGAATATTGAGAAGATGTAACATTTTGCTATTCTTAGTTTTAGCTCTGGTGTTATTTGTTTTGATGTTAGTATGTCCTTCATGACATTAAAATTACTTTTTGCCATTCCTATTCTTTTGTTTATTTCAGTTGTACATTTTCCATCACTGGTTATAGTATGTCCAAGGTAGTTATAGTTCTGAACTGTCTCAAGGTCTATTCCTTCAATTTTGATATCCACTTGTGGGTTTTGAGTATTTTCTTTGTTTATGATCATAGTTTTAGTCTTTTTGATATTCATATCTAGTCCATATTTTTTGCTTGTCGTGTTTATTTCATTAAGTAATTGTTGTAGGTCTTTAGGATTTTCTGCTAGTAGTACAGTATCGTCAGCATATCTTAGGTTATTGATTATCTTTCCATTAATTTGTAGGCCTGGCATCTCTATGATGTTTTTAAAGATTTGCTCAGTGTATAGATTGAACAAGCTTGGTGATAGGATGCATCCTTGTCTTATTCCTCTTTTTATATCAATGGGTGTAGAGAACTCTTTGTTATATTTTATTATTGCTGTTTGCTCCCAGTATAGATTGCATATTAGTCGTATATCCATGTCATCTAGATGTATCTCTTTTAGGCATTCTATAAGTTGTTTGTGGTGTACTCTATCAAAAGCTTTGGTGTAGTCTATGAAGCAGGCATATATTGGTTTGTTTACTTCTGTGTATTTTTCGATTAATGTTCTCATGCAGAATATGGCTTCTTTTGTCCCGCTATTTTTCCTAAATCCAAATTGCTGCTCATCTAATTCAGTATTGATTTTACTCTGAATCCTTCCTTGTATAACTTTTAGCAAGATTTTTGTAACATGGCTCATTAGGCTTATTGTTCTAAAGTCACTGCATTCAACTGCACCATTCTTTTTAGGCAATGCAATGAAAGATGATGTTTTTAGTTCATTTGGTATGTATCCTGTGTGGTATATGTCGTTGCATACGTCTGTAATCACTTCAATGCCAAAATCTTCAAGTGCCTGTATCATCTCTATCTGTATGCTTTCAGGTCCTGCTGCTTTTCCCCTTTTCATTGTTTTTATAGCTTTTTCCACCTCAGATTTTAAGATTTTATAGCCTGATGTACATTTTATAACTGGTTTCTTGTCCCTTTGATCATGAAATAGTTCTGTTATATATTCCTGCCATCTATCTATGATATCCTTATTGTCTATTAGCATTTTTCCTTTTTTGTCTGCAATGCATCCACCTTCTGTGGCTGTTTTATTTTTATTAGTCATTCTCTTTATTTCTGTGTGCATTCCTCTTAGGTCTTGTTTGCTTTCCATAGTTTCTATTTCTCTACATTTTTGGCTGAGCCAGTCTTCTTTTGCCTTTTTGCACATTTTGCGTATCTCATTATCTATTTTATTGTATTGGGCAGTGTTCTTCGCTTGTCTCCTTTCTTCCATTTTTTCTAAGATGGTGTTAGTTATCCATTTTTGTTTTTTGTTCTTTTCTCTTTTGGGTAAGGTGTCGCAGGCTTTTTGTATGCTTTTCTTTATGCATTGCCATTTGGTTGTTACTTTTTCATCAGGATTTTCTCTTCTGTATTGTTCAATTCCTTCCTCTAGCAGCTTCTGGTATGTGTTCTTTACTTGTATTGTATAGGTATCTTTAATATCTTTTTGATTTAAAGCTGTTATGTCGAGTGGGTTTGTTGATGAATCAGATTTTTGCTTGTTTCTCTTTAGTTTGATTTTCATTTTAATCATTACAGGATTGTGATCAGAATTAATATCTGCTCCTGGGTAGGTTTTGGCTTTCTTTACGCTGTTACGGAACCTTTCTTTTATCATTATGTAATCTATTTGATTCCTCTTCCTATCTCCAGGGCTTTTCCATGTGTATAGTTTCCTTTTCTCTTGCTCAAAGTAGGTGTTACATATTATCAGCCTGTTTTCTTCACAGAATTGTATTAATCTTTCTCCTCTGTCATTTCTTTTTCCTAAACCATGATTTCCTATAATTGTCTTATATCTACCTTTTCCTACTTTAGCATTCATGTCACCCATTACAATCAAGATGTCTGAAGATTTCACTTGCTTCATAACTTTATTTAGGTCTTCATAGTATGCCTCTATTTGTTCATCTGTGTAGTCTTGAGTAGGTGCATATGTCTGTATTATTGCTATGTCAAATGGTTTTGCTTTCAACTTGAGTAGTATACTCCTATCACTGTATGTCCAGTGGGTACTTATATATTTTTGTAGCTCTCTTTTTATCAGTATTCCTACCCCCCTTTGATGTTCTGTTGTGTTTCCTGAGTATATAAATGTATATTTTTCGTCTTCAATGTACCCACATTCCTTCCATCTAGTCTCTGATATGCCTAAAATATCTATATTTATTCGTTCTGCTTCTTGAATTAGATTTTCCAATTTCCCTTGTTGATATAGAGTCCTAACATTCCAAGTACTTATTTTAAGATCTTTTCTCCGACATAAGTTCGAATTTCTCCGACTCTCCATGGCTTCCTCTGGACTGGTACGTGATGAGGCTCCAATCTCTTTCACGGTGGTCAGCCATGTTCGTCTAACCACTAATATCTTCAGTAAAATCAATATTACCTGTTACCAATTGCTGACCCACCTTCTTGCAGGGTCTAAAAGCCAATCGCTCAAGTCGACCCCACTGCATTTGATCACCAAGGAAATAGTGTGATATTGATAATGAAAGATTTAAGAATATACTGTTTATCACCTGCATATGATATTTACAAACTTAATCTTCTTTCAGGTGAAGTGTACCATGAAACTTGTAACTGTCCACATCAGACAGCAGAAGAGTGGGCAGCGTCAATTGGTTGCCCAGCAACATATCCGCAAATCGAGCACGATTTTGGGCCTTTCATTAACATTGACATGGCTCAAGTGGCAAAGGAAGCTGTACAGAGATTTAAAGAGAAAGGTCGTCATAGTATCTGTCATTTCAAGGTCATTAACAACAAGGTATAACAATTATTGCTTAGCTTGAGTTATTGTTAACATCTCAAGTAATGTTAATTCATATCGTCATGTTGTGACTTTTTAGCATTGAAAGTTGGCCACTATGGAGCTCTGTTTTATTCATTTTTTTTGCCCAAACTGTGTAAATGATTGATTCCTCATTCCGCCATTGAGTGTTATCACTCTTTTATCCCTGATCTCAGCAGCGAGGCCTGGCTTGAAACGTCAATTACTCGTTGACAGAAAAAAATATGAGTACCTCTGAAGTCAGAGTTATCTGCTAGTCTTTGTATGCCTTTGCCACTCTTACCCTACAATATTTCTTCTGAAATGATTTCCAGTGTGTTGTTATGTCTTTTTTGTTGTTGAAGTAAGCTACAGTAAATGTAAAATTTATGATCAATAATACCATATTTCCTATACGCAACTTGGCATGATGGGGCACTTTACTTTTTTTTTTTTAAAGAATATATAAAGAAACAACAGATAAAATGGTTTGGCCACGTGACAAGGCAGAAAGATCAAAACACAACGCAACGAGCCTTCAGCAATTGTTGTGAGAATACCAGACCCAATGGTCAACCACGAAAAAGATGGATGAATGGAATATTAGAAGCACTAGGAAACATAACAGCAGCAGAGGCGAACAGAAGAGCAAAAGACCGCAAATTATATCTCCCCTGGATGCTGAAAGGCAATTGAGGAAGAAAAGAAGAAGTAGAAGAAGAAGAAGATATCCTTCCTTTTTTTCTGTGTAAGCATCCATTAATGAAGGTATGTATCTTTATGATTGTCATTTTTGTTGTTCTCCATGTTTCACAGCCATATAATAAGACTGTATTTAAGATAGTCTAATGTATCTTTATTTTCTTTCCAGGTGTACAGGAAATGTTACGGAGAGCATGTCGGCTTTAAAATGTTCGGGGATGCTATTCTTCTGTCCTTGACCCGCAAGGTAAGGTTAAGTTTGGTTAATAGTTTTATCATTTTGATATTGTGAAGGAGTCTCAATGGCTGAGTAGCTGGTGCGCTCGCTTCCTGATCAGCAGGGTCTGGGTTCGATCCCCAGAAATGACAATTTTGTTTTTCTTCAGGCTGAAAAGGCTCCAGGGTTAACCCAGCCTCTAAAAATGGGTACCAGAGATTTTTTGGGAAGTAAAAGCAGCCTGGCGTGAAACCGACCATATTACCCAAAAATGTACCGTGGTCATGGAAAAATATGGTCACTAATACTATATACCCCATTTGCCTAGCAAGGCAGGGGAGAGAACCTTTACTTTGCTTTAATATTTTGAAAAAAAAGCATGTGAAAGCGCGCCTCCCAGCACCAGAGCTGGAAGTTGTCAGCGATCCACAGCTGATGGCTTGCGCCAGGATCGGTGAACCAGAACCATCCAGACCCAGCTCTACCTCTCCGTGGTGCCTCTAGTAACAGACTAACCTTGTCTAGTCTGGCCAAGCGAGTAGGAATCGAAGAGGGAAGACAACCCGGTACTCAAAAATGTCATGCAGAAGTCGGATGTATTGGGCCGAAAGGCGCAAATATCACAGTTATACTGTAAACCACAACATGACGCAGACACGCCTACTTAACGTCCTTTTAAGGGCGGATGATGATGAGGTACACTCCTTAAGTCATCGGGTGAACGCAAGCAAGCATATATGCTGATAACACAATCCAACCAATAATGTAACTTTAAAAAAATTCTACTTCATTTGTTTTCATATCAATTTCTCTCTTGCTGCAGTGGTCTGCCTCAGGCTTCTCTGATTTAACCACATGATTTCTCTTATATAGATATATAGCAAATTCCTCAAATATAACCACGTCAAATCATCTCATATAATTACACAAATTTATCTCTTTAAACTACATCGATTTCCCTCTTTTAACCTCATTAGTAGCTCTCTTTTAATCATATCATTTGCTCTCTTTTAACCATATCAGTTCTCTCTCTCAACCATAATAATTCTCTCTTTGAACCACATCAATTACCCTATTTTAACCACATCAATTTCTCTTTTAAAAAATCCATTCTCCTCTTTTAACCACATTGATTGCTCTCTTTTAAACACATCAATTACCTTATTTTAACCACATCAATTTCTCTTTTAAAAAATCCATTCTCCTCTTTTAACCACATTGATTGCTCTCTTTTAAACACATCAATTACCCTCTTTTAACCACATCAATTACCCTCTTTTAACCACATCAATTTCTCTTTTAAAAACATCCATTCCCCTCTTTTAACCACATTGATTGCTCTTTTTTAACCACATTGATTGCTCTCTTTTAACCACATCAGTTGCTCTCTTTTAGCCACATCAATTGCTCTCTTTTAACCACATTGATTGCTCTCTTTTAACCACATCAGTTTCCCTCCTTTAACCATATCATTTGGAGATTTATTTGAGCCAGGTCTGTTCAAAAGTTCTTCAAAGTGCTCTTTCCATCTCTCCATTTGTTCCCTTATATTACTAAGCAGATTTCCTTTCTTATCTTTAATAAAGACATTGATCTGTTTGTATTTTCCACTTAATTTCTTTGTGATGTTGCACAGTTCTTTCATATTCCTTTTATTTGCTGCCTCCTTTGCCTCTTTAGCTAGTTCATCTATATATTTCCTCTTATCCCTTTTAATGCATCTTCTTACTTCTTTGTTCACCTCTGTGTAAGCTTCCTGTTCCTTGGCTTTATTACTTCTCGTTTTGCTTGTATTTATGTCTGCTTTCTTGTTCTTTCTTTCTTTAATTTTATCCAGGGTCTCTGCTGTCATCCATGCCTTATTCTGGCGTTCTCTTTTCCCGAGTGTTTCTTCGCATGTCTCTTTCCATATATCCTTTACCTGTTTCCAATGATCTTCTATATTTATTGTATTTTCTAGTTGTTGGAGGACTTGGTATTTGTTTGATATTGTGACTGTGAATTTATCATTAATTCCTTGTTTTTTAAGACACCCTACATTGAAATATTTTCTACCCTTATTCGTTGTAGTATATCTTTTTAGTTTAATTTTAAGTTTGGCTATCAGAAGATGATGATCTGAAGCAACATCTGCCTCTCTATATACTTTTACATCCTGTAAGGATGACTTAAACTTATTATTAATACATATGTGATAATTTGATTTTTTCGTTCTATGATCTGGTGACACCCATGTAGCTTTATGTATTCTTTTATATTGGAATATTGTTCCTCCTAGGCTCATTTGATTATGGGCACAGAAATTAACAAATATCTCTCCATTCTTGTTTATATCTCCAAGTCCATGTTTTTCCATAATCTCTTCGAAGCCTCTGTAATAATAATCCTCCAGATATACTACCAGCAGAAGAAAAGTTACACGTTAACTGTGGAAAACCAAGCAAAGAAGAAATAATGAAAGCCATCAAGCTATTAAAAAATGGTAAAGCCACAGGACCAGATGAAATTCCTTTGGAAGCCATCAAAGCAGATATTAACACCTCTACCAAGATGTTACATGATCTATTAGATAAAATTTGGGAGAGGGAAGAAATACCTAAAGACTGGAAAAAAGGTTATATGATCAAACTACGAAAGAAAGGAAGTTTACAGGAGTGCACAAATTATAGGGGAATTATGCTACTATCAGTGCCAGGAAAAATATTAACTCTTTCCGGACTATTATCCGACACCTCGGTTCTATAAAACTGATCATTTCCAACCACTGACCGACACGTCGGTTATTTCGGGTGTAGCTGAATATTTGATTCGTGTTCACTGATTTTCGTTTTTATTTCAACCAATACTTGATGATGGGTCGGAAAATTAGTAAAAGTTATGATAAAAAGGTAAGACGATCTGGCTTAGGTTTAGCTAGTGGATGCCTTCTATTCCAGTACTATTAATGTCTCAGAGGAATCGAGTGGTAGTTATTCTGATAACGAAACTGGTACTTTAGGGACATATAACACAAAATAAGTCCAGTTGTGTAAATAAAATAATAAACTTGACTTGTAAATATTATTGTTCTGACGTCACATAAATTTATAATATTTTTCATTCTGGGATCATTTACAAAAATGTAAATAATTTAGTTATTTGTGAACATAAATTAATCAAATAAACTGTATTTTGGAGGAATTTTGATTATGTTGTGTAATATTTCAAAACAAATGGATAGCAACACATATAAACATGGAAAAGGGTAAGTGGATTACAGTATTTTAAATTTAAAATGATCTACCTTGAATATTTTATATTAAAAAAAAATATTTTATTCCTTTAAATAATCACATATCATAAATATATTGCTATTTTCAATTTCTGTATCCATTTCCGTTTCTGGTGATGTATAACACATGCAACATTTATCTAAATTATTGTGTGAAGTAGTCAAATGAAAAAGGTATATGGTAAAATTTCTGGAAACAGGAAAATTAACCTGGTCCAAATCTGGTTGGTTGGTTGGTTGCGTTCACCCGATGACTAAAGTATTCTAGAGTATCGTGATAGACTAGAATATTCCTCTTCATCATCCGCCCTTACAAGGATGTGGTGGACGTGTCTGCGTTGTGAAGTGGTTTGCAGTATAACTGTTATATTTGCGCCTTTCGGCCCAACACATCCGACTTCAGCACAACATTTTTGAGTACCAGGTTGTCTTCCCTCTTCGATCCCTGCACTCTTGGCCAGACTAGACAGGTTAGTCTGTTACTGGAAGCACCGTGGAGAGGTGGAGCAGGGTCTGGATGGTTTTGGTTCACCGATCCTGACGCAAGCCATCAGCTAAAACCTTGTCCAAATCTGAACATTCCTGTTTCATGAGGCCATAGAGAAATATTTAAGAGATGAATAAGCAGGTTTTAGGAAGAACAGATCATGTGCTGATCAAATAATTACTCTATGTGTAATAGTTGAACAAAGTTTAGAACTACAGTCCCCACTTTATAATGAATTCATAGATTACGAAAAGACATTTGATGAAAAAACAAAGAACAATATTATGGGTTCGATCCTGCTTTGGTCCATATATTGTTCTCTGTTTTTTTTTCTGTTTTTGATTATTTGTAATTTTTTCAGAGTGCTGTAAACATACCTCTTCCTCTGAATTGATTCCCTGATTATCGCCTCGGAAGTTTCCCTCTATAATAATATTCCTAGCTAGTATAGTCTGGTTTAAGGAGTGGGGACAGAGAGGGAAGGCAATCCGGTACTCAACAATCATCATCATCATCATCGTTGAGTGCCGTCTCTGCAACGAAGGTTGGCTACCATGGATCACCATTCCACTCTGTTTCTTGCTTTCATGGTGCAGGTTGTCATAGATTGACTTGTCCATCTTTTGATGTTACTCGTCCATGTTAGCCTTGGTCTGCCTCTGCCTCTTTTACCTTGTATTTTCCCTTCCAATATTACTTTTAGTAGATTATTGCGTCTGTTAACATGCCCCAAAAATTTCATTTGTCTTGTCTTAATTGTATTTAGTAGTTCTCTTGTTATTTTTAGTTTTAAAACTTCATCGCTTGTTTTCTTTTCTTTCCATTTTCTTTCATATTCTTCTGTAAATCCACATTTCAAAAGCTTCAATTTTCTGTTCTGTTTTCTTGTCTAATGTCCATGTTTCTGCACCATACAGGAATATTGAGAAGATGTAACATTTTGCTATTCTTAGTTTCAGCCCTGCTGTTATTTGTTTTGTTGTTAGTATATTTTTCATGGCATTAAAATTACTTTTTGCCATACCTATTCTTTTGTTTATTTCAATTTTGCACTTTCCATCATCGGTTATAGTATGCCCCAGGTAGTTGTAGCTCTGAACTGTCTCCAGATGTATTCCCTCAACTGTGATATTTAATTGTAGGTCTTGAGGATTTTCTTTGTATATGATCATAATTTTAGTCTTTTTGATATTCACATCTAGTCCATATTTTTTGCTTGTAATGTTTATCACATTAAGTAATTGTTGTAGGTCTTTAGGATTTTCTGCTAGTAGAACAGTAGCATCAGCATATCTTAGGTTATTGATTATCTTTCCATTAATGTTTAAGCCTGGCATCTCTGAGATGTTTTTAAAGATTTGCTCAGTGTATAGATTGAACAAGCTTGGTGATAGGATGCATCCTTGTCTTACTCCTCTTTTTATATCAATGGGTGTAGACTTCTCCTTGTTATATTTTATTATTGCTGTTTGCTTCCAGTACAAATTACATATTAGTCGTATGTCTGTGTCGTCCAGATTTATATCTTTTAGGCATTCTATAAGTTGTTTGTGGTGTACTCTATCAAAAGCTTTGGTGTAGTCTATGAAGCAGGCATATATTGGTTCGTTTACTTCTATGTATTTTTCAATCAATGTTCTCATGCTAAATATGGCTTCTTTTGTGCCACTGTTTTTCCTGAATCCAAATTGTTGCTCATCTAATTTAGTATTGATTTTATTCTGAATCCTACCCTGTATAACTTTTAGTAATATTTTTGTTACCTGGCTCATTAGGCATTTTGTTCTAAAATCACCATTCAACTGCAACATTCTTTTTAGGCAATGCAATGAAAGTTGATGTTTTTAATTCATTTGGTATGTATCTTGTATGATATATATCATTGCATATGTCTCTGATCACTTCAGTGCCAAAATCTTCTAGTGCCTGTATCATCTCTATCTGTATATTGTCATGTCCTGTTGCCTTTCCCTTTTTCATTGTTTTTATAGCTTTTTCTACTTCAGATTTAAGGATTTTATAGCTGGATGTACATTTTATGTCTGGCTTTTTGACCCTTTCGTCATGAAATAATTCTGTTATATATTCCTGCCATCTATTTATTATATCTTTGTTGTCTGTTAGTATTCTTCCCACTTTGTCTGCTGTACATCTGCTTACATACTAAACAATGCTATGCTGAAAATGGATGTTTTGGGTCGAAAGGTGTAAATATTACAGTTCTGTTGTCAACAGCAGCACAACACAGTTACAGCCATTTACAATCCTTTTAAGGGCAGATGACATAGAGACCTATTTCTTTAGTAATCAGCTAAACGTAAGAAAGAGAGAGAGAGAAGTTATGGTTAGTCGAAGGTCCCTGTACCACTGCAAATGAATTAAAATCCATAATTGCTCAATAGTCAAGGAAGACAGTGGTGCATATGTTATGACCACAAGTAGCATGATGATGGAGGTGATGGCAGTGACCAGGGCATTCATCTGGTTAGAGTCACAAGACTACACCCACGCCTGTATACTGAGGGATTCGATGAGCATGATAAGAAAAGTAAGGCGGGATCTGTATGTTTGCAATGGGTAGAGTCATTACAGAAGTAAAAAATATGTAAAGTCGCCTTTGTCTATATCCAAGGACATGCAGGAGTACAGGGAAATGAAAGAGCGGATAGGTTGGCTAGCTGCGCTATTGTTGAGAACGTTCAACCAATGGATCGGGCGGACATCATCAATGCCCTCCAGGAAGTGGGAAGGACACAGGACTTCAACAGCCATGAGTCCACGTCACTCCTTCGGATGAAAGAGATGGGAGTTAAGATGGGCACAGCCAGAAACAAGAAACTTAGTGGGCGTGTAAGAAAAGTCATCATCCAACACAGAACTGGAGTCATCAGTCACTGGACACTTTGAGACTTCCTGAGGAGGGGATCTGAGCACCTATGGACATGTTCGGAGTGCAATGATGATGACCTGCTAATAACTCAATTGCTCAACTGCCCATCCCAGTAGAATCATCCGAAATAAAACTCATCTCATTGAAGTATCCAAACAAAGAAAGGCAGCTGCAGTCCCCATCAAAGTAGCTACAGCACACACCAAAAGACATAAAGCCAAGTGACACCGAAAGTGAACGCAGCTGAACTGTCCTTCGTCATACGATATCATCATTCATTGTAAGCAATCTGAATATCCAAACACAAACTGGATTAAAAACACAGCTCATAGTGTGCACAGAGAACTAAACTCAGTAGCTCCAGCTGCAAGCAGGACTTGGAATATGAGGAAACTGCAACAAG
The DNA here is from genome assembly GCA_032433765.1 of Megaustenia siamemsis. Classification (NCBI taxonomy): domain Eukaryota; kingdom Metazoa; phylum Mollusca; class Gastropoda; order Stylommatophora; family Ariophantidae; genus Megaustenia; species Megaustenia siamemsis. Next base: position 46,227,616 of record JAVIAB010000025.1, on the reverse strand, counting down.
GAACACTTTTCAGACTGACCCTGATTGGTTTCTGCCACTTATCCGCCATATCGACCAGAAGTTAGAGAGAGAAAAAAACTAAAGATATAGTACAGTTAGAAATGAAAGATAATTTTTTGTTAATGATAGTGAGTCCCACTTGCAAACAAATATTTATAAAATTGTTCCACAGATGTTGTTGCCTGATGTTGAGTTCTTTATAAACCTGGGTGACTGGCCATTAGAGAATAAAGCTCTCAAAGACAAACCCATCCCTATCTTATCTTGGTGTGGGTCCAAGAAAACACATGACATCGTCCTGCCCACATATGACATAACAGAAGCCACTCTAGAGATGATGGGACGGTAGGATTGTTTAATTGATTATTTTTTTTTAATTGTGTAGGGGAATATGAAGCAAGAGCTGTTTTATGCATGTAAAAGCTGGAAAACAATAAAAGAGGTTGAGAAAAACGAAATGTTTTTGAATACATATGTGGCAGTGTTTCCTAGCGTTTGGCTTTTCGTGGCAAGGCACTGTGCCACTGAGTACGGGTTCAATCCTGCTTCGGTCCATATATTGTTCTTTTTTTTTTTTTTCTGTTGTTGATTATTTGTCATTTTTTTTCAGAGTGCTGTAAACATACCTCTTCCTCTGAAGTGATTCGCTGATTATCGCCTCGGAAGTTTCCCTCTATAATAATATTCATTTATTATTATTTGTCTCCTGAATGCAAACAAACAACAAACAGATATTTGTGAATGGAAAGCCATTTCATAACATTACATCCACAGAGACACCCCACTCTCCCCTTTTTTTCTTTATGTAATGTAAGCACCCACTATGTTATTATCACACACAACATCACGACAAATATATTCGTTTTAACTGTTAAAAGGGAAGTAGCAAAACATTATTGGCAAAACTCCGAGGCTATTCATATGAGTGTTTTATTGATTGAGGCTGAGCATAGCTGAAGTAACAGCTGAACGGCTCAATTATGTAATGGTCTCCAGCTGTTACCAAGCTGGATTTATCACACTGGTAATTTATGATACAGTTAAGGTTGAAGCTTTGTTCAAGCTGCAAATCAAATTAAAGGCTTATTTGTTTCACCTTATGCTACCAGTGACTTTTTAACGGTAACTTATGGCAAGTCGTAAGCAGGAAGTATTTATCACAGGAAATGAGATATATGAGGAAAGATGTTGGATCACCAGAAGTGGCAAATTTAACCCTAGATTACACTACCTATCTGTGAGTCATGCTTTCACGCTACCGTTGTAAAAATTACTATCACTTAATTGGTACATTTGGAGTTTGGAAAATAAGATTTTCTTTAAACTTTTGCTACATGGCTGTTGTGTTTACTCAAGCAGACTCACAGGAATCAGATGCTGTAATCATTTCCTGGGTTACATTAGATTTATGGCCTGAAATTCAACCCCCACCGTGCCGTGGCTTCCAGAGGTGTTTTGTTGTCTATTTACATGGCAACCGTCAATCCGGCCAAGTGTTTAGCTCCCTCTCTTGTACGTTGTCTATCCTGTGTTATAAAGGTTTGTTTGATGTCTCGCCGACGACGGAGGAGAGTTCCCCTGTTATAGAGGAAAAAGAAGAAACAAATAAAGAATTTATTGAAAAATTTGAGAAATGAAAAAAAACATCTCTTTTTGTATGATAGCATAGCATCTTTTATGGTATGCACATTTGTGTCTGATCCAACATCATAGAAAACAAATGCAACACCCAGGGGTCAACAGAAGTTGTATTTAGGGAGGTATAGGAAGGATAGGAATGTCTGCACATGGCAAACTGTCTAATTTCAAGAATTTATATTTTGAGGTGGTAAGTTTTACGATGTTACCATGTCAGGATTAAGATTGAGGCTATAAAAGAAGTAACCAGCGTAGAGCTAATCTTAAACTCAACCTGTTCTGTTCTTGGAATCAGTTTCACTGCAGTTGGAAATTCCCTAAATACACTTCATCACATGTCACAGCATCCACCAAAGAGTGCTGTAATCAGTAGCACAGGTGAATATTCAAAAATGGCTTCTATTGAGAAGAGAGTGCACAGTGACTTCATCATTTCACTTTCCTCAAAATCATACATTTAAAAACAAACAAAGCAACAAACAACTGTTTAAATGACTACATTAGTCTCTGCGTAAGTAGAGTGACATGCAGCCATTTTGCTTGTTGATTATCAATGACTATTTATGACGTTACCCTAACATTGTTTTTATTTTCTCTACAATTAGGGGTCCAAATATAGTACAATCTTACTCAAGGGGACATTACCTTTTTGAACTTTTATACTAAACTAGAATTTTACCAATTAAGATTAATGCTGTGTTATAACGATTCTGTAACCAGGAAGAAGGAAAAACACTGCATCAGCAAGGTCAGATTCCAGTGTGAGAAGTCGGCTGCATGAGTGACAATTTCAGATGATATTACCAAGAAAAGAGTGCCCCCAGTCACTTTCAGTTTCAAATCACACAAAGAAATCGAGAGAAAAAAACCCAAACCAGTAGCAATAAATGAAATGTGTTTTGACTACCTGGAAAGAATACCCTGTGATACCATACCTGTGATACCATACCTGTGATACATTATCTAAAATGAAAAGATGGAAGCAAAGCCCAAGACAGGGCCATGGTAAGATTGGGTAACAACATCAAGGAAACTTTGTAACACCATAAAATAGCAATGTCTGAGACTCAGAAGTGAAATAACTTGAACGCTACATCTTCTTTGACAGTGGCTTAAGAGAAAGTGAAAAGAAGTGAAAGAGAATATCTATTTCACTGCTGAAAATTGGACTTAAAGAAAGATTTTTAGAGGAAGAATTCATTTCCTAAAATATTTTTTGCAACTTTACAATTTCATTTCTCAACTTTTTACAATTCAGTGGGGGCCTCAGTAGCCTAGTTTGGAAAACCACCCGACTGGGCCACAGATGTTCGGACAACCCGTGTTCGATTCCCAATGGAAGCAGTTTGAGTTGTACTCATGATTGGAAAACACACTCCTCAGCAAGTCTAGCAGTGTCCAGTGATTGATGACTCCAGTTCTATGTTCGTTGATTAGTCTTCTTACACGCCCACTAAGTTTCTCGTTTCTGGTTGTGCCCATCTTAACTCCCATCTCTTTCATCCGAAGGAGTGACGTGGACTCATGGTTGTTGAAGTCCTGTGTCCTTCCCACTTCCCGGAGGGCATTGATGATGTCTACCTGATCCATTGGTTGCCAGTCCTCAACAATATCGCAGCTAGTCAACCTGTCCACTCTTTCATTTCCCTGTAATCCCGCATGTCCTGGGAGGTAGACAAAGGCGACCTTACATATTTTTGACTTCTGCAATGACTCTACCCATTGTATACGTACAGAGCCCGCCTCCACTTTTTCTTACCATGCTCATCGAATCACTCAGTATACAGGCGCGGGTGTACCAGGGTAGTACTCTGGGAAGGTGAGAAATGCTACCTCGCATTGTGAGTTTTGATGCTTTAAATGGCAGAGCACATATGGGTGAAAACTTTCGTACTAAGACGCCGATTCAAGTCTCGTACTTTACCTTAACCTTTACTTTTTACAAAATATATTCATTCTTTAAACATCCTTTGCAACATTATAAACTTTTTTCTTAAAACATCCTTTGCAACATTATAAACTTTTTTCTTAAAACATCCTTTGCAACATTATAAACTTTTTTCTTAAAACTTTCACAACATTATACACTTTTTTCTTAAAACATTCACAACATTATACACTTTTTTCTTAAAACATTCACAACACTATAAACTTTTTTCTTAAAACATTCACAGCATTATAAACTTTTTTCTTAAAACATCATTCACAAAATTATAAACTTTTTTCTTAAAACATCATTCACAACATTATAAACTTTTTTCTTAAAACATTCACATTATAAACTTTTTTCTTAAAAAAAATCATTCACATCATTATAAACTTTTTCCTTAAAACATCATTCACAACATTATAAACTTTTTCCTTAAAACATCATTCACAACATTATAAACTTTTTCCTTAAAACATCATTCACAACATTATAAACTCGTTTCTTATCATTCTTTCCGCAGAGTTTCCCTGGATATGTTCTCTGCGGCAGCTAACACTGGCCCTAAATGGGACAACAAACTTGGAGTGGCATTCTGGCGAGGCAGGGATAGCCGGGAAGAGAGGTTAAAACTGGTGGAACTGTCACGCAAATATCCAAATCAGATTGATGCTAGGTTGACCAATATGTTCTTTTTCCCAAAAAATGACTTAAAATATGGAGAGCTGGCTGAGCATGTGTCTTTCTTTGATTTCTTTAAGGTAAAATTATTGTGGATTCATTTTTTAAATTTCTTGTTTGGATTATTAATTAATTCCATTTTTAACAATCTTTTACTCTCATTATCATGTTCTACACCGGCTGGCATATTCAATCTTGTCCTTTCACAATTCTCTCTACTCAGTGTATCTTATCAATTTTGATGTTGACTATTATCATGTCATGACACAAGCTATCTAGTAGTTCTTGTCATATGTGATCTCTCTTTCCTTGTATTTTGTCCTTTGTAACTAAATATTTATGTGACGGCTATGCTTGCACAGTTCTCACAGAGGAGGGAATGCGCGATTGGTTTCAAATTGCAACAGGAGTTAAACAGGGATGTATGATACCACCATTCCTATCTGGAATTACCATGTCAGCACCTGCTAAGATTTAGTAATATAGTGTGGTGTCGGGTAACTATGAGTTAACTTTATTGTTAACAGTTAATCTTCATTCAGGCTAGGATTTCAACATGTCTGCTGTAATCTGAATAGATGGGAATAAGTTATTATTATGTGCCTCCGAATCAGGGCACTATCAACTCCTTAGTCACATGTATACAAAATTCCGGTCTATATGGACTTCTGGTCAATATGGCGTATAGACAGCAGGAACCATTGAGGCTAAGTCTGAAAAAATGTACTTTGTTGCAGTTTCCACATATTCCAAGTCCAGCTTGCTGCCAGAGCTACTGAGTTTAGTGCTTTGTGCACACCATGACCTGTGTTTTTAATTCAGATTGTGTTTCAGTATTCCAATTGTTTACAATGAATGATGATATCGTATGATGAAGGACAGTTCAACTGCCTTTCTTTGTTTGGATCCTTCATTGAGATGAGATGTTAATTCGGATGATTCCACTGGTGTGGGCGGTTGAGCAGATACAGATATAAATTCGTTTGCAGTGATACCTGGGTCTTCGACTAGCCATAACCATAGCCTTACAAAATTCAAGATTGTTACTTCAGCCACACGTACATGTGGACAGAAACGCCAGACTGCTGAACACATACTTCATGACTGTACTGACTATATTACACTGAGGAAAAATTCATTAGCCCTTAGATACAACGCAACAGACAAAACTATAAGGGCCTCTGCAAGAATTACCAAAAACAGTAACATTTATACAAGAAACAACATTGCAGGTACAGTAAAAACACTTCAGGCAATGTAAGAAGGAGATTTTAAACATGATTTTAGTTTTGTGTTGATTAGTTGTTTTTTTTTTTTTTAAATTTTGCTACTAGTTCCATTGGCTGTTTATATTGATTGTTTAATTTGTTTATGGCTGTTAATGTTTCTTATTGAATATTTTTTTGTGGTCGGCTGTTTAATTGAATTTCTTATTTCCTATATTTTATTATATCTAAGTAATAGTACAATATTCAGGTACATGTTCTTGTATGTCATGTTTGTCTCTCGCGTGGGAGTTAATCTCAATAAATATTGCTTAATATATTATTATCTTAAGTGTTATCAAGACCATGGTCTGCTTATTTGATTTATTATATGGGTCCAGGTGTGTCTGCATTAATTTGTTGAATCAGTGTGACCATGTATTGATATTTGTTTGTAAAAAAGTAAAGTACCCCTGTTACGCCAAGTGGTGTACAGGGAATATGGTGTTAGTGATCATAAATTTTACAGACCTTCAGCACATGATTTTTGGGGTAATGTAGTCGGTAGTACGCCCGTGCCGCTTTACTTTCCCAGAAAAAAAAATCAGGTACCCATTAAAGGCTGGGTGAACCCAGGGATCGAACCCTACCTCTTGTCCTTTATTTGTTTGTGACCCAACCATATTTTCTCTTATTTATTACCTTTCACACTGCATTTATCTGCTTCTACTTTTGTCATTTAATTTGTGTAACATTCTTTTTCTTCCTCTACCTTTCAGCTCCCTGTGGAGCAAAAGTCTTCAATAAACTCCTTCCAGACCATCTTGTTTCTTGCTTCTCTTAACATTGTTTCACATCTTCCCCATCCTCTTCATCTCTGCCTCCAACTGTCTTCTCAAAGTATATTTTGGTCTTCCTCTTTGTCTCCTTCCCTGGGAATTCTCAGAAAGGGCTTGTCATGTAATATTCCCAATTGGTTTTCAGTGTGTGTCTTATCCAGTGCCATCATATTTATCTTATCACTTTGTCCACTGGTATTTGTCTGGTGCTTTCCCATAATTCTAAAATTTGTACAACATGATATTCAGGTATTCATTTGTGATAGATGATAAGCCAGATATAGAATTGGTTTACTATGGACAAGAAGAGAAAATGAACTTGACTTAGTAGCTACTTGGTTCATTCAGCCTTTTAAGATTTTCTGTAAGAAAGAAAGATATAAGAGGTTGGGGGGGAATAAGCCCTACTGATTGGCTTCTCGGTTAATCCAACCTTTTATGGAGATTTCTCAAAGGAATAAGATATAAGTAAAACTTTAGACTTTGGAACAGAGTTGGGACATTGCAGGTGGGACAGTCCAATATCTGCTCAGCTCCTGTCCGGGCAATCAATGAAGTTGAACTTCCTATCAATATGGCGGACAGGCAACAGGAACCGTTGAGGCACTGTCTGAAAAGTGTTTCTTGTTGCAGTTTCCTCATATTTCAAGTCTGGCTTGCTGTCGGAGCTACTGGGTTCAGTGCTCTGTGCGCACCATGAGTTGTGCTATTCATCCGGATGGTGTTTCAATATTCTGATTGTTTACGATGAATGATGATATCGTGACAGTTCAGCTGCATTCACTTTCGGTGCTGATTTCCATTATGTCCTTTGGCATTTGCTGTAACTGCTATGATGGGGACTGCAGCTGCCTTTTTTAGTTTAAATCCTTCAAGGAGATGAGTTTTAATTTGGATGATTCCAATGGCACGGGCGAATGAACAATTATGGATTTTAATTTGTTTACATTGATACCAGAACCTTCGACTAACCATAACTATATTAACTTGTCACTTTTCATAGATGGTCTTACACAATAAAAAAAAGTAAAGTACCCCCATCACACCAAGTGGCGTATATGGAATATGGTGTTAGTGACCATAAATTTTATAGACCCTACCTCTTGTTCTTTGTAGTCCAGTTCACTAACTACTGAGCTATCATGGCTTTCTGTCTTCTATCTATCTACCTATTGTCCTTTCGAGCTGAAGACGGCACATAGGGCTGAACCACAATCTCAAAAACAGAAACCTTGCGTGCCAAAGTGGCACATATTGCAGAGATCACTGCTCTAAAATATATGGCGCTGTTTCCATAACAATACTTTTTACAATGACAACTTGTCAAGCCATCGATCAACCTCCTTAGTCACCTCTTATGACATGCCTGGAAGGTCACAGTGTCACTATTCTTTACTTCCCTCATAATGAGGCCCTGGTAACACACAGGAAAGATGGTCCTACATTATTTTTTGTTATTTTTGACAGATTTGTCTTTTCTGGTGTGCACTATTGAAATTTAACCAGAAATGTCATAAAAATTTAATTTCTAACTGATTCTAATCAACTTGAATGTATCATATAAGAATCCAATGAATTTAATATTTGCATGTTTGCTTGCTTGCTTGTGTTTGCCCGATGACTAAAGGAATACACTTTCTCATCATCCACCCTTAAGAGGACGTTAAGTGGGCATGTCTGTGTTGTGTTGTGGTTTGCAGTAAAACTGTGATATTTGCGCCTTTCCTGGTATTACCCTGGGAAGGTGAGGAATGTCACCTCGCATCGTTAGTTTTGAGGCAACACTATCCAGAGATCTCCGAACATTTCTGGATAGGCAGCCGAGCACATATGGGTGGAAACTCACGTGCTAAGACGCCGGTTCAAGTCTCGTACTTTACCTTTATCTTAATTTGTTATTTTTCAGTACAAATACCAGCTGAACATAGATGGCACTGTCGCGGCATACAGGTTTCCTTACCTGCTGGCAGGAGACTCAGTCATATTGAAGCAGGAGTCAGAATATTATGAACATTTTTATTCAGAACTTGAACCATACGTACATTATGTTCCCATCAAGCATGACCTCAGTGACCTACTTGAAAAGTTGCAGTGGGCACGAGAACATGATGAAGAGGTGAATATTTTTTTTCTCATCATCATTCTTTTACTTTCCCACATCTTTTCAAAGTGTTATTTTCAGGCAGGAATATCAGATTATATAAGTGCTTCTATTAATCAGGCATTGTGTTGTTTTTGTGTGTTTTTGCCTGATAATTACTTACTGCAGGAACCCCTGCAAAATTAAAATCAATCAGGAAATAAAGGAACATGATGATGAAATAAAAGATAAAGAAAACAAATGATGAAACTTTAAAACAACTAAAATTGAAAAGAGAACTGCTAAACACAATTCAGACAAGACAAATGAGATTTTTGGGACATGTTAAAAGACACAACAGCCTACTAAAAGTAATCCTCGAGGGGAAAATACAGGGTAAAAGATGCAGACACACACCAAGACTAACATGGACGAGTAACATCAAATGATGGATGAATCAGCCTATGGCAACCTGCACTAGTAAAGCAAGAGACAGAGTTGAATGGTGCTTCATGATACCCAACCTTTGATGCTGAGAGGCACTCAAATACATGTGAAAAAGATAAAACTGCGGCTGACGAAGCATTTCACATTAATAAGTAACATGGAAATAACTTGTGTCAAGCAACTCCAACAACGGTCATGACAGCACCAATGTGACGTAAAGCGCAGAACAAGCCTAGACGGTGGAAGGTCACATTCACAACACTTGATTTGTTGAAAATGGAATATCGCCGGCGTACGACATTGTTTTATCAGCGCAGATGTAATAAGTAGATCATTATCTTGACTTTAACGCGTAGGAGTGTGATGGAGAACTGAAATTAATCATATATATAAGAGAACTGAAATTATATGTTAACTAACACAAAATTATCACTAAACAAAACAGAGCTTATCTATCTATCTATTGACCTTTCGAGCCGTAACCGGCCCATAGGGCGTAGACCAAGATACACCTTCTCCTATATGAATTTTTGTTCTAGCAGTTTTCTTTTAAAGATATTTTATCAAATCTCGCCATCTGTCTCTGTTCTGTGCAAGCAGTTCTATCTCATTGAGGGAGCCGATTCCTGCTGCTCTTGCCTCTCTCATCAATGTTCTTCTCAGTGTCTCCCTGGGTCTTCCTCTTTTTCTTTTACCTGTTGTTTCCCATATGAGGGCTTGCTTTGCTATTCGATTATTATCTCTTCTCATCACATGTCCAACGTATGACCATCGTCTTTTCTTTATTACTGAAGATATTAGTGGTTGATTGGCGATTTCTCTAATTTCCTCGTTTGTTTTGAATTCGTTCCATTCTATACCAAGTATTTTCCTTAGACATTTATTTTCGAATGCGTTCAACCTTGCTTCTATATCTCTTGTTGTTTTCCAGCTCTCACACGCATACGTAAGGGTTGATAGTACATTTGATTTGAATAGCCTAAGTTTTGTGTTTGTGCTAATGAGTTTTGATTTCCACAACTTTTCAAGGCTTCTGAAAGACATTGCTGCTTTAGCCAGTCTGATTCTAATTTCTTTGCTCGTATCCCCTTCTCGATCAATGTGACTTCCAAGATAGATGAAGTGATCGATCTCTTCTACTGGTTTGTTTTCCATGTATATTTTGTCACTTAGAGCTTATATGTTAACAAAAATAAAATCATCACCAAACAATATGTTATCTAAAATAAAATCATCACCAAACAATATATTAACTAAAATAAAATCACCACCAAACAATATGTTAACTAAAATAAAATCATCACCAAACAAAACAGAACTTATATGTTAACAAAAATAAAATCATAACCAAACAATATGTTAACTAAAATAAAATCATCACCAAACAATATGTTAACTAAAATAAAATCACCACCAAACAATATGTTAACTAAAATAAAATCATCACCAAACAAAACAGAACTTATATGTTAACAAAAATCAAAAATAAAATCATAACCAAACAATATGTTAACTAAAATAAAATCATAACCAAACAATATGTTAACTAAAATAAAATCATCACCAAACAAAACAGAACTTATATGTTAACTAAAATAAAATCATCAAAAGCCTGATACTTGAACACAAAGCTGATAGTGTGAAAACTAAGCCAAAATGATATTCATGGAAAATTCAGTCCTTTATTGCTTTGCTAGAGATCTAAAATTGGTGTACGCAAACAAAATAAAAACAAACCATATATCTGGTTCAATATTTATTACAGAATCCTTTTATTAGCTTCACTCAACACTATAAAGTACATTAACTGCAAATCTCAGCAGAATTTTTCCGTTAAATTACAACTTTTATTTAAAATTGAATACCCATCAGGTCAAGAAAATTGCTCAAAATGGACACCACTTTGCCCGAGAACATTTAACACCAGCAGACATTTTATGTTACCATCTACGTGTGTTTCAGGTGAGTACTTCGAAATAATTGATGTTATTTAGAGTTTCAATGGCACAAATACGTTCACAATTGAAATCAAGTCAAAGTTAGAAAATTAAAAATGCAAAAGAAATGAGGTTAGATCAAACAAAATAAATGATCATACAAAATAAATGATCACACAAAATTAATGATCACACAAAATAAATGATCATACAAAATAAATGATCATACAAAATAAATGATCATACAAAATAAATGATCATACAAAATAAATGATCATACAAAACGATAGACGATAGATAGATAGATAAAAGACACAACAGCCTACTAAAAGTAAAATTGGAAGGGAAAATACAAGGTTAAAGAGGCAGACCAAGACTAACATGGACGAGTAACATCAAAAGATGGACAAGTCAATCTATGACACCCTGCACCATGAAAGCAAGAAACAGAGTGGAATGGTGATCCATGGTAGCCAACCTTTGTTGCAGAGACGCCATCCGATGATGATGATGATGATGATGATGAGTCCATACAGCTGTCAGCAAATACTAAGAAAACAACCAAACGTACGGGCATCTTTAAAAAAAAAAACGGGATGCTTGCTACAAGAAACACTTGAAAATGTCAACCAGAGAGCAAAAGACTGCAAATTATCTCTCCTCATGATGTTGAAAGGCAAATAAGAAAAAGATTGTTTATCTTATTTACTGTTTTCTTGGGTGTCCGGTTAGCGCAATCGATAGGCGGTTGGCTTACCACGGCAACAGCCGGGGTTCGTAATCCTGGCGAGGACACCTGGGTTTTACTAATTCCCTAAAAATTAGTAGGAGCCGCGATAGCTCAGTGGTTAGTGAACTGGACTACTACGGACAAGGGGTAGGGTTCGATCCCAACCGACGGCTCCGGGTTCACCCAGCCTTAAATGGGTACCGGATTTTTTCTGGGAAAGTAAAGCAGCACGGGCGTAATACCGACCACATTACCCCAAAAATCATGTGCTGAAGGTCTGTAAAATATAGGGTCACTAACACCATATTTCCCTATACGCCACTTGGCGTGACGGGGGGTACTTTACTTTTTACTTTTACTGTTTTCTTGCTCCCTCTCCAACCTGTAAATGATAATAGAGGAATAATTCAATAATTTTTGCTTACAACATTACGGAAAAAAAAGATAATGATAGTAAGTAAGATGTATGGAAAAGATTTGGAATTAAAGAAAATAGTGAGTAACATTGATACCCAGGAGAGAAAGAGAACCCAAAGGAACCATGGATTGGCTCTCTGTTGTGTTAAACTGAGGAACATGAAATAATATTAGTAATAAAGTTGTGATGACCATTATGGTGGGAACAGTTGAAATGATACTGTAGGAGTACATTGTGAAAGATGTCATTGATAGTGCTTGTGATAGTGGTCCTACCAACGTAAGTCTTCAAGCAGCATAGAGAGATAATAATGATAAACATTGATGCTCTTTAGAAAGAAAAAAAAATAGGAGCTGTACAGGTTCAATCTACATCAAATTATAATCTTGTTTTCACTCCTTATATTATTCTCTCTCTCTGCCGCTTCATCTTGTTGCCTCACCTCAAGATATCTTTTTCTGATTTCTGCCAATATATTTTGTTTATACAGCATAGTTTTATGTTCTCTTTTGACTGTATATCCTCTTCTCTTTCTCTCTTTTTCTCTCTTTTGTCTGTTTATCTTATTCTCTTATTTCTCAGTTGAGCGGATTGGTTGTTCCAGAGGAAAGACATTGACCTTTGGATTAAAATGTTCAGGATTTGAATCTTGTCAAAGGCTATGGGAATCTTTCTCTTTGAATTTGCAGTTTCTTTGTGGTTTTACTGGGATAGCTCAGTGGTTAGTGAACTGGACTACAAAGAACAAGGGGTAGGGTTCGATCTCAACCGACGGCTTCCGGGTTCACCCAGCCTTAAATGGGTACCGGATTTTTTTCTGGAAAAGTAAAGCAGCACGGATGTAATACCGACCACATTACCCCAAAAATCATGTGCTGAAGGTCTGTAAAATATGGGGTCACTAACACCATATTTCCCTATACGCCACTTGCTGTGACGGGGGTACTTTACTTTTTTTTATTACTTTGTGGTTTAACCCTCCCGCAATCTCTGGGTGGTGAGATTCAACACTTCTTGGTTAATGGTGAAAAACAGGAAGTCACATGAGCATTCTGTGCACAATAAAGAGCTCTTGGCAATTAAAAGTTAAAAAGGAGGTGAAGGCGCCCCTCACAGCACCAGAGCTGGAAGTAGTCAGCGACCCACAGTTGATGGCTTGAGTCAGGATCGGTGAACTAGAACCATCTAGACCCTACTCCATCTCTCCATGGTGCCTCCAGTAACAAATTAACCTGTCTAGTCTGGCCAAGCGAGTAGGGATCGAAAAGGGAAGGCAACCTGGTACGCAAAAATGTCGTGCTGAAGTTGGATGTGTTGGGCCGAAAGGCACAAATATCACAGTTATACTGCAAACCACAATGCAGACACGCCCACTTAATGTCATTTTAAGGGTGGATGATGAAGAGGTGTACTTTAGTCATCGGGTGAATGCAAGCAAAAGTTAAAAAGAGTAGGCCAAAATAACAGCTGCCTGGATAAAAATGTTAAGCAATTAAATATCTACATCTGCCAAAGACAGATGTGTTGGGCTGAATGCGCAGATATTGTGGCTTTGATGTAAACTAGAAATACAATGCACCCATACCCGCTTAATGGGTGAACACTGAAGAAGATTTCTCAGTCAATATTGTTCTCATGACGTAATCAAGTTTTCACATTAAATATTGTTCTCATGACATAATCAAGTTTTCACAGTCAATATTGTTCTCATGATGTAATCAAGTTTTCACATTAAATATTGTTCTCATGACATAATCAAGTTTTCACAGTCAATATTGTTCTCATGACGTAATCAAGTTTTCACAGTCAATATTGTTCTCATGACGTAATCAAGTTTTCACATTAAATATTGTTCTCATGACATAATCAAGTTTTCACATTAAATATTGTTCTCATGACATAATCAAGTTTTCACATTAAATATTGTTCTCATGACATAATCAAGTTTTCACATTAAATATTGTTCTCATGACATAATCAAGTTTTCACATTAAATATTGTTCTCATGACATAATCAAGTTTTCACATTAAATATTGTTCTCATGATGTAATCAAGTTTTCACAGTCAATATTGTTCTCATGACGTAACCAAGCTTTCACATTAAATATTATTCTCTCTTACCTCAGCAATTTGCCAACCGCCTCAATAAGAAACCCAAAGGTATCAGAGATTTTGACCTTGTAGAGCAGCCCAGTGATAAAGAAACTTGTCCATGCCACAAGCAAGTCTCAAAGGTAAATAAATGAACACTGGATCATAAGAGTGATTACCCTTTTGGGCCCAATGTGGCACATTGGGCAGAAGTCATAGTTTTCCATGTTCGACATTCAGCCGCAACCTGCTGTAATTCTTGGTTGTTTCTGAGACCCAAAACTGTGCTATCTTTGATGATAGTTCTATGCAAGGTTTCTTTCGGTCTTCCTCATTTTCTTTTGTCTTCTGGTCTCCATATAAGGGCCTAGTAAGGTAACCTTCTAACATCCATTTTGAGAAAGTAGCCAAAGTATTTCCAGCATGGCTTTCTAACGTAATTGTATACTGTATCATATACCAACTGATAATTATATCATTACTAATGATAATTTGTCAATTGAATTAAATTAACTTTATAATTTGTAAAACTGCTAGAATAAAAATTTAGATAAGAGAAAAGAGTATCTGGGTCTATGCCCTATGGCTTGAAAGGTCAATAGATAGATAGATAGTTTGTAATGCACATTTGCTGGACATTCTTTGCATTGCAACTTGGCTCTGTTTTTGGCTCATAAGGCTTAACCTTTGGCTCATCTCAGTGTTCAACATGCCTGTCTGACACAACATTTAACCATTTCATTCAGAAAACTTCCTCGCTGAGCGTATTGGCTCTCTATCATATTTTGATTTAAATTATTGTCTAGTTCTACCCCTCCTCAGCTGCTGTTATTGCCTGCCAGCACATGGCCATGCGGGGAGCCGTGATAGCTCAGAGGTTAGTGAACTGGACTACAAATGACAAGGGGTAGGGTTCGATCCCAACAGACGGCTTCCAGGTTCACCCAACCTTTAATGGGTACCGGATTTTTTTCTGGGAAAGTAAAGAGGTACGGGCGTAATACCAACCACATTACCCCAAAAATCATGTGCCGAAGGTCTGTAAAATGTATGGTCACTAACACCATATTCCCTATATGCCACTTGGCGTGATGGGGGTACTTTACTTTTTTTTTTTTACATGGCCATGTGGCCAAGTAAAATGGTAAATAGTGAATTAATTAATTATGTATGACCATCCCCAATGATAATGAAATGAAATGTCAACCAGCACTGATGTGGCACAATTAGTCACTGCGTGCTGATGAGCATTTGAGGAGAAGATTTGTGTATCTTGTAATGCACATTCGTTGGATATTCTTTGCATTTACAACTTGGCTCTGTTTTTATCTCATGATGAATTAACTTTTGGTTATCTATCTTAGTGTTTAACATGCCCTTTTTCATACAAAATTTAACTAATTCAGGCAGAAACCTTCCACGATGAACATGTGATCAGTATATCACATCCTGTTTAAGATTGATGTATCCGGAATGAGCAATGATGATCCAAACATAACAGTAGCATCTTCAAAGCCCACTGCCATTATGTCTTTGATAACATAAACAATATGTGTAGACTGGTAATTTAATCATGACTCAAAAACATCAATATACGATATAAAAGAACAGTATGAGCTTGGACAAACTTGTTTGTGGAATTCATACAACCATTGTTGCACTGCCTTATATATTGAAAAGGGCATGAAGTGCAATCAAACTGCATACAATTTTTGTTATACAGTTATGTTTTTGTTATACAGTTATGTTTTTATTGTACAGTTATGTTTGTGGTATACAATTAAGTTTTTGTTATAC
Organism: Megaustenia siamemsis; assembly: GCA_032433765.1. Lineage (NCBI taxonomy): Eukaryota > Metazoa > Mollusca > Gastropoda > Stylommatophora > Ariophantidae > Megaustenia > Megaustenia siamemsis. The sequence goes on along the minus strand of JAVIAB010000025.1, from coordinate 46,211,825 downwards.
AGTTATGTTTTTGTTGTACAGTTATGTATTTGTTACACAGTTATGTTCCTGTTGTACAGTTATACATTTGTTATACAGTTATGTTTTTATTGTACAGTTATGTATTTGTTATAAGTTATATTTTTGTTATACAGTTATGCATTTGTTATATAGTTATGTTTTTGTTGTACAGTGAGCTGTAATATTTGTGCTTTATTAATCCAGCACACCGGCCAGCATGACATTTATTGAGTGCCAGATTGCCCATCTACTTTTCAATCCCCCCCTCTTGCTTGGCCAGACTTCGTTAGTCTGTTTCCAGGCAGCAGGAAGTGGAATTGAGTTATGATCAGCTCTGATTTCTGATGTCAGCAATCGCTTGTGAGTTACTGACTTTCAGCTGATTTATCACATGGGGTCACTAGAAAACTTAAGGATATTCATAGAGATTAGGTTATATACAACAATAAAAATGTTCTACTCCAATGTTCAATCAGTGGTATTATGTGGCTGTGAAACATGGAGAACAACAAAAAAATAACAATCACAAAGATACAGAGCTTCGTTAATGGATCCTTGTGCAGAATAAAAGGATGGAAATGGCAGGACAAAATCACTAACGTAGAATTATGGGAAAGTACCAGTCAAATTCCTGTAAATAAAGAGATACAGTGAAGACGATGGCACTGGATAGGGCAGAAGCCTACTGAGAGCATTACACAACAGGCCTTTTCTAGAATCCCCAAAGAAAAAGACAAAGAGGAAGACCAAAATATTCTTGGAGCAGACAGATGAGAGCAGAGATGAAGATGATGGGGAAGACATGGAATGATCTTAAAAGAAAGGAGAACAGCTTGGAAAGTGTTTGTTGAAGACCTATGCTCCACAGGGAGTTGAAAAAAAGATAAAGAGAAGATATCATATAGGTTCTTATTGTCTTGGACCAGGATTTGAATATTTACCCCTTTAGCACATGACTTGCCACTAGGTGTCAGTCAAAAAAGCAACAAGCCCCGTCACGCCAAGTGGCGTATAGGGAATATGGTGTTATTGACCATATATATATATATATATATATATATATATATATATATATATATATATATATATATATATATATGTGTGTGTGGAAGATAACTATGCAATCCATTTTTGACAATGGAAAAAAAAAAGAGTTCTTAAATGTTATGTAGAGGCAGTCTTAACATATGGATGTGATATATATATGTGTGTGGAAGATAACTATGCAATCCATTTTTGACAATGGAAAAAAAAAAAGAGTTCTTAAATGTTATGTAGAGGCAGTCTTAACATATGGATGTGAATCATGGACAATAGGACAACAGATAAGAAAATCACTGGAGTCTGTAGAAATGTGGTTTTGCAGAAGAATGTTGAGAATACCATGGACAGCTAAGAAGAGTAATGAAAATGTTCTGAAAGAGGCCAAAGCAAAAAGAGAGCTAATTTTCAATATTAGGAAAAAACAATCATCATTTTTTGACCATGTAATAGGAAGAGAACAACTGGAATATATTATAACAACTGGAAAAATTGAGGGACGAAGAGATAGAGGGAAGCAAAGAGAAAAAATACCAGACAGCTTAAGAGAATGGCTTGGCAGAAGGTCAACAACAGAAATGATAATTAACAGTCGAGATTGAAAGTTGTGGATAGACATGATCACCTATGCCAGCAGGCTCGGTACTTGATGATGATGATATATATGGACCTTCGACACATGATTTTTTGGGGTAGTGTGGTCAGTATTATGCCCTTGCCACTTTACTTTCTCAGAAAAAAATCTGATGTCCATTTAAGGTTCAAAATGTTACATCTTCACAATATTCCTATATGGTGCAGAAACATGGACATTAGACAAGAAAACAGAACAGAGAATTGAAGCCTTTGAAATGTGTATATATAGAAGAATAGGTAGAATTGGATGGAAGGAAAAGAAAACAAATGATGAAGTCTTAAAACAACTAAAAATGAAAAGAGAACTACTAAGCACAATTCAAACAAGACAAATGCGATTTTTGGGCCATGTTAAAAGACACAACAGCCTACTAAAAGTAATCCTGGAGGGGAAAATACAAGGTAAAAGAGGCAGAGGCAGACCAAGACTAACATGGACGAGTAACATCAAAAAATGGACAAAGCAGCCTATGACAACCTGCACCATTAAAGCAAGAGACAGAGCAGAATGGCACTCTATGGTAGCCAACCTTCGTTGCGGAGATGACACTCGATGATGATGATTTAAGGTTGGGTGAACCTGGAAGCAGTCGATCAGGATCGAACCCGACCTCTTGTCCTATGTAGTGCAGGTGTGCCACGAGGTGTGCTAACTACTTCAACCAGCATGTTACCCCAGCAAGGACATTGCAACTCATGCAACAACACAAATTGACTATCCAAGAAACCACAAGATAAGCCTGAGCAACAATCCTCAAGCTACCTCAACAATGGAGAAGAGGGGAGAAAACTCCCCACAAAATCTGGTATAATGAATGAAGGAACTACTACTACGATATAGACCTGTGATTTTAATTACTTTTATCAACCTGTGATTTAATTACTTAAATTTAATTACCCAAGATGAATTATCTATTGATCTGTAATGTAGTTACTGTAAAAATGCATGATTTTATTAACACATTCGCTACCAGAAGGTTCAACATACTGTGGCATGGCCATTTTTTTGGCAAATGTTCTTCTATCCTTCCTCATTTGCCTTTCAGCATCATCATCATCATCATTGAGTGCCATCTCCACATCGAAGTTGGCTACCATGGAGTGCCATTTCGTCTGTCTGTTGCTTTGATAGTGCAGGTTGTCATAGGCTGACTTGTCCATCTTTTGATGTTACTAGTCCATGTTGGTCTTTGCCTCTTTTACCTTGTATTTTCCCTTCCAAGATTACTTTTAGTAGGCTGCTGTGTCTTTTAATATGCCCCCAAAATCTCATTTGCCTTGTTTGAATTGTGTTTAGTAGTTCTCTTTTCTATCCAATTCTTCCTATTCTTCTATAAATTCACATTTCAAAGCCTTCAATTTTCTGTTCTGTTTTCTTGTCTAATGTCTATATTTCTGCACCATACAGGAATGTTGAGAAGATATAACATCTTGCTATTCTTATTTTCAGCCCTGGTGTTATTTGTTTTGATGTTAGTGTATTTTTCATGGCATTTAAATTACTTTTCCATTCCTATTCTTTTGTTTATTTTAGCTTTACATTTTCCATCACTGGTTTATGTCCGAGATAGTTGTAGTTCTGAACTGTCTCCAGGTATATTCCTTCCACTTTTATACCCACTTGTAGGTTTTGAGTATTATTTTTGTTTATAACTATAGTTTTAGTCTTTTTGATATTCATATCTAATCCATATTTTTGCTTGTCATGTTTATTTCATTAAGTAATTGTTGTAGATCTTTAGGATTTTCTGATAGTAATACAGTATCACCAGCATATCTTAGGTTATTGACTATCTTTCCATTAATGTTTAGGCCTGGCATCTCTGTGATGTTTTTAAAGATTTTCTTAGTGTATAGATTGAACAAGCTTGGTGATAGAATGCATCCTTGTCTTACTCCTCTTTTTATATCAATGAGTGTAGAGTTCTCTTCGTTATATTTTATTATTGCTGTTTGCTCCCAATATAAATTACATATTAGTAGTAAGTCTCTGTCTTCTATGTGTATATCTTCTTTCAGCATCAAGGGATATATAATTTGTGGTCTTTTGCTCTTCTGTTGGCTGCTGCTGCTGTTATGTTTACTAGTGTTTCCATTATATTATCATTTAATCTTTTCATGATCATTCCTTGAGTCTAGTGTTCTTGCAACATTTATTAACGGCTCGTTGTGTTGTGTTTGTCTCAGATTGAATGAAAATAGAAAACCTGTTTATTTCAGACAATTAATAGTTGTTTCATGACAAAATAAAAATAGGAAGACTGAAATAGACAATACATAGAGCCACCAAATAGAGAACTATCAATGGGTTTTAAAAATACACAAGACCTGCTCAACAATTTATTGAAATGAATGCATTAGAATGAAATAAATACATATTTCCATATATATATTATTATAGTCAGTGAATTCAAAACTAATGCAGAAATAAGAGAAATAATAGAGCAGCCAGAAAAAAAATATGTTAGCGCCCATATTTTTATACCATCAGTAGTTTTTTGGATCTTCTTCTGAAACATTGAAAAGAACACTGAGATGAGAAGCAACAACATACCTTCACCTACCTTGGTGAGGTTGTGAGGCTCACCCAGAACAAGGACATATGGCAAGATACCATGCAGGACCTGTGCAAAGTAAAGAGCCCTGTCACGCCAAGTGGCATATAGGGAATATGATGTTAATGACCGTAATTTTTATAGACCTTCGGCACATGATTTTTGGGGTAATGTAGTTGGTATTACGTCCATGCTGCTTTACTTTCCCAGAAAAAAATCAGGTACCCATTTAAGGCTAGAACCTGTGCAAAGTCTGACACTTGATAGCAAAAATTGTCAGATATGGAGTGTTTAGAATTTCCGGCCTATGTCATCTTTGGCTTGAAAGAACAATTGATTGATAGAATACAGGCTTTTACTCTCAGAAGCAAATGAGTTAAACAATTTTGTTTTGTAAAATGATTTCATATTTTTCCCTAAATGTTTTAAAGTTTTGTTTATTTCAGTTTTCTTTTTTGTCTAATTACAGGAAACATCTCACGAGGAGTTGTGATGAAAGCTTCTGTAGTTTACTCATTAATGTTTTCATCAAGGTATTCTATCCCACACACTCCATTATCAAGATGCTGGCATGGACTTTCATGAAGCAAAAGTTTTGTTTTGTTCTCCAGTTATTCATATTTTTTTTAACTCTATAATAAAGATGGACAGTAGACAAACAAATGAAAAGACGATTAGAGGCCACAGAGATGGGATTTCTCAGAAGAATGTTGAAAGTTCCCTGGACAGCTAAAAAGACCAATGAGCAAGTTCTCAAAGAGGCCAACACAAAAAGGGAGCTCTTAAAAAACATCAGAAAGAAGCAATCAACATTTTTTTGGCACATCATGAGAAGAGGAAAGTTGGAATACTTGGTTACAACTGGCAAAATAAAAGGAAAGAGAGATCGCGGATGACAAAGAGAGAAAATACTGTATAGCTTGGTGTCATGGCATGGATAACAGTCAACAACAGAACTGATACGATGCACTGTAGATAGAAGATTGTGAAGGGACATGATCACCTACGCCAACCGGTAGGGCACATGATGATGATGAATAAAGATGGGCTGCAGTAAAAATTATTACCAATGTTCAATTAAAAACGTAGTTGTACATAGTCAGCAAACTACAACACAACAAGCAGAACACAATTTTAAAAATAAAGAAAAGACGAGTCTCCATTCAGTCTTCAGAAATTGATGACAAAGAGAATTCAGCGTATCAAGCTCTAAAGTCCCCACTATAACTACTTTTGAAGAAAGCCTACCAACACTTTCAGTGTCAGGAATTTCCAATTGACCAGGATAGGAGATTCCACCAAACCATTGAAGATCCAATTTTCTATAATGGAAATATTCCTGCAAGGTCCACTACAATAAAGATAAGCTAAAACATAGAGAGAAGAAAAAATGCCAAAATTGAATAATTATATTTATGTGTTTGTTGACATGATGTATCAAAGTGCAAAGTGATACAGAAGTGTTCACTTTATATTTGTTCCTATGTCCTGTTTTTTGTGTGTTCTTTAAGAGATTTTTTGCTTGAAGTATTGATTATTTACCTCCAGTGTTATTTGATTGAACTGCTGATCAATATTTTTTATTTGTGCTTAGTATCAACTACTGAATATTTTATTTTTATTTGCCAGTACAAACTGGCAAGTCTTCATGCATCGCCATTATTAGCAAATGCTAGATCACAGTGCAATAGCTTGTTATTGTTTTGTAATAATTTCACTGCTGTTTTCTGATGGTACTGTATTTATTTTCTTACTTTGTTTATTTTAAAAAATTGTTAATGTTTGCAGATTTTGTTTTGATTGTACTTCCAAATTTAGTAGAAGCTAGTTCTTAGATTGCTAGCATTTCTATGCCAGCTAAACAACAAATAATAAATAGCTTTTTCATACCAACTTTGTGCTTATGAAAGTCAAACATGGACCCTTTCTAAATCCCATTTAAGAAAGATCAATACATGTGAGATGCGATGCTTGAGAAAAGTAACAAACAACACAAGAAGAGATAGAATACCAAATGAAACCATAAGAAAAATGGTAGGAACTAAACCCTGCCAAGAATATATAGAACAACAACAAATTAAATGGTTTGGCCACCTGGTCAGAATGAACCCTTACCAATCACCATCAAGGGCATTCTTCTCGAGAATGCATGGAAAAAAGACCAAGAGGAAGACCCAGAAGAAGATGGATAGATGCAGTGATAGAGACATGTAACAACAAAGGAAAATCACTAATTCAGACAGTTCGAGCAGCTCAAGAACGACAAATGATATAAACCACGACACCTTTTGGGTATCAGTGAGAAAGAGAAAAGAAGAAGATGGATAGATGCAGTGATAGAGACATGTAACAACAAAGGAAAATCACTAATTCAGGCAGTTCGAGCAGCTCAAGAATGACAAATGATATAAACCACGACACCTTTTAGGTATCAGTGAGAAAGAGAAAAGAAGAAGATGGATATATGCAGTGATAGAGACATGTAACAACAAAGGAAAATCACTAATTCAGACAGTTCGAGCAGCTCAAGAATGACAAATGATATAAACCACGACACCTTTTAGGTATCAGTGAGAAAGAGAAAAGAAGAAGATGGATAGATGCAGTGATAGAGACATGTAACAACAAAGGAAAATCACTAATTCAGACAGTTCGAGCAGCTCAAGCACGACAAATGATATAAACCACGACACCTTTTAGGTATCAGTGAGAAAGAGAAAAGAAGAAGATGGATAGATGCAGTGATAGAGACATGTAACAACAAAGGAAAATCACTAATTCAGACAGTTTGAGCAGCTCAAGAACGACAAATGATATAAACCACGACACCTTTTGGGTATCAGTGAGAAAGAGAAAAGAAGAAGATGGATAGATGCAGTGATAGAGACATGTAACAACAAAGGAAAATCACTAATTCAGACAGTTCGAGCAGCTCAAGAATGACAAATGATATAAACCATGACACCTTTTAGGTATCAGTGAGAAAGAGAAAAGAAGAAGATGGATAGATGCAGTGATAGAGACATGTAACAACAAAGGAAAATCACTAATTCAGACAGTTCGAGCAGCTCAAGAATGACAAATGATATAAACCATGACACCTTTTAGGTATCAGTGAGAAAGAGAAAAGAAGAAGATGGATAGATGCAGTGATAGAGACATGTAACAACAAAGGAAAATCACTAATTCAGACAGTTTGAGCAGCTCAAGAACGACAAATGATATAAACCACGACACCTTTTAGGTATCAGTGAAAAGAGAAAAGAAGAAGATGTTCTTAGATTTGTACAGGAATTGGAAGCGAAACTTTTTTTTTTTTATAAGAAAAATGTACAAATACAAAAAGAAGATTGAAAAAGAGCGCGTGGTAGACCCATAGTAAGAAGGACTGATGTAACATGCTGCTAGAACAACATAAACTGACAATTGCTGAGACTGTCAGAAGGACAAGAACCAGAACTTTGTATTTCCCTCGACACCCACAAAGGTATAAGAGAAAGTGGAGAGAGAGAGAAATACACAATATCTTGTCTCTATTATATGGATCTGAAACCTGGACAACATACTCAAATCATGAAAAAAGACTAAATGTTTTCCAGATGTCCCCGAAGAATAATGCACATCAAATGGAAGGACAAAATAACCAACTTAACTGTTCTGCAACGTGCTAAGACTCCAACAATCGTGTCGATGCTCAGATGTTGAAGACGAAGATGGCTGGGACACATCCAGTGAATGGAAGGAAGAAAAACACATCCCCAAGCAAATACTATATGGTGAACTAACACGGAAAAAGACAAATTGGCAGACCTAAACTACGATATAGAGATATCTGTAAATCATCTCTGAATTACTTCTCCATCTGTGAATATGACTGGGAACATCTGGCAAGTGATCGCACATCATGGAGAGCATGTATTAGGAATGGTATAACATCATTTGAGACTAAAAAAAAAAAGTAAAGTACCCCCATCATGCCAAGTGGCGTTTAGGGAATATGGTGTTAGTGATATATTTTACAGACCTTTGACATGATTATTGGGGTAATGTTGGTATTACGCCCGTGCCGCTTTACTTTCCCAGAAAAAAATCCGAAACCCATTAAAGGCTGGGTGAACCGGAAGCCGTCGGTTGGGATCGAACCCCACCTCTTGTTCTTTGTAGTCCAGTTCACTAACCACTGAGCTATCGCCGCTCCCTGAGTTCTTGCTTATTTGATATATATTTTTTTTTTGCTGTGAAATAATAATATATATATACTTTAACTTTACAATAATAACTAGCTGTAAAAAAAAAAAGTAAAGTACCCCCGTCACGCCAAGTGGCGTATAAGGAAATATGGTGTTAGTGACCCTATATTTAACAGACCTTCAGCACATGATTTTTGGGGTAATGTGGTCGGTATTACGTCCGTGCTGCTTTACTTTCCCAGAAAAAAATCCGGTACCCATTTAAGGCTAGGTGAACCCGGAAGCCGTCGGTTGGGATCGAACCCTACCCCATGTCCCTTGTAATAACTAGCTGTGCCTATCATTAATTCAGATCTTGCCCAACTGAAACCACTTTTAATATTGTTGCTCACCCGAAAGATACCACATGATTATATATTATTTGCACATTGAATAAATGTCTGCATTTTTTAAAGTATTGAGTATTTTTAAAAATCTCAATGTGTTTTTTTCCTCATATTAATAATTAATTTACCAGATAATGCTTTATTTTTAATGAGTTTTTAATTTAGTACTCATTTAAACATGATTGCAAAATTTGAAAGAGATGGCAACCAAATGAACAGTTTAAGAAAGACCATTTCAGCTTATGAAAACATGGTGCATGCCATATTTGATAGCCACATCATTCGATTCTGTCAAATGCTTTGCAATTTTCAATATTTAATAATTAATTTGCTGGATAATGTACAAAAAGGAGTTTTGAATTTAGCGCTAATTTAAATATAATATAATTACAAAATTTGAAAGATATCAGACGATGTCTTGTCCAGTCAAAACTTACCAGAAATTATTATAATATTGAGAGTTAAAAAAAAAATGTTATGTGTACATTTTTTCCCATTTGTACACCTTTTTTTTGATCTAGTGTATAGTTTTGCCTCTAAAAAATATGGAACATATATGACACATTTACGTGTACATCTATTTTATTACATTTTACATCCTTGCAGTCCATCAGATGTCACACAAAGATTGTAAAGTACCTCACTATAAGTCTCTATTCTGAGCGAGCTTTTTAGTTTCATTAAGGGACTCAATGCCTGCTATCTTTGCCTCTCTTGTCAGTGCTTTTCGCAGTATCTCTTGAGGTTGGCCTAATTTTTTTTTCATGTATTTTTAAAACTTAAGTGCTTGCTTTGTGATTGTCTGGTTATTTCTTCTCATCTCATGGCCAACGATTGATGAGTTGGATAAGGGGGTCTGGTCAATCTGAAGTGCTTAGCGGGGAAAAACAGATGTATCTATAATGAACACCATACAGGAACAGTCAGTCTGCATACACTTTGATCAATTCTGGGACGGATGACAGAGTGGATATGGGAATGTGTTCGGCTTCTCATGGCAAGGCGCAGTGCCAAGGAGTACGTGTTCGATCCTGCTTCAGACCATATATTGTTCTTTTTTTTTTTTCTATTGTTGTTTATTTGTAATTTTTTCTGAGTCCTGTAAAACATACCTCTTCCTCCTATGATTCGCTGAATTATCGCCTCGGAAGTTTCTCTCTGTAATAATATTCATTTAAACCGTTTAGTTTTTCGCTGAATAACCAGGACGAGATCTCCAAGTCAATAGCTACTGGGAAATTCTCAAACAACTTTAAAGCAGAAACTGAGGCCCTCAGAGATGCTGCAAAACTGGCTACTCAACCCAAAAATAACATGCACAATGAATTGGTCATTCTGACTGATGCACTGTCAGTACTATCAGCTCTAAAAAGCCCCAAGAACAATGAACTAGATGACTTGAGAACTACCCTGGACCAACTATGCAATAACTTCCAGAGAGTGGTCATTCAGTGGATACCATCACACTGTAATATACATGGGAACGAACACGCAGACAAATTAGCTAAAGAGGCAGGGAGATTACCACAAGAGAACCATCCGCTCAGTTATGATGAAGCCAAATTCATCCTCCAAGGTCAGTACCATGAAAAATGGAAACGAGAACACCCAAAGCATAACGAGAGGGACGGTTACCACCAACTATCAAGGAGGGATCAAGTCATCATACTTTGCCTTCACACTGGCCACAGTAGAATGAGAAATCACATGTTCACCAAATTCAAAATAGGAACTACCAGCCTTTGACCACTGTACACTGGACAATATGACTACAAAACATGTTCTACAGGATTGCCCCCAATACACAGACCTGAGAAGAGCAATGTGGTTCACACTCACCTCCCTGGAAGAGAAACTGTATGCGGCAATCGAATCACTTAAACAGACAGCTGACTTCATGAGAGAGTCAGGAATCCTACTCTGATTGAGTCTTGATCGCAGACAGAGAGAGAAATATTCATTTATTATTATTTGTCTCCTAGATATGGGAATGCATTGACTGCAGTGAAGTTGAATCTGTGAATAGAAAAAAATAGAATAGATTCAGAGATTTCATATCCCTTAAAGGCAACAAGTGGATGGAGTATAGATGGAGTGGAAATAAATAATGTCCACATATATTTTTTCTGACTTTTTAAAATTGTAAACTGTGATATGTTCTCTTGCAATGTTTCTTTGAAAAAACTCAACGCATTTGAAGACAAATGTCTGAGAAAGGTACTTTTCATTAAATGGAATGAATTCAAGATTAAAGCTGAAATAGGAGAAATGGCCATGCAACCATTTACCTCATATACTATTAAGAAAAGAAGGTGGGCATATGTCGGGTATGTATTTAGAAGAAACTACCAGAGAATTGTTAAACAGGCTTTCAAAGGGGAATCATTAAGTCAGATGAAAAGATGATGACCCCAAGAAGCCCTTAAAAGAACTATAAAAAAAGGAGCAAGGTTGGCAGGCATAGACTCACTCTCTATAATCAAACAGCTCACCCAGAATAAAGATAATTGGCCAGGGACTCTACAAGCCCTATGTGCCCTCTAATGGTACTAGAATAATCAAGAATACTTCTCTATTTGATTCCTAAGTTGTCCACGTAATGCTAAGGGAATTCTTCCTATGGATCACTTGTTTTTGTTGCAATAAGTTTATTTTTGGATTGTTTGTTTTGTATCCACAAGTTATTTTTTGCATTATTTAATTATTGTCCTTTATCTATATGCATGTTAGATTTTTTAATTTTCAAAGGAAACATTATTATTATTTATTAAGCGTTTCATTTTCAGAAGCTTTCTTTAAACTAATATTTATTGCTATTTAGTAGCATTTAACATTGTTTGTATTTTAAATAACAACCACTTTGCATGTCTTTTGTGTAAACTTCTTTTATGTTGCTACATTTTTAGATGAGAAATATACTGGGGAGGAGATCTGAGCACTTATAGGTGTGTCTGATGTGCGATAAGGATTATACGTCACCAAAACTAAACTAACTATTTTTAGAATGTATTTTTTCAATACCCACCTAAAACTACTCTTGTATAAACAAAATATGGCTTTCTTTCTAGCATATGAGAAGTAGTGTATGTAGCTATGGACTCAATGGGGAAGACAGAACTCTTGTATTTATATTTCTTTCTGGCATATGAGAAGTAGTGTATGTAGCTATGGACTCAATGGGGAAGAAAGAACTCTTGTATTTATATTTCTTTCTGACATATGAGAAGTAGTGTATGTAGCTATGGACTCAATGGGGAAGACAGAACTCTTGTATTTATATTTCTTTCTGACATATGAGAAGTAGTGTATGTAGCTATGGACTCAATGGGGAAGACAGAACTCTTGTATTTATATTTCTTTCTGACATATGAGAAGTAGTGTATGTATGTAGCTATGGACTCAATGGGGAAGACAGAACTCTTGTATTTATATTTCTTTCTGACATATGAGAAGTAGTGTATGTATGTAGCTATGGACTCAATGGGGAAGACAGAACTCTTGTATTTATATTTCTTTCTGGCATATGAGAAGTAGTGTATGTATGTAGCTATGGACTCAATTGGGAAGACAGAACTCTTGTATTTATATTTCTTTCTGACATATGAGAAGTAGTGTATGTATGTAGCTAAGGACTCAATGGGGAAGACAGAACTCTTGTATTTATATTTCTTTCTGACATATGAGAAGTAGTGTATGTATGTAGCTATGGACTCAATGGGGAAGACAGAACTCTTGTATTTATTTTTCTTTCTGGCATATGAGAAGTAGTGTATGTATGTAGCTATGAACTCAATGGGGAAGACAGAACTCTTGTATTTATATTTCTTTCTGACATATGAGAAGTAGTGTATGTAGCTATGGACTCAATGGGGAAGACAGAACTCTTGTATTTATAAAAAAAAAACACCATTATTCTACTCCAACATTGTCTGGTTAGGTAAAGTAAAGTACGAGACTTGAATCGGCGTCATAGCACGAGAGTTTTCACCCATATGTGCTCGGCCGCCTATCCAGAAGTGTTCAGAGACTTCTGGATAGTGTCGCTTCAAGCATTGAAACTTACGATGCGAGGCGGCATTCCTCACCTTCCCAGAGTACTACCCAAATACCCATGTCTACCAGCGGTTGGGTCGACCATGAGGTATTTTTTTCCAACCACGAGTACAACTCACACTGCTCCCAGCGGGAATTGAACACAGGTTGTCCGAACGTCGGTAGCCCAGTTGGGTGGTTTTCCCAACTAGGCTCCCAAGGTCTGAGCTTTGTCTGCTATTACTCTGATATCCTGCACATCACATAGAAAGATTTTTAACACCAAGCAAAGTTATTGAAAAATAATACCTTTCATATTGTAAGGGTTCCCCTTAATTTGCACGAGTTTTCCTAAAAACAGATATAAGCACAAATGTAATGTATGAAATATGTGGGACTGCGAGTAGAGCCACAAAGAACAAGTAAAATAAACATAAAAACAGTATAAAGTAGCTAAACAAATAGAATAACAAGACAAACGACAATGTTTCAACAAAAGCCTACATCAGATACAAAACACAAACAATTCTGAAATAAACAAAGATCAGTGTTTGGCTTTCATGTTTACATTTTTTGGTTTATTTTAGAATAGTATGTGTTTTGTATCTGATGAAGGTTTTTGTTGAAACGTCGTAGTTTGTCTTGTTTCCCAATTAGTTTAGCTGTTTTATACCATTTTGTGTTTATTTCTAAAAATAATTAGTCTTGTAAACCTAACAGGGTGATCCATAAGGGAAAACAGACCATTTGTGTGACTTTCAGCATCTTTTTATTTTTAAAATATGAATGCAGAGATGCAAAAATAGCTTTGCTTATACAAGTGCTAATCAACCAAATCATAACCAACCTGCATTTTAAAATGACTAAAAATATTGAGGCCAACAAACTGTATGGATACACATAACCAGTAAAAATGTAGTTTTAGCTAAAATTTGGTCTTGGCAACTGTGGTCTTGTATAACCTCGAAGACATGGTCAGCGGCTGAATAGGTTGGTGACTTGCCAGGAGGGAAAACCACAAGATCAACCACCCTCGCTGCCAGGATCTTGGGGAGAAAGAATGGACATGTCAGGTTGTGTGTGTGTGCACTGTCACAAATTGGGAACTGCGATAGCTCAGTGGTTAGTGAACTGGACTACAAAGGATAAGAGGTAGGGTTCGATCCCAACTGACGGCTTCTGGGTTTACCCAGCCTTAAATGGGTACCGGATTTTTTTCTGGGAATGTAAAGCGGCATAGGCGTAATACCAACCACATTACCCCAAAAATCATGTGCTGAAGGTCTGTAAAATTGATGGTCACTAACACCATATTCCCTATACGCCACTTGGTATTTTACTGTCACAAATTGAAACCACATGCATGAAATATCATTTTTAAGAATGAGAGGAATATGCTATGCTCAGGACTTCTTTATCCATAAATACATAAACTTTTTCAATATTATAACTATAATGTCACTTTGAGAGCCAACGCAAAAAGAGAACAAATTTCCAATATTAGGAAGAAACAATCATAATTTTTTTGGCCATGTAATGAGAAGGGAACAGCTGGAATATATTGTAACAACTGGAAAAATTGAGGGACAAAGAGATAGAGGGAAGCAAAGAGAAAAAATACCAGACAGCTTAAGAGAATGGCTTGGCAGAAGGTCAACAACAGAAATGATAAAGAACTGTCGAGATCGAAAGTTATGGAGAGACATGATCACCTACGCCAGCAGGCTTGGTACTTGACGATGATGATGTCACTTTGAGACAAAAACATACAGCTATGAGGTGCATATTATTGTAGAGAATGACACATTTTGATTCATTTAGCCATGTGATTGGTTGTTTTATTGTACAAAGACAGGTACGGCTGTGTATTAAGACCCGACTGTGTTAATTAAAATCATGTTTCTGTTTTTATATATTCTTTTGCTTTAAAGGTTCTTCTATATTCTCCTCTGATTACTCCTCAGACTCATCTGCTATTAAAAGGTATTCACAAAGGACTTTTAAATCTAGATTGCAATGTCTATCCGTGAGTTATGTTTTTACGATACGTTTGTCAAAATGACAACACTAATTGTTACATTTGGAGTTTGGAAAATAGTATTTTCTTTTAACTTTTGCTACAAAGGTTTGGGTTTAATTTATTGCCTGAAATTTGACTGCATGGCGCCGTGGCTACTGGAGGTGTTACATTGTCTATTGACACGTCGGCCATCAGTCTATCATTTGAGCCTTGTGTTCGGCTTCCTCTTAATGTCGTTCAGTCCCTATCCCGTGTTACAAAGGTTTGTTTGATGTCTCACCAGCAGCTGAAAAGAAAGAAAAAAAGAAAAGAAAAAACAAATTTCTTGAAAATTGGCCAAATTTATTTGTTAAAAAATCCCCATTTCTGCGATAGCTTCGTACTTTTTACAAAGTGCACGTTGGTTAAAAATTCAACATCAAAGGAAACAAATCCAACGCTCAGGAGTTACTGGAAGCAAAAATTAGGAATGTCTAGGAAGGGGGGAAATGTCTAGCTGTGACAAAATGTTATATTTCAAGAACTTGATTTTGAGTTTGCAATTTTTACGATGGTGTCATAATCTCAGACTAATGTTCAAATTGTTACTTAGATTTTCTGTTGATTGAATTTCTTGTGGCAGAATTATTGGTTTTAACACAGGGTTTTATTGTTTCTTTAGCTATGCAAAACATGTTTCATTTTCTTCGTCTGTTTACATATTCCAATGATTTTCACTAATTTTGTTTTTTAACTTTTTTTCTATGTTAACACTGAATATTGCATGAAAATTGTCACGACGTTCTTAAATTGTTTTAATGTATTCCATACCAAGGGGTTTAACACGCTGCGACACAGATATTTTTCACAATTTAAAAAAAAAAGTTATACTAGCAAGAAAGTTAATAAAAATTTATCTAAAACGTTTGTGCTGTTCAGACAATTTGCTCAGAAAATAAAAAAAGAGGTTAAAAAAGATACAAAATTTTGTTGAAAATAACTGCGAAAACATCAATAAATTAAAAGCCATAATTAGCAGTTTTTTGGTCCAAATCATTGGTGATTCAAGCCGTATTTTGCAGCTCGTAGTATGGAATGTGTTAAAGAGAGATTTTTCAATTAAGAATGAGTTTAAACATAGATGTGAACTAATGTTATATGTCACGATGTCAATCAAATGTAACATAATATTCATGATTAAGCAAGACTATTGTATCATATATTTTTCACTTAAGATATTATTGTTAATTATATCCATATGAATTCATATTAATTATACTCCAGTATTTTCTTGACTGCTGATTTACTCACACATCTCATAAATTATATCATACACATTATTTTGTATTGGTTTCAAGTGCCTAAAATTCATCTCTGGCGTAATCCTTGTACAGGTTGGATTTTGGGTTCATTTAAAAATGCCTTGATCTGTTTTGTGTCTGGTTTTTGTTTTCCTTTTTTTAATGGGTGGAGAATAAAGGCGGCACGCCCAGTGAAGATACCATGAGCTATTCAGGTCATGAGTTTCACCTTCTGATAGAAAAAAAAATGACGTTTTTTTTAACGCTTCTACGGAATAACTGTGTCCACTTTATTTGGAGAATTGACAGATTTTTATTCATTCTGCCACCAAACCTCAAAATGAAGCAAAGTTAAAACTATGCTCTATATACTGTCTAGACAATGTTTTATTTTTGAAGATGAGTAAATGACAAGATATTTGTTCCTAATGAACTAAATGCTCCATATGTTTATTGTTAGATGAAGGCCCCAGTATCATTGCAAATGAATTAAAATCCATAATTGCTCAACCACCCATACCAGTGGCATCATCCGAATTAACATCTCATCACATTGAACGATCTAAACAAAGAAAGGCAGCTGCAGTCTCCATCATAGCAGCTACAGCACATACCAAAAGACATAAGGCGTAACGGCACCGAAAGTGAATGCGGCTGAACTATCCTTCATCATACGATATCATCATTCATCATAAGCAATCTGAATAATGAAAGAAACACGATCCGGATGAAAACCACAGCTCACGGTGTGCACAGAGCATTAAACTAAGTAGCTCCAGCATCAAGCTGGACTTAGAATATAAGGAAACTACAACAAGGAACACTTTTCAGACTGAGCCTCAAAAGTTCTTGCCACCGATCCACCATTTAGGGCTGGATAAACATAGAAGCAGACTGGTCATGGGAATTAACCAAAGATATTAACCTCCATAGGCCAATTCATGAACCACAATTCTATGCAGCATCTTTCTCATTTAAGAACATTTTATTTTTTATTTAGGTTGGGACCTCCATAAATTTGTCCTGTATTTCTAGACTATGTTTTTGGGGACTGTGTGGTCTTGAAGTAAAATATCAGCCTCTAGACAGGAATGTTTTAAATCCTGCCACAGTTAGTGGACATTTTTTACTTTGAATCTGTGGTACCTTTGTTGCTTTACTTTCTCCCAGTCTCTGAATAGTTAGATTCAATGTCTAGCCCTCTCAGATAACAGCAAAAAATGGAGATCTCGTGTGCACTCAAGGATGTTAAAGAACCATTAGCAGTTAAAAGTAACAAAAATTAGGCCAAAATGGCTGCTGCCCGGGCAGACTTGTTAACTCTTTCCATACAGTAAGCTTTTTATCGACACAACAAAAGAGATTTCAGAGACAAAATTGTTCATGGTTTTAAGAACCAATCTACATATTTATATGTATCTAACATATAACATATTATATATGAATTTTGAGATAATTGAACAAGGTATTAGATTTCACCAATACCATGATGATACAAGACTTGTAAAAAGAATATGGTTTGATGGCGTTCACACTAATCAAATTGAGCGTGGCGCACTATGTGGCGAAACGTATGGAAAGAGTTAAGCAAAATCTATGCACGCTGAAGATGTCACACTGAAATGTGCAGGTATCGTGACTTTGCCAAAAACTTGCGAATCAATGCATCCTCACCCTCTTAAATGCCTCACCCTCTTAAATGCCTCACCCTCTTAAATGCCTCACCCTGTTAAATTGGGTAAATGCTAGAAGAGTAGACCAAAGTCATGATAGGAAGATCACAGTGATTGGACCATTGATACATATTGTTCTAAATAGTGAGGAAAGAAAAAGCTTGTTAGATCCAACACTCAGAGAAGATTTTTAAAAATCTGCCATTTTGTGAATTTTTAGGGAGAAGCAAAGAGAGGCAAATCAAATAAAACTTTTGGAGAACAGTTGAACCAAAGAGGCCCAATGGTTGTTGGTTTTGAGGATTGCTACAGGGCTATGCAGAGTAAATAAATTGTGTTATTTCCAAACAAAACACCATTGATGTGTTGACATCTGTATAAGGTCAAGGACAAGCAGAAAAAGAATGATTGGTTAATTTTGTATTATCCTAATACTGATTGGCTTATTTTATTTCTTTGTTCTAAATAACTTGTCATATTCTGGTATAAAATTTTTAGTCATAGGTTAGCAGTCATTAGTCTTACTACTCTCCATGCAAGACATAGATATGATTCTTCTTCTTTTCAGCACCCTGTAGAGCATAGGTCTGAAACAAACACTTTCCAAGCCATCCTGTTTGATACTTTTCTCATAACTCTGTCCGTACATTTTGCTGCACTGTGCGCCATTCCGATTTCGGCAGCGTACGTTTCGCCGCATAGTGCGCCACGCTCAATTTTATTAGTGTGAACGCCGTCAAACCATATTCTTTTTACATGTCTTGTATCATCTTGGTATTGATGAAGTCTATTAGCGCGTTTAATTATCTAAATACTCATATATAATATGTTATATGTTAGATAAATATAAATATGTAGATTGATTCTTAAAACCATGAACAATTTTGTCTCTGAAATCTCTTCCGTTGCATCAATAAAAAGCTTCCATACAGAAAGAGTTAGGATCATTCCATCTTTCCCATCTTCTTCATCTCAGCTTCCACCTGTGTTCTCCAAGTATATTTTAACCTTCCCCTATGTTCTCCTCTGGGGATTCCAAAAAAAGGGCCTGTTGTGCAATTTTCTCATTTGAGTTAGGCAATGTTGTCCATTTTGTTTGTGTTTGTTAAGTTTTAATGGCTAATCTGATAACTCTACACAGAAATCATCATCATTGAGTGGTATTTCCGCAACGAAGGTTGGCTACCATGGAGCGCCATTCTGCTCTGTCTCTTGCTTTGATGAGTGCAGGTTGTCATAGGCTGTCTTGTCCATCTTTTAATGTTACTCATCCATTCTAGTCTTGGTCTGCCTCTGCTACTTTTACCTTGTATTTTCCCTTCCAAGATTACTTTTAGTAGGCTGCTGTGCCTTTTAACATGGTCCGAAAATCTCATTTGTGTAAGACTTCATCGTTTGTTAGATTTAGAGACAGAATTGATATTTTATAATTGAGAGTGATGTGCCTTATCTCCACGCCCTATGTACCCTCAAAGAAAATTGTTTATTTTAAAGCAGCATTATTTTTATGTGTAAAACTTTTATCAAATAAAAAATTTATTAAATATTATACAAATATTTCATTGACTTTTTTGTATGAAAATTAGTATTTTAAAATTTACTTTATTTTATGGGAATCTTCTCTCTAATTTCATGTCTAGGATTTCAGAATCTGCTACGAAGTCTATTTTCTGAAAAGCCGTAAAGTTTCTTTTGTGAAAAACTTCTAATATCTTCTCTAGAATTTTTCTCATACGAATTCTGTTTTCTGATATGCCATAAAGTTTCTTTTGTGAAAAACTTCTAATTTCTTCTCTAGAATTGTTCTCATACAAAGTCTGTTTTCTGATCAGACAGACAGTTTTTGTTCCAAGGAAGGGGAAAATGGGGTTTTTTAAACCCAAAATCTGAGTACTGGAGACAGTTTTAACAAAATTGAGAATGAGTATTTCCTGGGAGGCATCGGAAGGGGACAGTCAACATTTTTTCGGGCACATCGTGAGAGGAGGAAAGTTGAAATACTTGGTCGCAACTGACAAAATACAGGGGAAGAAAGATCGTGGACAACAAAGAGAGAAAATACTGGATATCTTGGTGTCATGGCATGGAAAACGGTCAACAATAGAACTGATACGATGTACGGTAGATGGAAGATTGTGGAGGGACATGATCGCCTACGTCATCCGGCATGGCACATAGTAAAGTAAGTAAAGTACCCCCGTCACGCCAAGTGGCGTATAGGGAAATATGGTGATAGTGACCCTATATTTTACAGAGCTTCAGCACATGTTTTTTGGGGTAATGTGGTCGGTATTACGCCCGTGCTGCTTTACTTTCCCAGAAAAAAATCCGGTACCCATTAAAGGATGGGTGAACCCGGAAGCCGTCGGTTGGGATGGAACCCTACCTCTTGTCCTTTGTAGTCCAGTTCACTAACCACTGAGCTATCGCGGCTCCCTCGGAATGGCAAGTGATGATTTTAATTTTCTTTTCTTTTCTAAATTATGTAGATAATCTAAAAGTGCTACACCGAACCTCATCTACTAAATGGAAGTGAGTCATAGACGATAAACAAGACAACACAGAGAATATTAAAGACAGCTGATATATGGTTTTCTAATCTAAAACAAGTGCAACGTTTCAAATACTTGGGCACAATAATTACATCAGATGGAAGATGCACCACAGAAATAAAAAGCAGAATAGCTCAGGCCAAAATAGCATTTCAGAAAATGAAAAATATCTTATGCAACAAATCTAGGTCAATAAAAATGAGAAAGAGAGTTTATCGGTGCTATATAGAACCAATTCTGACCTATGGAAGAGAATCATGGACAGTAGACAAACAAATGAAAAGACGGTTAGAGGCCACAGAGATGGGATTTCTCAGAAGAATGTTGAAAGTTCCCTGGACAGATAAAAAGACCAATGAGCAAGTTCTCAAAGAGGCCAACACAAAAAGGGAGCTCTTAAAAAACATCAGAAAGAAGCAATCAACATTTTTCGGGCACATCATGAGAAGAGGAAAGTTGGAATACTTGGTTACAACTGGCAAAATAAAAGGAAAGAGAGATCGCGGACGACAAAGAGAGAAAATACTGGATAGCTTGGTGTCATGGCATGGAAAACAGTCAACAACAGAACTGATACGATGCACTGTAGATAGAAGATTGTGGAGGGACATGATCGCCTACGCCAACCGGCAGGGTACATGATGATGATGATGATGATGATATATGGTTTATTAAAAAAAACGCTACGAATTCCAGGAACAGCAAAAGTTACTCATGAAGAATACTAAAAAAGAGCAGGAAAGACAGGAAATAACCATCAGAATCATAAAGAAAACACCATCTACATTTATCGTGCATGTGATGCGAGAAGAAGGCATTGAGAATATTATAACAACCGACAGAATGAATGGAAAGAAGAGCAAGAGAAAGCATGTTGAACAGCTTATCCAAATGGCACAATAAAAGATGACCTACTGAAGTTACGACATGCATGAAGTACCGAGAGATGTGGAAAGAGATGATCGACTACGCCAACTGGCATGGTCCCTGATGATGATGGTGATATAGACTAACCAAAAAGTGAGGCAAGACTCAAAAGCTCCCAGCGAGCAGATGACTGAGTCAAACGGTATTAGACGTGGAGGGGAAAAGGGGGGGGGGGGGTGATAAGTCATGTGATTAGACGAGAAGGACGAGATTGGAAGGTGGTAGAGTGAAGTACGAGAGGCAGTCAAGAGTGACACAGGTAACAACTAGGGATAGGGAAGTATGTACTATGGAGTGAAAACGAGCAAACAAAGCCACACGTGACTCAGGTAAACAAGGAGATAAATGAGGCGTAAAAATGGAATTATGGAGGATTGGTGTACATAATTGTATATAGTCAGACAGGAGTAGTAAAGCATCTATATGGAAAAAATGGAATATAAAGTGGCAGAATATGTATTGATAAGGATATAATTGTAAGTGGAGAACATACACACAATAGCACTGCTGCTGTAATTATAAATGTAATCTGGTAAATAGGGATCATGATTCCTATGGAAGGGTACCAACGTACTGACAGATATATAATAAATGCCCTGAATATCGCCCGGTGAGATCACGTTAGAGTGTAAGGGACCAAAAAGGAGAAGGGGGGGGGAGAATAGGAAGGAAGATGGGGGTGAAAGAAGGAAAGGGGGAGAAAGAGGGGCAATAGATTACCTGTGAAAAAGGGACACATTGATGCCCCGTGGGGTGAGGCAATCCATACTGGGGATCAGACTATTCTTTAAAGTGAATCGGCTACGGCTCTCAGAAGAACATGATAACAGGCTAGTAACTTGGACATGTGTTGGGCCTAAAGACGCAAATTTCACAGTTCTGCTGCGACCCTCAACACGACGCATCTACGCCCTTTCAAGGGCGGATAACGAAGGGGTGAATCAATTCCTTTAGTAGTCATAGGCATTTTAAAATGAGGAAAAAAATGAGGAAGATACTATGCAATTTATTTTTGACAATAGAAGCAAGAAAAAGAGTTCTCAAATATTATGTAGAACCAGTCTTAGCATATGGATGTGAATCATGGACAATAGGACAACAGACAAGAAAAATCACTGGAGTCTGTAGAAATGTGGTTTTACAGAAGAATGTTGAGAATACCATTGACAGCTAAGAAGAGTAATGAAAACGTTCTGAAAGAGGTCAAAGCAAAAAGAGAGCTAATTTCCAATATTAGGAAGAAACAATCATCATTTTTCGACCATGTAATGGGAAGGGAACAATTGGAATATATTGTAACATCTGGGAAAATTGAGGGACGAAGAGATAGAGGGAAGCGAAGAGAAAAAAAAATACCACACAACTTAAGAGAATGGCTTGGCAGAAGGTCAACAACAGAAATGATAAATAACTGTCGAGGTCGAAAGTTGTGGAGAGACATGATCACCTACGCCAGCAGGCCCGGTACTTGATGATGATGATGATGCTGAGTAGTCATGGGGTGAATGCAAAAACAAAACAAAAAGAAAGAGAGAGAGAGAGAGAGAGAGAGAGAGAGAGAGAGAGAGAGAGAGAAAGAATGAATGAGTGAAAGAAAGAAAGAAAGAAAGAAAGAAAGAAAGAAAGAAAGAAAGAAAGAAAGAAAGAAAGAAAGAAAGAAAGAAAGAAAGAAAGAAATGTATCAGTCCAATTCGATCATATCTTGCTCATGGATTTTTACTTCCATTTGCCCTCACATATCTCTGTAAAAGTTGGTTTTCAAGACTTCTTCATATCAAAACAAAGGCAAAAAAGTAGTCTGACTTCAGTGGATGACATGAGTTTGACTGTAATACAAGCTTTCCCGCGAATTTTGAAGATCATTGCCAGATCCAAACACAGGGGGACTGGTTGGTCTCGAGGCAAGATGCCGGCCTCGAGACAGAGAGGTTGTGGGTTCAAATCCCGGTTGGTTGGGATTTTTATTTCTGAGGCAACTACCCCTGGTCTCAGCAGCGAGGCCCGGCTTGAAACGTCAATTACTCATCGACGGAAAAAATATGAGTACCTCCGAAGTCGGAGTTATCTGCCTGTGCGGTGAGAGACCCCTGTGCACACGGCTGCCAGGAAAAAAAATGGATTAACAGTTCTTAGTCTCTAGGGACTTCGTCAGAGGTAAAAGCTGGCGAACAAACAAACAAAAAAATAAGAAAAGAAAAGAAATAATGATCCAAGCACAAATTTAGTCGACGGACCATCGTCAGTGCGCATTGGACATTAGATAATGATGGTGGACTGGTGCAAGTATGTATGGCCCTTTTCGTCTTGTCAGACGGTCTAGTGGAGGCTATTGTGTATTTTTTTGTTTGTTTGTCGAACAGCTTCTCTGGCTAATTCTACCAATGTTTGACAAACACACACGGTCACAGAATGAACAAGTCAGGCCCATTGATCCACATGGTTTTCCATCCTTTTTCATGAGTCTTTTCTCTTCCAAATGTTGCCTTAGCACATTCAAGTTTTGTTATACCATCCTTATGCATGCTCTCCGTGATGTGCGATCACTTGCCAGATGTTCTCAGTCATTTTCACAGATGGAGAAGTAATTCAGAGATATTTACAGATATCTCTCTATATCGTAGTTTAGATCTGCCGATTTGTCTTTTTCCGTGTGTTAGTTCACCATATAGTATTTGCTTGGGGATGCGTTTTTCTTCCTTCAATTCGCTGGACATGCCCCAGCCATCTTAGTCTTCGACACCTGAGCATCTACATGACGCAAGTACAGTCAAAGTATTAATGTTACCCCGGAAGTTGAATTATTATATACCGGATATAGTGTGAGCCGTCACGTTCATTGCAGGAGGTCAACATTTGGGTAACATGACCTAGGCGGGCCCACCACTCATAGAATGTCAAGAAACTAAAGGACAAAAAAATTGCCCGACATGGCCTACTTCTGATGATCAGATTGCCTCCTGTTGAGAAGTTTTACTTAAAGAGCTTCCTGTTACTAGATTAGTAAAATGAAATATCAGATGATAATTTTATGGAACAAAAAATGTTTTTAATGGAACTCAAAACAAAAATTCTTAGTTCAAATATTGTTAAAGTAGTAACCGTAATTTTCTTGCTTGTGTCCGCCTCTTGACTAAAGGAGTTATTGAGTTATTTGCGGGTCATCATCATTGCACTCCGAACATGTGCATATGTGCGCAGATCCCCTCCTCAGCAATTCCCTCAGTGTCCAGCGACTGACGACTCCAGTTCTTTGTTGGCTGATACGTCTTCTTACACGGCCACTAAGTTTCTCATTTCTGGCTGTGCCCATCTTAACTCCAATCTCTATCATTTGAAGAAGTGACGTGGATCTGTGTTTGTCGAAGTCCCGTGCTCTTCCCACATCTCGGAGGGAAGACTAAAGGAATACACCTCTTCATCATCCGCCCTTAAAAGGACGATAAGTGGCGTGTATACGTTGTGTGTGGTAGGCAGTTCATCGTTGGGTGCAGTCTCCGCAATGAAGGTTGGCTACCATGGAGCGCCATTCCACTCTGTCTCTTGCTTTGATGGTGCAGATTGTCAAAGTCTTGACTTGTCCATCTTTTGATCTTACTCGTCCATGTTAGTCAAAGTCTGCCTCTGCCACCTTGTATTTTCCCTTCCAATATTACTTTTAGTAGGCTGTTGTGTCTTTTAACATGCCCCAACAATTTCATTTGTCTTGTTTGAATTGTGCTTAGTAGTTCTCTTTTCATTTTTGGTTGTTTTAAAACTTGGTGGTAGGCAGTAAAACTGTGATATTTGCGTCTTTCGGCCCAACACATCCGACTTCAGCATGTTATTTTTTAGTACCGGGTTATCTTCCCTCTTCGATCCCTACTCGCTTGACCAGACAAGACAGGTTAGTCTGTTACTGGAGGTACCGCGATGAGGTGGAGTAGGTTCTGGATAGTTCTGGTCCACCGATCCTGGCGCAGATCATTAGCTGTGGCTCGCTGGCAGCTCTGCTGTTGTTAGGCGCCTTGCCTCCGTAACTGTAATTTGATTGAGATGATTATGGAAGTCATGGGAACAATGTCTACTATAAAAGGGGGCCACTATTCGAAAACAATAAAAATATAAGAAATCACTGGCGTAAAGCGTCACGCTGCTCTTCATTTTACCGGCAGGTAAAAAGACAATTGTCTTGAAATGTGGATTCATAGAAGAACAGGTAGAATTGGATGGAAAGAAAAGAAAACAAACGATGAAGTTTTAAAACAACTGAAAATGAAAACAGAACTACTAAACACAATTAGGATAAGACAAATGACATTTTTGGGGCATGTGAAAAGACACAACAGCCTAATAAAAGTAATATTGGAAGGGAAAATACAAGGTAAAAGAGGCAGAGGCAGACCAAGGCTAACATGGACGAGCAACATCACAAGATGGACAAATCAGCCTATGACAATCTGCGCCATCAAAGCAAGAGACAGAGTGAAATGGCGCTCCATGGTAGCCAACCTTCGATGCGGAGACGGCACTCAATGATGATGATGAGAGAGATCCGTCAAAAATCGTTAGGACCTAGCTTAGGAGACCCTCATTAGGATGTAGAGGTCTAATGCGCCTTTCGACCCTACACATCCGACATGTCCTTTTTCAGGTGCCGGGTTCCCTCTCCTCTCAGACCCCTATTCGTCTAGACAGACTTGCTAGGCTATTTTCTGACCCATCACCAGAAAGGTATTGTAAGTTTAGTTTAGTGTTGTATCATCCTCATAGCACAACGAATATCATCCTCATAGCATAACGAATATCATCCTCATAGCACAATGAATATCTCAATCATAATAATCATCATCATGATGTTGAGAACCCATTTTTACAGAGATATGTGAGGGGTAATGGAAGTAGAAATCGATCAGCAGATATGACCGAATTGGACTGATACATTTCTTTCTTTTTTTTTCTTTCTGTCTCTCTCTTTCTTTCTTTCTTTCTTTCTGTCTCTCTTTCTTTCTTTGTGTTTTGTTTTTGCATTCACCCCATGACTACACATCATCATCATCAAGTACCGGGCCTGCTGGCGTAGGTGATCATGTCTCTCCACACCTTTCTATCTCGACAGTTATTTATCATTTCTGTTGTTGACCTTCTATCAAGCCATTCTCTTAAGCTGTCTGGTATTTTTTTCTCTTTGCTTCCCTCTATCTCTTCGTCCCTCAATTTTTCCAGTTGTTACAGTATATTCCAGTTGTTCTCTTAGCCATTTTCTCAGTTCTTCATTTCTGATCTTATCTCTCAGACTGTTTCCTGTCAATCGTCGGACACATTTCATCGCTGTAGATGTTATTTTTCTAATTCTCGCATCTATGGACTTAATCATTGAATTCACGAAAAGAGCAACTGATTTGTTCTCAATCTGGACTTTATCAAATCCAACTTTATTCTTTCGGAACTCATTTAAATGTAAAGTTAGATTTACCATGCTAATTTCTTTTCCTTAGAGAGTAGATAGCTGTTACTAATGACGCTCCCCATTTCAGTTAACAGTTTTTATTTTAGATAAGGTCAAAGTTAACATTATTTATGAAATAGTCGCACTGAAACTCAAGAAAATGTAACAGCAACAACGTATCAAGAAGTATGTTTAATTCCACGCAATGGCTTCTGCGCGGGGAAAAGTGAGTGTTCGTCTTACTTCAGTCAACTTGTTGATCGTCTTGTGACGTCTTGATTGTTCTCTAAATCTCTAAGTCTAAACAATTATTATTATTGTATTTTAAAAAAAGAAGTGGACAGTAAAAGTAAAATTACTTTTTAACGAATTATTTTTAGGAGTATGTTGAGCATGTATCTATCTTTCTCTTAGTATTTATTTTATAACAATATCATTTCTGATTTACTTTCGAGTACAATGAAATGGAATTAATTCAAAACTTAAACTACTGCAAAAATAAGAGAAATGGTTATGCAACAAACAATCTCTTATATGACTATAGAATGAACATAAATAATTTGACACAAAAATGTGATGAGAAGACGGTTGTGTTGGGCTCAAGGGAATAACAATATAGGTCATTTACATGTTTCGTGTCCCAAATTATTTCTGTTCTGCTCAGCAGGCAGAATAGTCAAAGAAGACAGTGGTGCATACGTCATGACCACAAGTAGCATGACAATGGAGGTGATTGCAGTGACCAAGGCATTCAAATAGTTAGAGTCATAAGACTACACCCACGCATGTATACTGAGTGATTCGATGAGTATGATAACAAAAGTGGAGGTGGGCTCTGTACGCATGTAATGGGTAGTGTCATTGCAGAAATCCAAAATACGTAAGGTCACCTTTGTCTATGTCCCTGGACATGCGAGAGTATGGGGAAATGAAAGAGTGGACAGGTTGGCAAGTTGTGCTGTCATTGAGGACGGGCAACCAATGGATCAGGTGGACATCATCAATGCCCTCCGAGATGTGGGAAGAGCACAGGACTTCGACAAACACAGATCCACGTCACTTCTTCGGATAATGGAAATGGGAGTTAAGATGGGCACAGCCAGAAATGAGAAACTTAGTGGCCGTATGAGAAGACTTGTCAACCAACATAGAACTGGAGTCGTCAGTCGCTGGACACTGCAGGAATTGCTGAGGAGGGGATCTGAGCACCTATGGACATGTTCGGAGTGCAATGATGATGACCCGCAAATAACTCAATTTCTGTTCTGAGTAACTTTCCCTTGCACTTTATTCTGTCACTCTCAAATATATCATTAGTAGACCCCCAGGGTTAGGGTTAGGGTTAGGTTTAGGGTTTGGAATAGACTACAACTAAACCTTGTGGAAAAAATAAAATGAAACGTCATCATCGTCAACTCTCATCAATGTTCTTCTCAGTGTCTCTCTGGGTCTTCCTCTTTTCCTCTTACCTGTTGTTTCCCACATGAGGGCTTGTTTTGTTATTCGGTTATTATCTCTTCTCATCACATGTCTAACATATGACCATCGTCTTTTCTTTATTACTGAAGATATTAGTGGTTGATTGGCGATTTCTCTAATTTCTTTGTTTGTTTTGAATTCGTTCCACGTTATACCAAGTATTTTCCTTAGACATTTATTTTCAAATGCGTTCAACTTTGTTTCTATATCTCTTGTTGTTTTCCAGCTCTCACATGCATACGTAAGGGTTGATAGTACATTTGATTTGAATAGTCTAAGTTTTGTGTTTGTGCTGATGAGTTTTTATTTCCACAACTTTTCAAGGCTTCTGAAAGACATTGCTGCTTTAGCTATTCTGAATCTAATTTCTTTGCTTGTATCCCCTTCTCGATCAATGTGACTTCCAAGATAGATAAAGTGATCGATCTCTCCCACTTGTTTATTTTCCATGTATATTTTGTCATCTGTTGGAATTAAGCTTTTCATGACTTTAGTCTTTTTATGATTGATCTGAAGCCCAATTTTGCTAGCTATTGATGATAGTTCATTTGTGTCACACACACACACAAATGTAACATTAGGTGCTCTTAAAATAGTAATTTCTCAGAACTCTTGACACAGCCTCATGTGTTCACCCTAGGCAAAACACGGGGACTCAAAATTGAGTTTTATGAAAAGTTTATGACCCTGAGTTTCATCTCATGGATCAGATGTGTAAATTATGTGTAATTTTTTAACACGGAAAGATTTCACATTTTGAGGAATTTGTATTTTGATGCGATAAATGTTACTATGGTATCGTAATCTAGGGTTAAATGCACTAAAACTAGAAACAGTTGATAATTGAAGTATGATTCATCAGTGAGGGGAGATTTAGCAGAAATAATTTGGGACACAAAGCATGTAAATAACCAAAATATCCTAAATATATTACAACTCTTCTCATCATCAAGTAACATACCTGCTGGCGTAGGTGATCATGTCTCTCCACAACTTTTGATCTTGACAGTTATTTATCATTTCTGTTGTTAACCTGCCAAGCCATTCTCTTAAGATGTCTGGTATCTTTTCTCTTTGCTTCCCTCTATCTCTTCATCCCTCAATTTTCCCAGTTGTTACAATATATTCCAGTTGTTCTCTTCTCATTACATGACCAAAAAATGATGATTTTTTCTTCCTAATATTGGAAATTAGCTCTCTTTTTGCTTTGGCCTCTTTCAGAAAGTCTTCATTACTCTTCTTAACAGTCCATATTGTTCTAACATTCTTCTGTAAAACCATATTTCTACAGCTTCCAGTGATTTTCTTGTCTA
The DNA here is from genome assembly GCA_032433765.1 of Megaustenia siamemsis. Lineage (NCBI taxonomy): Eukaryota > Metazoa > Mollusca > Gastropoda > Stylommatophora > Ariophantidae > Megaustenia > Megaustenia siamemsis. Next base: position 46,182,316 of record JAVIAB010000025.1, on the reverse strand, counting down.
ATGTCCTATTGTCCATGGTTCACACCCATATGTTAAGACTGGCTCAAAATTTAAGAACTCTTTTTCTTGTTTCTATTGTCAAAAATGGATTTCATAGTAAAAAAAGTGATATTCGTGCAAAATCCAATCTCTCAGGACTTTGGTAGAGATATAAGGTTGGTGTACACAAACAAACACTGGAAGATACACTTGACATAACTTCTATTCTAATGGGTCTGTGACAAAAGGCTTTGTCTGGGTCTGTGACAAAAGGCTTTGTCTGGGTCTGTGACAAAAGGCTTTGTCTGGGTCTGTGACACGAGGCTTTGTCTTGGTCTGTGACAAAAGGCTTTGTCTTGGTCTGTGACAAAAGGCTTTGTCTGGGTCTGTGACAAAAGGCTTTGTCTGGGTCTGTGACAAAAGGCTTTGTCTGGGTCTGTGACAAAAGGCTTTGTCTTGGTCTGTGACACGAGGCTTTGTCTTGGTCTGTGACAAAAGGCTTTGTCTTGGTCTGTGACAAAAGGCTTTGTCTTGGTCTGTGACACGAGGCTTTGTCTTGGTCTGTGACAAAAGCCTTTGTCTGGGTCTGTGACACGAGGCTTTGTCTTGGTCTGTGACAAAAGGCTTTGTCTTGGTCTGTGACAAAAGGCTTTGTCTTGGTCTGTGACAAAAGGCTTTGTCTTGGTCTGTGACAAAAGGCTTTGTCTGGGTCTGTGACAAAAGGCTTTGTCTGGGTCTGTGACACAAGGCTTTGTCTTGGTCTGTGACAAAAGGCTTTGTCTTGGTCTGTGACACAAGGCTTTGTCTTGGTCTGTGACAAAAGGCTTTGTCTGGGTCTGTGACACAAGGCTTTGTCTTGGTCTGTGACAAAAGGCTTTGTCTGGGTCTGTGATAAAAGGCTTTGTCTTGAAGGCCATGGTCTGTTGGAAGTATAGACAGTGGTACCCAAGATGGTGATGTGGTGGGTTGTTGTCCATGGTTCACATCCATTCACAACCCTACTGTATCAGTTTAATGCTATTTTAAGGATTGATGAAGAAGTGATGAAGAGAAGTAGTCATCAAAAGAAAACAGCAGCAGAAGAATATGAATGGGTGATTAGGAAATTATGCTTTTAATTCATTTCTCTGTAAAACCTTTCACCTTTGTTCATTACAAAAACACAGAAGGAACACAGCTTGTTTATGTGTTTACTGTTTGTGCTACCATTTTTGTCTTGTATTGGACATTGAACCAATCGTAAACTACATACAGAGACAGCAAATGGTTTGTTCATCTAGAAAGAATGCCATGTGGTTCCTTGCCATACAAAGCATATATTAAATAAGGAGAAGGGAGAAAAGCAAGAGACAGGCCCCGAGCAAAGGGACTGACAGCATCAAAGAAATGCAACAACAACATCGATTGTCAATAGTTGAAGCTGCAAGAAAGGTGAGAACCAGAACTTACTTTATATCTTCTTCAAGACCCTAATGGGTATAAGAGGAAAATTAAGAAATTAAATATGCGATCTTTGCAAGTGTTACCGGTATGCTCTGTGATAACATCTTCCTGTACATGGCACTGTAAAGTACAAAGATGTTTCTATAAACAAGAATGCCTATGTGATCAGACAAGAAACTAGATTTGAATGGACTTATGAGGACAATGATGATGATCCTATATATGAGAGTAAGAACTTCTGTAATAAATCTGCATTTTAAAATGGCTCTGTCAATTCAATGAATACACATTTTTTTTCCGCAGACTGTCAGCTACCTTTATGGTCGACAAAAGACATCAAAAAGTGTATTCAGGTATGACAAAGTATCAGAAATCAAAGAATACTAAACAAATAAATTATTTCTGTGGTTGACATTCTTTTCAATAAAAGAAATTATTTAAATTTGTTTATTTTTATTTATTTTTTTTTCATAATTATGATGTGTAATGCTAAATAAAATTGAGAAAAAAATTAATAACTGATATCTTGGAATCATCATCGTCATTGAGTGCCCGGTACTCCGTGGAAGAGAAACTATATGGGGCAATCGAATCGCTTAAACAGACAGCTGACTTCATGAGAGAGTCTGGAATCCTACTCTGATTGAGTCTTGATCTATGATGCACTTCACGTGCTTCTCATGACTGCTATATGTGGCTTCTCACAGATGATGTTTCGTCCATTGGAATACTTTCTGAATGTAAAGCCTGCAGCTCTCACATTCCTCCATAATGTAGACTTTGATATTTCAATACTGTTGTTCTTTTTCAGTGATACTTTTAATTTTCTTATTGTAACAGTTTCATTCATACCCAACATTTTGCGAATTTCACTTCTAATAAGTTCACTGTCGAAATTATCCAACATTTTTGCTCTTCCTTGTGATTTTGTATATTTGGAACATTGACGGTCACGTGCTTGAATCCAGCGATTAAATGACCGTTTAGATAAATCCAAAATGTGTCTTGTCCTATTCTCATGGTTTTCTAAAGAATGAAATAATCTTCCTCGTTTAGCCTCTTTGCAAAAATAGCCATACATTTTTATTGCGATGTTTTGTAAACTGCAGAATTTCATTTTAAGACTCATGATAAATGTTTATCGTTCCACGTCTCCGCCGCTGAATGAACGGAAATGGAACACACAATGTCTCGTATTTTTTACAAGTGTCTAATTGTGTCAGAAAACCCACGTTGAAAGCGTGCAAACATGTCAATTTGACCATGTATGGATTTTTACTCGCTATTTTTAGCTTAAAATACTGTAAACATTAAGTTTTTTCTACATCAATGGGTCGTTATAAATTTATATAAATCAAATAAGCAACAATAATAACCAAATGTTTTTTTTTAATGAAATTAATTCCCTGTTAGGTTCTAATCATTATAACTTTACATGCAAATATTGAAGAACTTACAAAAAGCGGTTAAAAAGATATCGATTTTAAAAGTTGGGCACGAGTTATGAAACGGACTATAGAGTCAGCAGCCTTACTTAATTTAAGTTTGTTCATGTCATGTCTATCTTTAACAAGACCTTCCTAGCCAATTGTGCTCATCTAGTCTATCTTTAACAAGATCTTCCTAGCCAAATGTGCTCGTCTAGTCTATCTTTAAGTAGATCTTCCTGGCAATTTCTGCTCATGTCTTATATATCTTTAACAAGATTTTCATAGCCAGTTGTGCTCATGTCTAGTCTATCTTTAACAACATCTTCTTAGCCAGTTATGCTCATATCTAGTCCATCTTTAACAAGATCTTCTTAGCCAGTTATGCTCATATCTAGTCCATCTTTAACAAGATCTTCTTAGCCAGTCATGCTCATATCTAGTCCATCTTTAACAAGATCTTCTTAGCCAGTTATGCTCATATCTAGTCCATCTTTAACAAGATCTTCTTAGCCAGTTATGCTCATATCTAGTCCATCTTTAACAAGATCTTCTTAGCCAGTCATGCTCATATCTAGTCCATCTTTAACAACATCTTCTTAGCCAGTTATGCTCATATCTAGTCTATCTTTAACAAGATCTTCTTAGCCAGTTATGCTCATATCTAGTCCATCTTTAACAAGATCTTCTTAGCCAGTTATGCTCATATCTAGTCCATCTTTAACAAGATCTTCTTAGCCAGTTATGCTCATATCTAGTCCATCTTTAACAAGATCTTCTTAGCCAGTTATGCTCATATCTAGTCCATCTTTAACAAGATCTTCTTAGCCAGTTATACTTTTATCTAGCCTATTTTTAACAAAATCTTCTTACCAGTTATGCTTATTATGTCTAGTCTATCTTTAACAAGCCCTCCCTAACCTGTTATGTTCATGATTAGCTTTTTCATGTCACCAGTAGGTGAAAGATGCTACAAATGCTCCTAACAAACATGCAATAAATAAAAGTACCTTGCTCCTACTTTCTATAATAAATGATTTAATTTCTTTCTGCTTTCTCAGCGATCGTGAGATAAGGTTCAAATGCTTTTCACAAAACACAATTCTTGATGTTCTTCGAGCCAGACCTGGTTGGCAAGAAGTTCAGGGGTAAGTTATAAAACAAAAATCTAGCGCAATAAGGTAATTACATTTTAGCCATACACCATTAAAATAATTTACATATATTTTGTTTATCAAGTTTCCGTCTTCCTCATCACCATTATCTTTTATCAGTGTCATCATCATCACCATCATCAAGTACTCTTCTTCTACTTTACATTCACCCGTTAAGTGATTGTGGATGCATTGTGTTGCTAGTTTATGGCAAAGCCATGATATCTCTGGCTTTTCATTCAGACACTTCATCTTTGGCATGGGCAGATTTCTGTAACAATTTTTATTGCCAGGGGAGTGACCATTTTTGGTCTACTCATTTAGTATTTTAACTACCAAGGGATTTTTAATGTGTGAAGTGCTCACAGGACCTCCTATTTTTCATCATTATCTGAGAGAGCTAGGCATCAGATCTCACAACCCAGAGACCAGGAGAGGTTAAACTCACAAAGAAACCACAAATTTGATTTCTGAAAAATTTCTACCACCTGTAGTGAGAATCAAACCTAGGACTTTCTTGTGCAAAGGCTAGTGTTTTACATCAAGACCACCCAGGCCTCCTTCCCCTCCCAAGTATTATATCTGTTAGCATGTATGATGATGTCTCTCCATAACTTTATGACCCTGTAGTTATTCTGCCATTGGCTACATTTTTTTCTAATCTCCCTGGTAGCTTCTCTCATTTTCCCTAAATAAATTATTCCTTTGCTTCCTCCAGTTGCCACAAGATGTTCCAGTGTTCACTTCTCATGACAGGAATACAAATTATTAATGTTTTCTTCTGATGTTGAATATACCAAAATTGATAACTGAACAAAAAAAATACAACACAATAACATCCACAACGAATACAATCAAAGACTAATTTTTTTTGTTCTTCAAATTAAATTTCAACTTGATTTAAAAAAAATAATTTATGTATCTTTATTATCAAAATTCTTTCACTATGGAGAATCAAGTAACCAAAATTATACCTAGAGAGTACACTTTAGTAAAGCAAAGAAAGAAAAAGAACAGAGCCCTATCATGCCACATGACATATAGAGAAGATAATGTCAGTGTCCACGTTTTATTTTATAGTCCTTTTTTACCTATAAAGTTATAGCCCTTATTTTTGGGTTATGTGGTAAGTATTACACCAGTACCATCTTTGTTTCCCACAAAATTTGGTTTAAATTGCAGTAGGTAAGGCCACAAATTTGGTTCCTATCGGGAGTGAAATAAAAAACTGGCATGAACGCAACATGACAGCTTAGACAGGCAGCATTTATTCTCCAGTTTCCGCTAGCAAATTCTATAAATTGGAAAACTCTGTCTACTTAATAATGATTATTCATTTAAGTCTTGCTAAGTTTCTAACTCTCAGTTTCCTGGATGAAGAATACCCACAAGACCTATGGATTCGTGAGTACACAGATGGATCAGCACAGAATGCAGTAAAGAATGGGGGAGCAGGTGCAATTATAGAGTACCCAAATAACACTAGGGATATGAATAAAATAGCAGCAGGGAAATATTGTCACAATTATGATGCAGAAATACAAGCAATAAAGTTGGCAATAGAAAAACTGCTGAACAGTAATCTTTGGCCCATATCCTGTAGTGTTCTTGACAGATGCAAGATCAGTACTCCAGGCACTACAATCCAGAAAATTACTACATCTGCAGACCTTATTGACTGAACTCTGCAAGCGCCACAGGGTTGCCCTGCAGTGGATCCCATCTCACTGTGGAATACCAGGAAATGAGAAAGCAGATCAGTTGGCAAAGGAAGGTTCAACAGGCACACAATTAGATGCACCGGTTACATACCATCATAAGAAACAGATAATCAAATCAATCAGAGGACCACAAGCCCTAAATCAGGATGCCTTTCATAATATGAATAAAAATGAACAAGTTATCATTATACGCCTCAGAACAGGACACAATCGACTCCATTGTCATATGTATACAAAATTCAAGATCGGCACCTCAACTACTTGTACATGTGGACAGGCGCTCCAGACTGCTGAACACATACTTCAAGACTGCACTGAATATAGCAGACTGAGGAAAATCCATTGAGCTGAAAGTGTTTGTTGAAGACCTATGCTCCACAGGGAGCTGAATGTGTTTGTTGAAGACCTATGCTCCACAGGGAGCTGAAAGTGTTTGTTGAAGACATATGCTCCACAGGGAGATGAAAGGTAGAAGAAGAAGAAGCAACATGATTTATTCATTTTCCTGTCTGGCTGAAGGTGACACATAGGCCAGAAGTCATAGTTCTCCACGATTGACAAAGGCCAAAAGTCATAGTTCTCCACGATTGACAAAGGCCAGAAGTCATAGTTCTCCACGATTGACATAGGCCAGAAGTCATAGTTCTCCACGATTGACAAAGGCCAGAAGTCATAGTTCTCCACAATTGACATAGGCCAGAAGTCATAGTTCTCCACAATTGACAAAGGCCAGAAGTCATAGTTCTCCACAATTGACAAAGGCCAGAAGTCATAGTTCTCCACGATTGACAAAGGCCAGAAGTCATAGTTCTCCACAATTGACATAGGCCAGAAGTCATAGTTCTCCACAATTGACAAAGGCCAGAAGTCATAGTTCTCCACAATTGACAAAGGCCAGAAGTCATAGTTCTCCACGATTGACAATTTGCTGTCAGTTCTTATGGGTCTGGAATGTTTCCTAGTCCTATGATTGAACCTTCCAAAGTAATTGTTCTGCGTAGCGATTCTCTTGATCTGCCTTGTTTTCTTTTACCAGATGGTCTCCACATGAATGTCTGATGGGGAAGTCTTTCTTCACTCATTCTCAGCACATGACTGATGTATTTCCATCTGATGTGATCTATCTCACTACCAACCTTTTGAGCCATAGCCAGCTCATACGGCATAGACCCAGATACTCTTTCTCTTTTTCTAAGTTTTCTTTCTAGCAATCTCAATCCTTGTAAAGATCTTTTATCAAAACTCACCATTTGTCTCTGTTCTGTGCAAGCATTTTGATCTCATTGAGGGAGCCAATTCCTGCTGCTTTTGCCTCTCTGATCAGTGTTCTTCTCAGTGTTTCTCTGGATTGGACACTTTTCCTCTTACTTCTTGTTTCCTTTCCCAATTGAGGGCTTGCCTTGCTATTCAGTTATTACCTTTTCTTATCATATGCCAACATATGTTCATCGTCTTTATTTGATTACTGAAGATATTAGTGGTTGATTGGCGATTTCTCTAATTTCCTTGTCTGTTTTGAATTCATTCCATGCTATACCAAGTATTTTCCTTAGACATTTATTTTCGAATCTGTAGTGATAGGAAGTCAAATTTAAATTGATAAATAATTATAGAGAGAAAATGTTGTGAAAAGTCATGACCTCCAATATCAGTGAGCATAAAGTAAAAAAAACAAAGTACCCCCGTCACACCAAGTGGCGTATAGGGAATATGGTGTTAGTGATCATAAATTTTACAGACCTTCAGCACATGATTTTTGGGGTAATGTGGTCGGTATTACGTCCGTGCCGCTTTACTTTCCCAGAAAAAAATCCGGTACCCATTTAAGGCTGGGTGAACCAGAAGCCGTCGGTTGGGATTGAACCCTACCTCTTGTCCTTTGTAGTCCAGTTCACTAACCACTGAGCTATTGATCAGTGAGCATGATACTTAATAATAATGATAACTAAATCCTTCTACATGATCTAATGTACCCATTTTATGTGAAATAAATATAATTTTTGTTATCTTCAGCGATGGAGAGTGGGACTTCTATTGGTGTGATAGAGAATGGCTTCATGCAAATTATGACACCATGTTTCTTCAGGAACATCAGAAGATTCTTCATTTTCGAAATCATTATGAGGTACAGGCGTAGTTGTCTTGTAAAGTTGTAAGAAAATTGTTGTAGTTTGTAAAGTTGTAAGAAAATTGTTGTAGTTTATAAAGTTGTAAGAAAAGTGTTGTAGTTTATAAAGTTGTAAGAAAATTGTTGTAGTTTGTAAAGTTGTAAGAAAATTGTTGTAGTCTGTAAAGTTGTAAGAAAATTGTTGTAGTTTGTATTGTTGTAAGAAAATTGTTGTAGTCTGTAACATTGTAAGAAAATTGTTGTAGTTTGTAAAATTGTAAGAAAATTGTTGTAGTTTGTAAAATTGTAAGAAAATTGTTGTAGCTTATAAATTTGTAAGAAAATTGTTGTAGTTTGTAAAGTTGTAAGAAAATTGTTGTAGTCTGTAACATTATAAGAAAATTGTTGCAGTTTATAAAGTTGTAAGAAGATCGTTGCAGTTTATAAAGTTGTAAGAAAATTGTTGTAGTTTGTAAAGTTGTAAGAAAATTGTTGCAGTTTAGAAAGTTGTAAGAAAATTGTTATAGTTTGTAAAATTGTTGTAACATTTTTGTAACCTTTAAAATTCTAGGATAATTTGCTGCATTCTTTGTAACTGTAGGAGATTTGTTTTTATTTGTGGAAATGTACCATGAAATCATTATGAGGTAATATACAAAGTTCCTATGGACATGTTTGGAGTGCAATGATAATAACCCACCAATAACTTACTTACTTACTTAGTACCCCCGTCACGCCAAGTGGCGTATAGGGAATATGGTGTTAGTGACCATAAATTTTACAGACCTTCAGCACATGATTTTTGGGGTAATGTGGTAGGTATTACGCCCGTGCTGCTTTACTTTCCCAGAAAAAAATCCGGTACCCATTTAAGCCTGGGTGAACCTGGAAGCCGTCGGTTGGGATCGAACCCTACCCCTTGTCCTTTGTAGTCCAGTTCACTAACCACTGAGCTATCACGGCTCCCTCACCAATAACTCAATAAATATTTGTTATGTCTGTGAAACTATAGCATAACATTATTATGAATGAGATCATAGAACAATTGTTATAATCTGTCAAATTATAACAAAATCTTTATGGTCTAAGATAATCTTCTCCTTCTTTATATCTTCTTTGTCTTTCAGCTTTAGTGAGATAGATAGTATGAACTTGTATTGAGTTATTTGTGGTTCATCATCATTGCACTCCGAACATGTCCATAGGTGCTCAGATCCCCTCCTCAGTAAGTCCCGCAGTGTCCAGCGACTGGTGACTCCAGTTCTGTGTTGGTTGATAAGTCTTCTTACACACCCACTAAGTTTCTTGTTTCTGGCTGTGCCCATCTTAACTCCCATCTATTTCATCTGAAGGAGTGACGTGGACTCATGGTTGTCAAAATCTTGTGCCCTTCCCACATCTCGGATGGCATTGATGATGTGCACTCGATGAACTTGTATATTTTTGTTAGTCACTTCTGCTGTCATGTTTTAGAATGTTTCATCTATCCATCAATTTCAGGATGTTTTTTTCGCTGGATTTGTTGATAGTTTGGTGGATCAGTTAGTTGGTTTGTCTGTCATGTTGTAAAGTAATTTAATTTGTTGTTTCTTTATATATTGTACTGTGATGGTCATACCTTAAAGTGTTTCTAGCCTATCAGTTCTAACTTTGTCTCTGAGAAGCAGTAACATTTCTTTCTTTCTTTCTTTTGGATCATTAAATTTGTGGAAGTCATCTGAGAGTATTACATAACAAGCCCCTTTTTGGAACACCCAGGGGAGAATACAAGGGGTAATGCCAAAATATACTTGGAGAAGACAAGTGGAAGCAGAGGCAGAGATGAGGAGGATGGGAAGATGTGGAACAATGTTAAGAGGAAGACAAGAAACAGGACAATTTGGAAAGTGTTTGTTGAAGACAAGAAACAGGACAATTTGTAAAGTGTTTGTTGAAGACAAGAAACAGGACAATTTGTAAAGTGTTTGTTGAAGACAAGAAATAGGACAATTTGTAAAGTGTTTGTTGAAGACAAGAAACAGGACAATTTGTAAAGTGTTTGTTGAAGACAAGAAACAAGACTACTTGGAAAGTGTTTGTTGAAGACAAGAAACAAGACTACTTGGAAAGTGTTTGTTGAAGACAAGAAACAAGACTACTTGGAAAGTGTTTGTTGAAGACAAGAAACAGGACAACTTGGAAAGTGTTTTTTGAAGACAAAAAACAGGACAACTTGGAAAGTGTTTGTTGAAGACAAACTACAGGACAATTTAGAAAGTGTTTGTTGAAGACAACAAAGAGGACAATTTGTAAAGTGTTTGTTGAAGACAAGAAACAGGGCAACTTGGAAAGTGTTTGTTGAAGACAAGAAACAGGACAACTTGGAAAGTGTTTATTGAAGACAAGAAACAAGACAACTTGGAAAGTGTTTGTTGAATACTAGAAACAGGACAGCTTGGAAAGTGTTTGCTGAATACAAGAAACAGGACAACTTGGAAAGTGTTTGTTGAATACTAGAAACAGGACAACTTGGAAAATGTTTGTTGAAGACAAGAAACAAGACTACTTGGAAAGTGTTTGTTGAAGACAAAAAAACAGGACAGCTTGGAAAGTGTTTGTTGAAGACAAGCTACAGGACAATTTGTAAAGTGTTTGTTGAAGACAAGAAACAGGACAATTTGTAAAGTGTTTGTTGAAGACAAGAAACAGGACAATTTGTAAAGTGTTTGTTGAAGACAAGAAACAGGACAACTTGGAAAGTGTTTGTTGAAGACAAGAAACAAGACAACTTGGAAAGTGTTTGTTGAAGACAAGAAACAGGAAACTTGGAAAGTGTTTGTTGAAGACAAGAAACAGGACAACTTGGAAAATGTTTGTTGAAGACAAGAAACAGGACAACTTGGAAAACGGTTGGCTACCATGAAGCATCATTCCATTCTGTCTCTTGCTTTGATCGTGCAGGTTGTTATAGGCTGACTTGTTCATCTTTTGATGTTACTCATCCGCGTTAGTCTTGGTTTGCCTCTGCCTTTCACTTACATGAAAATAAAAATTAATTTTTTCTCCCTCAGCTAACTCGCAAAAATCTTATGGTTAAAAACCTTAAAAGACTTCGCAAACAAATGGAAAGAGAACAAGGAAAGTTGATGGCTCCAAAGTAAGTACAGTGCTTTAATTTCTGCATGTGATGTGTCAGGCAGTTTAAAGTTACAATTTCTTATAACAAGACATGTCATTGATGAGAAAGGTGATGAGAGCTGTTCAGTTTAAGCCAGAGTACACACTTGTACATGCAAAAACAAATGAAATAAATACACATATTTATGCATTGCGTGATAAGACATAAAGAACTAAATCTAATTTAGTTATATTTATTTGAAGGCTGGTATCACTACAAATGAATGAAAATCCACAATTGTTCAACTGCCCGTGCCAGTGGAATCATCTGAATCAACATCTCATCGAATATCCAAACAAAGAAAGGCAACTGCAGTCCCAAACATAGCAAACACAGCATATATCAAAAGACATAAGGCGTATCAGTGCCGAAAGTGAAAGCAGCTGAACTGTCCTTCGCCATATGATATCATCATTCATGGTAAGCAATCTGAATATAGAAACACCATCCAGATGAAAAGGACAGCTCATGGTGTGCACAGAGCACTAAACTCAGTAGCTCCGGCAGCAAGCCGGACTGGAATGTGAGGAAACTGCAACAAAGAACACTTTTCAGACAGTGCATCAACTGTTCCTGCCATTTACCTGTCATATTGACCTAGCTCTGAAAATCGAATAAACTAAATCTATACAATGAGTTACCAAGAAATGATATGAGAACACCCGACCAAGAGGTTGGCCAAGATAAAGGTGGATAAATGAAACACTAGAAACATTTGGAGGTATAACAGCAGAAGAGACCAATAGAAGAGCAAGAAACTGTGAACCATATCTCTCTTCAATGCCAGAAGGCAAGTGAGGAAGGAAATAAAGAAAAAATAAATATATTGTGCAAAATTTGTGTGATCAGATTCTACAGTGGTGAGGGTGTGTTGATTAAAAAACTTCAACTATTGTATGAGAAAACAGAACAAAATACATAATGAAGTTTTGCTTTTTGTAGTATTTACTAACTCAAAACTGATAAGTCTTATATTGTTTAAAATAAAATTAATAATCAATATTATCTTTTTGTAGTATTTACTAACTCAAAACTGATAAGTCTTATATTGTTTAAAATAAATTAATAATCAATATTATCTTTTTGTAGTATTTACTAACTCAAAACTGATAAGTCTTATATTGTTTAAAATAAAATTAATAATCAATATTATCTTTTTAAACTGCAGGTTTGACTTTTTCCCCTCAACTTTTGAACTTCCGGTAAGTATATTCTTGTTTATAAAACAATCAATTTAACTGATTTTATTACTTAGTTAGAACTGTGGGGCAGGTAAAGTGGAGATTGAACAAGAAGCAGTTTTGGGTTAATTCTGAAGTAGAGAAATTGTGATGCTGGAGTCAAGCAGTAGAAAATTGGGTAAATAAAGGTAAAAGAAACATTGAGGAAATGGATTTAGGATAAATGAAAAGTACAGGAGTAAGTGAGTGGAAAGGAGTTAGATAGCGGAAAAAATACAGGAGTCATACAGTGGGAAAAAATAGGGGAGTCGGGCAGTGGAAAAAATAGGGGAGTCGGGCAGTGGAAAAAATAGGGGAGTCAGGCAGTGGAAAAAATAGGGGAGTCAGCCTGTATTGTTTATTAATTACAGCAAGGTGGTGTAGAGGTAAGACATTGGTCTTTGGACTGGAAGGTCCTGTGTTCTAATTTCATTGGGTAAATCCAATCTCTTCAAAATTAGCAAAAAACAGGAAGCTCCATTTGCACTCATACACATTAAAGAACCGTTGGTTGTTAAAAGAGTAGACAAAAAAATGGCTACTGCACGAGGGTAAGAGAAATTGTGAAGTAAATCAACCTTGTTAAGTAAATCAACCTTGTTAAGTAAATCAACCTATACTGAAGTTAGATGTGTTGGCCTTAAGGCGCATATATTGTGGCTTTGTTGTAAACTAGGGAGCCACGATAGCTCAGTGGTTAGTGAACTGGACTACAAAGGACAAGAGGTAGGGTTCGATCCCAACCGACGGTTTCCGGGTTCACCCAGCCTTTAATGGGTACTGGATTTTTTTCTGGGAAAGTAAAGCGGCATGGGCGTAATACAGACCACATTACACCAAAAATCATGTGCCGAAGGTCTGTAAAATTTATGGCCACTAACACCATATTCCCTGTATGCCACTTGGCGTGTCGGGGTCACTTTACTACTTTTTTGTTGTTGTTGTAAACTAGCAGCACAATGTATCCACGACCACATAAAGGGAGTGAATGCTAAGAAGGTAGAGTTTATTAAATGGTATTGAAGATAACCAGATTGTTATCATTTTTTTATTAGAGCGAATTCGGAGATGGCTGATGAAACCAATTGTAGCCATGAAATGGCAAGATTTGTGTGTGTTAATCTGTTGAGGAAGATGGTGTAAGTTGAAGCTTGACTTGCAAAGTGATCACTTCAGGATGATATAATCGAAAAGTCGAAAAAAATTGGGCCAAAATGGCTGCCACCCTAGCAGAATTGTTAAATACTTAAAAGTCTACACATGTCAAAGATGAAAGTGTCATGCTAAAGATGGTTTACACGTTTGTATTAAATAGCTTTGGTTTGGTTCTTGGCTTGATGTTATTTGCAGCCATTATTTTGCTACCCTGGTTGAAAGCTGTTCTTGCCTTGTTTATTCTTTACACAAATTTATCTAGTGATAGAGTGACATGTGCATGAGTTGAACTTCAGTGACGGAATGTTGCACTTTATTATTAACTATATCTGATAAGTAGCATGGAACGAAGTTACCATGAAATATTTATTTTATATAAAGATTGCCTTGTAAAAGTGGCTAAGGCGAGTAGCAAGGGTGACATGAAGGGGGTTAACTCTATATTGCAACACCTATCTGTGAGTCATGTTTTTATGACATCTTCATCAAAATGATGAACACTAAATGCTAAATTTGGAGTTCCAAAAATAGTATTTTCTTTGAACTTTTGCTACCCGACTGTGTGTTTACAGACATGAGAATCAGATGCAGTAATCATTTCCTGGCTTACATTCGATTTAAAGCCTAAAATGTGACCACATGGCGCCATGACTTCCGGAGGTGTTAAGTTGTCTATCGACACATTGGCCATCAGTCTGTCATTCCACCCATATGCTCTACTTCCTCTTAACATTGTTTACTGCCTATCCCAAGTTACAAAGGTTTTTTTGATGTCTTGCCAAAAATTGATCACATTTATTTTAAAAAAAAACTGCTCCATTTTTATTATAGCTTTGTACTTTTATTCTTGGTATCACCCAGAAGGATAAAGTGACAAACGTGGAGGTCATGACTTGCTCAGGCCTCCCAAATATCTACACGCTACTCAAACAATGTAGGTTACGTTGGCTTGGCCATGTACACCGTATGAAAGATGGCCGCATACTGAAAGATATACTCTATGGACAACTGGCAGATGGTAAAAGAACTAGGAGGCGCCCAAAACTTTGATTTGTAGACGTGTGTAAACGCGACATGAAGACTCTGAACATAAACTCTGCAGTATGGGAAGACATAGCTGCAAACCGCAATCTCTGGAAACACACTCTAAAGGTTCACCTCAAACAAGAAGCAGACAGATTCATAGAAAAAGAGAATACACGACGAAAGAAAAGAAAAGAAAAAATAACATTTTTAAGGGCGCTGAAAAATCCATAGTCAACTATGACTGACGGAGGCTACTACTACCACTACTTTTATGAAGCACACGTTGGTAAAAAATACAACATCAAATAAAGGAAACAAATCCAACACTCAGAAGTCACCGGAAGCAATAATTAGGAAGGTATTGGGTGGAAGGGGAATATTTACCTACAGCAATATAAACTGTTGAATTCCAAGAATTTGTATTTCCAAGAATTTGTATTTCCAAGAATTTGTATTTCCAAGAATTTGTATTTCCAAGAATTGGTATTTCCAAGAATTGGTATTTCCAAGAATTGGTATTTCCAAGAATTTGTATTTTCAGTTCATAATTTCTCCAGAGATGTCGTAATCTTGAGTTAAAGTAACAGGATAAACTTGTTGCCCAAAATCAAGAGGAAAAAGTAATCATTTATTGATCACGTGGGCAGGAGGGAAAAACGTGAAATATACTGCGGCAGCTGGACAAATTGTTGAAACAGAGAGAAAATATACTTGACAGTTTAAGAGAAGTGGTTTGGTAAGAAGTTAACAATTGTAGATAGAAAGATGTGGAGAGACATGATCATTTATGGCAGCAGGCCTGGCACGTGATGATGATAATGTTGTTTAATATACATGGTGTTTGTGCTAGTAGAATATCAGGTTCTATTATTCAATCAAATTCTGTTTTACTGATTCCAGTCAGAATATCATATTTTTGTTGAGGAGTTCAAACGTAATCCAGGGATGATATGGATAATGAAACCTGCAGCAAAGTCTCAAGGACGGGGTATCTTTCTGTTTCGGAAGCTTAAAGAAATCACAGACTGGAGAAAGGTTTGCTGGATACTTGTTATCATAATCATCATTATCCTCATCATCATCATTATCATCATCACCATCATTATTATCATCACCACCACTGCCATCTTCCTCCCTCCCTCCCTTCCTCTCTTCCTTCCGCTCATCCTCCCTCCCTTCCTCTCTTCCTTCCGCTCATCCTCCCTCCCTCCTTCCTTCCTCCCTCCCTCCCTTCCTCCATCCCTCCCCCCCTCCCTCCCCTCCCTCCCTCTTCAGTCTGCATCAAAACAGACCAGCTAACAGAAGCTAGAATCACAGTGTTCCCTGTAGTGGTGGCTGTTACTGATATAGAAGACCTAGTATTGCAGTACCTGTAAGCTGGACTAGTAGTTTCCCAGCATAGCCTGGCACAGACAAACTCCAACTTCTCCAATAAGAGCCGGGAGTGTCAAGAAATCCATCACGACCCGCAACATCAATGAGTCAAAGAGCATCCTGCCCACAATAACTCATGGCATTACACCAACAATCAACAATCAACAACCAACAATCAACAATCAACAACCAACAATCAACAACCAACAACCAACAACCAACAATCAACAACCAACAATCAACAACCAACAATCAACAACCAACAATCAACAACCAACAATCAACAATCAACAACCAACAATCAACAACCAACAATCAACAACCAACAATCAACAACCAACAATCAACAACCAACAATCAACAACCAACAATCAACAACCAACAATCAACAACCAACAACCAACAATCAACAACCAACAATCAACAACCAACAATCAACAACTAACAACCAACAATCAACAATCAACAACCAACAATCAACAACCAACAACCAACAATCAACAACCAACAACCAACAATCAACAACCAACAACCAACAATCAACAACCAACAATCAACAACCAACAATCAACAACCAACAACCAACAATCAACAACCAACAATCAACAACCAACAATCAACAACCAACAACCAACAATCAACAACCAACAACCAACAATCAACAACCAACAACCAACAATCAACAATCAACAAACAACAATCAACAACCAACAACCAACAATCAACAACCAACAACCAACAATCAACAACCAACAACCAACAATCAACAACCAACAATCAACAACCAACAATCAACAACCAACAATCAACAATTATAATGCACTGAAAATAAGCACCATAGTCAATTCCTGCTTTTTTTTTTAAAATCCTTCTTTTTTCAGATGAAATGTGGTTTTAATTTTTGTTATCTTGTAACTCATCATCATCATCATCATCATCATCGAGTGCCATCTCCGCAACAAAGGTTGGCTACCATGGAACACCATTCTGTTCTGTCTCTTGCTTCGATGGTGCAGGTTGTCTTTTCCTTCCATCCAATTCTACCTATTCTTCTATATATCCACATTTCAAAGGCTTAAATTCTCTGTTCTGTTTTCTTGTTTAATGTCCATGTTTCTGCACCATTTAGGAATGTTGAGAAGACATAACATTTTGCTATCCTTAGTTTTAGCCCTGGTGTTATTTGTTTTGATGTTAGTATGTTCTTCATGACATTAAAATTACTTTTTGCCATTCCTATTCTTTTATTTATTTCAGTTTTACATTTTCTCTTTCTTGTAACTCTAGTTGTTAGTTTAATTTGTACCTTTTGGCCCAGTACGTCCTATCTTCAGTATGGCATTTTTGAATACCAGGTTGCCTTCCCTCTCAATCCCTACTAACTTGGCTATACCAGACTGTTTAGTCTGCTAATACTTGCTGGCCACTTTCAGTCAATTTGTGCCTTTGCCCCTTGTGATCTTTATTTCTTGTAACTTGAATAATGACAATGTTTAATGATAACATAATATGTTCACAATGCTATTTCACTGGCCACACTGCAACGTTTGGTTGCTTTCACATTATCTCCATCCCAAATTAATTTACGCTTTCATTTTTGGGTGGCAGATGTGGTCAAGTATAACCTAGAAAAGCATTTCTCAAAGTGTGGCCATTGGCGTCTCAGGGGTCTGTGGTGCCGTCACAGGGGGTTTGTGGTGCCGTCACAGGGGGTCTGTGGTGCCATAACAGGGGGTCTGTGGTGCCGTCACAGAGGGTTCGTGGTGCCATCACAGGGGGGCCATGGTGTATCACAGGGTGGCCGTGGTGCCGTTACAGAGGGCCAGAGAAGACTTGATGAATGGTGTGAAATAACTCAATGAAAATGCAACAAAGTTTGTCAAATCATTGGACAGCTATCACCACTATTGCCCAACAAAGAAATAACTCTAGAGACAAAACGGGCACTCTACAATATAATCTTCATCCCAACGTTGAACTACCAATGCCAGTCCTGGACCCTAGATGCAAAAAAAAAAAATAACCTCAACTGAGATTAAATGTATTAGATGAATGACAGGTAACAACCTGAGAGACAAGATCAGAAAAAAAGAACTGAGAAAAAAGCTAGGAATGATCCCACCATAGAATATATAAAGAAACAACAGATAAAATGGTTTGGACACGTAACAAGGTAGAGGGATCAAGACACAACATAATAAGCCCTCAATAAACATTGCAAGTACACAAGGCCCAAGGGACGACCATGAAAAAGATGGATCGATGGAATATTAGAAACACTAGGAAACATAACAGCAGCAGAGGTGAAAATTAGAGCAAAAGGCTGCAAATTGTATCTCCCCTCAACTCTGAAAAACAAATGGAGAAAGAAGAAGAAGAAAAAGAATGAATGAAAGCACAGGACTCTTGGTCCCACATGATACACAGATGGCTCTGCTATAAATGCCACCAGAATTAGAGGGCAAGGTGTGTTCTTGACGCTGAATAACCAGGACGAGATCACCAAGTCAATAGCTACTGGGAAATTCTCAAACAACTTTAAAGCAGAAACTGAGGCCCTCAGAGATGCTGCAAAACTGGCTACTCAACACAAAAATAACATGCACAATAAATTGGTGATTCTAACTGATGCACTGTCAGTACTATCAGCTCTAAAAAGCCCCAAGAACAATGAACTAGATGACTTGAGAACTACCCTGGACCAACTATGCAATAACTTCCAGAGAGTAGTCATTCAGTGGATACCATCACACTGTAATATACATGGGAACGAACATGCAGACAAATTAGCTAAAGAGGGAGGGAGATTACCACAAGAAAACCATCCGCTTAGTTATGATGAAGCCAAATCCATCCTCAAAGGCCAGTACCATGAAAAATGGAAATGAGAGCACCCAAAGCATAACGAGAGGGACGGATACCATCAACTATCAAGGAGGGATCAAGTCATCATACACTGCTACTATACTATGCACTGGCCACAATAGAATGAGAAATCACATGTTCACCAAATTCAAAATAGGTACAACCAGCCTATGCCACTGTACACTGGACAATATGACTATAGTCCGTTCAGATTCGTTTGCCTAGACATTAATTTATTTTTTTCAAAAACTTATTGTTCATTTGCATTGATCTTTTGAAGTTAGGTTTAGAATACTAATGTCGCTATAAAAATATTTTTTTATCAAAGAAATGTGATCCAGTTTCAAAGATGCCTTATTTAACCTATATTAAAAAAAAGTTAATCGATATTATAAACATCGGCGGGATTATGTAGATGCTTACATCTCACAGCTGATTCTTTAACATATAGGCATGACCTTCACGGCTGAATGCGCACCGTCCTAAAATAGTTATGTTTCCACTATAAATTTTTATAAAGAAATGTTACATATGAAATTTCCCGTTTAGCACAAAATGACATTTTAGCCGAAACCGGAAATTATGTGACGTCAAAATCACGGCCGTAGACTCGAGTTCGAGTCATAATTCAGAGGCAAATCTCAATATTTACAGAAAGGAGGCGGCACTATCCATATTATCTTCTGCAAGTCTATGTGAGAATGAATATAAAGGCAAAATATTTTACTGAGCATAACATTGCTATAAAGATTTATCAATACTTCTGCAGAGAGCGTAAAAAGGGACATCTTTATTGTTCTTTATCAAACCCTGAGAAGAGAACAATGCATATTTTAGGTTTGTGTAAACGTTCATTTGATCGAATAGTTAAAGGAAGCGGATATTTATTGCCAACAAATGCAAGAAAGCAAGGAAGGAAAGAAACGTTAGACAGTTTTGATAAGGACCTAGTAAAAAGAGAAATCTGTCGAATGTTTGATATAAACGAAGAAGTGACACTTAGAAAGTTGAAGCTTTGGCTGAAAACTAACAACGACATTGAAATATCAAAAACTTCATTATGGAAAATATTAAGAAGTGCAGGCTTCACCTTTAGAAAGTATGCTGGTGGAAAAAACATTATTTGTGAGAAGCCACATCTAGTAGCTCTTAGAAGCAAGTATTTACGTGAAGTGAAGGAAATGCGCGAAAATGATTATGATATTGTTTATTTAGATGAAACTTGGATCAACGCTCATCATACAAATGAAAAGGAATGGCAGTTAGCAGATGGAAGTATTAAAAGATCAGTACCAAGCAGTAAAGGGCAACGTTTGATAGTTGCACATGCAGGTAGCAGACATAATGGGTTGTTGCAGAATGCTCATCTCGTTTTCATTTCAAAATCCATAGACAATAGAGACTACCACTCCGAAATGAATGGGCACATATTTAAAGACTGGATCGAGAAAAGTATCCTTCCAATATTAGATCGACCTTCTTGTCTGATAATGGACAATGCTTCATACCATAACGTAGTTAACGTAGAAGATAGAATCCCAACATCATCAAGTACAAAAGATGCAATCAAAACGTGGCTCATAAAAGAACACATACAAGTTAACGACAGCTACTTGAAACCCGAATTGCTTAGCCTTGTAAAACAGACACAACGTACAAAGATATTTAAAATAGACAAGTTAATTCAAGAACATGGCCATAGATGTTTGAGACTACCTCCATATCATGCACACTTAAATCCTATAGAACTAGTTTGGGCAAAAGTTAAAGGACACGTAGCATATACAAATAAAACTTTCAAATTATGCGATGTTGAGACACTTACAAATCAGGCTCTATCAAATATAAATAAAGACTACTGGGTAAAATGTGAGGATCATGTGTTACGACAAGAAGAGGAATATTGGAAAAAGGATGGTTTGTTGTTTGTTCAGCCGAAAGCAGTAATCGACCTATTTGACTCGTCTGATTCTGAATGATCATTACTCCGATTAAGTCTACAGATAAATAGTTTGATTTGCAAAATTTCCTAGTTGATTTGTTAAACAGTTTATTGTTCAAGACCACCCAAGCAATCAAAAATATGTTATAAGCAAACCAACAACCATTACTTTGAATGGAAGCCTGCTTGAGTCAGTACAGAAGTTCAGCTATCTTGGATCCACTATTACAGCCACACTTTCCTTAGATGAGGAACTAAATGTACGTATTTGAAAGGCAGCGACAACATTTGGGAAACTCACACCAAGAACATGGAACTATATAAAATTGACTCTACGAACAAAAGTTCTATATATAATTTAAAATTTGTATACTTGCCACTAAGTAAAATTTTATGGACACGCCTATGGGTCATCGTTGTACTAGATTACTGTAAAACATTTTGATTAGGGTCAAAATAATAGTTACATGGGCAAAGATCAAAGGAATTCGCCGCTTTAAGAAAACCGTTATAGCTAGACATTGAGTAACACATATGTTCTCGTGACATGGACATTTTAACACCGTATGCCAAAAATCATGTGAAATCATCAAGAACTTTTTGAATTATAAATCATAACATCTCGGCAAACGAATCTGAACGGACTATACAAAACATGTTCTACAGAATTGCCCCCAGTACACAGTCTTAAGAAGAGCAATGTGGTCCACACCCACCTCCCTGGAAGAGAAACTATATGGGGCAATCGATTCACTTAAACAGACAGCTGACTTCATGAGAAAGTCTGGAATCCTACTCTGATTGAGTCTTGATCGCAGAGAGAGAGGGAGAGAAAGAGAGAGAGGGTGAGAGAATGAAAGCACAAAAGAAAATAAATCCTTGGGGTCTGCGGCTACAAAATGTATTTAATGGGTGTCTGCGTTAAAGAAAAGTTTGAGAACTTCTGACCTAAAAGACTTAGTCTGAGGTTCAACAGATTATGCCTCTCCAAGAGGTAAGCAAAATCACCAAGACAAGACAAGACAACGTCAAGGTGTCAGGGATATCATCATCATGTGCCATACCGGTTGGCGTAGGTGATCATGTCCCCCACAATCTTCTATCTACAGTGCATCGTATCAGTTCTGTTGTTGACTGTTTTCCATGCCATGACACCAAGCTATCCAGTATTTTCTCTCTTTGTCACCCACCATCTCTCTTTCCTTTTATTTTCCCAGTTGTAACCAAGTATTCCAACTTTCCTCTTCTCATGATGTGCCCGAAAAATGTTGATTGCTTCTTTCTGATGTTTTTTAAGAGCTCCCTTTTTGTGTTGGCCTCTTTGAGAACTTTGTCCTTGGTCTTTTTAGCTGTCCAGGGAACTTTCAACATTCTTCTGAGAAATCCCATCTCTGTGGCCTCCAATCGTCTTTTCATTTATTTGTCCACTGTCCATGATATCAGGGATATACTATTTATAAATTGTTTTTGTTTCTGTAATTAAGTAATAAACAAATAAACAACTGTTGGTTCATCTTTGTGGTGGTCTAGTTAATTCTATCCCATAACACCCATGGAAGGAAATTATTATAAAAGTGTGCTTTATTTAAAATAAAAGTATAAAAATACCCTATAAAAAAGAAAATATAAATGTACTTTATACAAAATAAATGTACTTTATAAAAAAGAAAAAAATTAATGTACTTTATCTAAAAGAAAATATAAATGTACTTTATAAAAAAGAAAATATAAATGTACTTTACTTTATAAAAAAAGAAAATATAAATGTACTTTACAAAAAGATTTAAATAGTTTATGTTATTTTCGCAGGCAGAATATCAACCTGTATGTGATCCCAACATCCCTAAAGACCTGCCAGAGACCTATGTTGTACAGAGGTACATTGACAACCCATATCTTATTGGTGGTCGCAAGTTTGACATGCGAATTTATGTCTTAGTCGTGTCTGTAAGTCTGCATTTTATCAGTAATTGTTTTATTTTTGTTGTCTAAATAACTTATTGTGAGGAAATTAGAGAAATCGCCAATCAACCACTAATATCTTCAGTAATCAAGAAAAGACGATGGTCATATGTTGGACATGTGATGAGAAGAGATAATAACCGAATAGCAAAGCAAGCCCTCATGTGGGAAACAACAAGTAACAGGAAAAGAGGAAGACCCAGAGAGAGACACTGAGAAGAACATTGATGAGAGAGGCAAGAGCAGCAGGAATCGGCTCCCTCAATGAGATAGAGCTGCTTGCACAGAATAGAGACAAATGGCGAGATTTGATAAAATATCTTTAAAAGAATTGAAAACTGCTAGAATACAAATTTAGATAAGAGAAGGAGTATCTTGGTCTATGCCATATCTTGGCTATGGCTCGAAAGGTCAATAGATAGATAGATAGAAATAACTTAAGACCTCTGTCCTTTTCTTTTTCTGAATGGCCATTAACAAGAAACAACAAAACAAAGATAACAATGATTTAAAAAAGATGCAGTAGAATAATACAGAATGTGACAAGAAGAGGAACCAGAAATGAAACAAATGTTAGTAATATCTAGAAAGAACAAATTCTTCTTTTTTTTTCTGTTTATCTTCATTTGATTTTCAGCATCCAGGGGTGATATAATTTGTAATCTTTTGCTCTTCTATGGCCTCTGCTGTTGTTATGTTGCTTGGTGTTTCTAAAATTAACAACAAATTAAAGGGTTTTAAACATAGTTTGAGACAGTTCAGAACTACAACTACCTTGGACATACTATAACAAGTGATGGAAAATGTACAACTGAAATAAATAAAAGAATAGGAATGGCAACAAGTAATTTTAATGTCATGAAGGTCATACTAACATCAAAACAAATAACACCAGAGTTAAAACTAAGAATAGCAAAATGTTACATCTTCTCAATATTCCTATATGGTGCAGAAACATGGACATTAGACAAGAAAACAGAACAGAGAATTGAAGCCTTTGAAATGTGGATATATAGAAGAATAGGTAGAATTGGATGGAAGGAAAAGAAAACAAACGATGAAGTCTTAAAACAACTAAAAATGAAAAGAGAACTTCTGAACACAATTAGAACAAGACAAATGCGATTCTTGGGCCATGTTAAAAGACACAACAGCCTACTGAAAGTAATCCTGCAGGGGAAAATACAAGGTAAAAGAGGCAGAGGCAGACCAAGATTAACATGGACGAGTAACATCAAAAGATGGACAAATCAACCGATGACAACCTGTACCATCAAAGCAAGAGATAGAGCAGAATGGCGCTCCATGGTAGCCAACCTTCGTTGTGGAGACGGCACTCAATGATGATGAAAACATAGTTACAATCAGTCCATATCCTGCAGCAAATATTTCAAACTACACAGATTAGTTTAATTTAGCCAACAGATTTATTCTTGGAGAAGACAGGTGGAAGCAGAGTTGAAGATGATGGGGAAGACATGGAAAGATCTTAAAAGAGAATGACAAGAATCAGAACAGCTTGAAAAGTATTTGTTAAAGACCTATACTTCACAGGAAACTGAAAGGGAGAAGAAGATATCAATGAATCATCCTTATCGCACATTAAACAACTCCATAGTGTTGAGATCCTGTGTGTTACCGGGGCTTCATTATGAGGGAAGTAGAGAATAGTGACACTGTGACCTTCCAAGCATGTCGTAAGAGGCGACTAAGGAGGTTGATCGATGGCTTGACAAGCTGTCATTGTAAAAAGTATTGTTATGGAAACAGAGACATAGATTTTAGAAGTGGTGATCTCTGCAATATGTGCCATTTTGGCATGCAAGGTTTCTGCTTTTGAGATTGTGGTTCTGCCCTATGTGCCGTCTTCGGCTCGAAAGGACAATAGATAGATAGTATTGAGATGCCCTCCACTGCGCCTTCTCCAATATGCAGCACCACTGCCACATGAGGGAAAGCACTGATGATAGTTCATCTCAAGTTCATGAACTCTATAGCGTCAGCGAAGACCTTGAAGATACAGGTGTAATTTGATAGATTTTTATCTTAACAGATTTTTGTCCGGTAAAAAAAAGTAAAGAGCCTATCACACCAAGTGGCTTATTAGGAATATGGTTTTAGGGATCATAATTTTTATAAACCTTTGGCACATGATTTTTGGAGTAATGTGGTTGGTATTACGCCCTTGTCACTTTACTTTACCAGAAAAAATCTGTGTTGGTTCACAGTTAGTCTTCTTAAACATCCACTAAGTTTCTCGTTTCTGGCTGTGCCCATTTTAGCTCCCATCTCTTTCATCTGAAGGAGTGACGGGGACTCATGGTTGAAGAAGTCCTGTGCCCTTCCTACATCTTGGAGTGCATTGATGATGTCTGCCTGATCCAGTGGTTGACTGTCTTCAACAACAGCACAGCTAGCCAACCTGTCCGCTCTTTCATTTCCCCATACTCCCGCATGTCCAGGGACATAGAGTTACATTCATTTGGTGATTTCGTATGGACCAGCTTGACAGAGAGAAACAGAAAAGGGAATATTGAGACTGTCATAATTTTGTACAAAACACTTGAGGAAAACAGCCATACAATTTTGATCAAGCAAAATAAGTCAGCAAGAACTGTTCAAGTGGTGCAAATAAAAAGAAAATGCACATAATGGTGACAGAAATATGTAGGAGTAAGTTCGACCACAAACTTATAAGAGATTCTTCTTCTTCTCTATATGCTTCTTAGCAGATTATGTTGCACTGTATTTTGCACCTTATGGGATCACCATTATGAGAATTACTGTTCAGTGAACTCCAAGGAAAAAGTAGAAGAGAGATATCAAAGTAAAGTACCCTGTAATGTCAAGGGCATATAGGGAATATGGTGTTAATGACCATAATTTTTATGGACCCTCAGCACATGATTTTTGGGGTAATGTGGTTGATATTACGCCAGTGCTGCTTTGCTTTCCCAGAAAAAATCTGGTTCCCATTTAAGGCTGGGTGAACCCGGAAGCTGTCGATCAGGATTGAACCCGACCTTTTGTCCTTTGTAGACCAGCTCACCAACCACTGAGCTATCATGGTTCCAGAAGAGAGATATATCTGAGGTACAATTTTCCTGATAACACCAAATTTCCCTGACACCTAGTAAGACATGGTGGGAGTCTACTTTTTAACTTACTTTGTGTCTTATTTATGTATTTTTAAATTTTAATTTGAAGTTTTTCAAGATTGAATGATGCAAACAACATTTATTTAAGAACAAATATATATATATTTTTAATTATTATTTGTTGTTGTTGTTGTTGACGGATTGCCATGAGTTGATGCGGGCAGGTTGCCCTTTGACTCATAAGATGTGGCGGGTCGTAATGGCTTTCTTGACATTCCCGGCTCTTACTGGAGAAGTTGGAGTTCATCTGTCCCAGGCTATGCTGGGAAACTACTAGTCCAGCCCAGAGGTACTGCAATATTGGGTCCTCTATATCAGTAACAGCCACCACTACGGGAAACACGGCGATCCTAGCTTCTCTTAGCCAGTCTGGTTTGACGCAGACTTTTCCAGGGGAGACCATGAGGAGGTTGAACTGCTAGGTCTTGGTCAGCTGATAGTGCGCCGACCCTGCTGTTATGGCCGCAGGTCGTAGGCACTTCTGCTCCCCCAATTATTATTTGATAAAAATATATGTATATTCAATTGTATTCAGTGGTATTAGTGTAGTTGTAGTAATAGTTATAGTGAGTCGAAGACCCCTGCATCACTGCAAATGAATTAAAATCCATAATTTCTCAACTGCCTGTGCCAGTGCAATCATCTGAATTAACATCTCATCTCGTTGAAGGATCCAAACAAAGAAAGGCTGTTGCAGTCCCCATCATAGCATCTACAGCACATGCCAAAAGATATAAGGCCAAGCGGCACCGAAAGTGAAAGCAGTTGAACTGTCCTTCATCATATGATCTCTTCATTCATTATAAGCAGTCGAAATATCGAACCACAATCCTGATGAAAAACACAGCTCACGGTGTGCACAGAGCACTAATCTCAGTAGCTCCTATAGCAAGCAGGACTTGGAATATGAGGAAACTGCAAACACTGAACAACACTTTTCAGATTCTCAGCAGCTCCTACAGCAAGCAGGACTTGGAATATGAGGAAACTGTAAACACTGAACACTTTTCAGAGTCTCAGCGGCTCCTACAGCAAGCAGGACTTGGAATATGAGGAAACTGCAAACACTGAACACTTTTCAGATTCTCAGTGGCTCCTACAGCAAGCAGGACTTGGAATATGAGGAAACTGCAAACACTGAACACTTTTCAGATTCTCAGCGGCTCCTTCCGCCTATTGATTGGAAGTATTAATGTATTGGAGTACATGTTGTCTCAGTTTTTGCTGGGATTGTTGCTCATACATGTTTCCCTAGTTTGGCTCCTTTATCCTCTTTTATTTTTCGATTCACCTTTCTGTGGTCCATTCTATGCCTTTATTCACTGGGGTAGCAGTTGAGGTTATTACTTTCCACTACTTTCCCTTTTCTTGCCTCTCGTGGTTATTCTGCTGTATGTAGGCCAAAACATCATTGGTTAGTACTGTTCTCTTATGTCAGGTTACCATAAAACATTGTGTTCACCTCGTTCCTTACTCTCCAGCTTTACTGCAGTACACACAAAAATTGTTGTCTATTTTCCTATATGCATTCTTTATATTGCTCATATAATTATGAAATTTAAAGTTCTGTGTGTATTATATTCATAAATACATAAACGATATTTTAATAACTATTGTTTTTTTTGTTTTTTTTGGTTCTTAGTATAACCCATTGAAGGCCTGGTTGTACAGAGGAGGTTTTGCCAGATTTTCAAACACACGCTTTTCCTTGGATTCAATCGAGGATACTTGTATCCTTAAAATCCTCATAGAACATTTCTACACTTCTATGGGGGAGGCTGCATGGTCTAGAGATAAAATGTTGGCCTCTGGACAAGAAAGTTCTGGATTCAATTCCCACCATAAAGTAAAAAAAGTAAAGTACTCCCGTCACGCCAAGTGACGTATAGGGAATATGGTGTTAGTGACCATAAATTTTACAGACCTTCGGCACATGATTTTTTGGGTAATGTGGTCGGTATTACGCCCGTGTCGCTTTACTTTCCCAGAAAAAAATCCTGTACCCATTAAAGGTTGGGTGAACCGGAAGCCGTCGGTTGGTATCGAACCCGACCTCTTGTCCTTTGTAGTCCAGTTCACTAACCACTGAGCTATTGCGACTCCTCAATTCCCACCATAGGGATGGAAAATGTTTAAAAAAATAATTTAATCTGTGGTTTCTTCATGGCTTTACCTTCCCCTGGTCTCTGGGTAGTGAGATCAGATATCTAGCCTTCTCTGGGTAGTGAGATCAGATATCTAGCCCTCTCTGGGTAGTGAGATCAGATATCTAGCCCTCTCTGAGTAGTGAAATCAGATATCTAGCCCTCTCTGAGCAGTGAGATCAGATATCTAGCCCTCTCTGGGTAGTGAGATCAGATATCTAGCCCTCTCTGGGTAGTGAGATCATATATCTAGCCCTCTCTGGGTAGTGAGATCAGATATCTAGCCCTCTCAAATAACAGTGGAAAACTGGAGATCCAGTGTGCATTCTGTGCATGTTAAAGGACTCTTAGTGGTTGGAAAACATCAAAAAGGGCCACTGCTCAGACAAAATTAATAGGAAAAAATCTACACAATACATTAAAACACTCAACAGTAAAAATATGAGAATACTTCTGAAGTGAGAGAATATCTGCCTGTATGACAGGGGAATTCACAGCACACAGTTGCAATGTGATGAAAAAGAGGACATAAGTGGTATTCACATAAATCCTGTCCATTTTAACTTCCCTATAGATATAAAGTTAGCAAATGCAAACCAACAAAACAGACTTTTATACATGCCCTTTCTTTTAGAGACTGAAAGTTTTTTGTAAAGATATTCTATATGAAATATGTCAATTAAAGGATGATCATTGTGCGGTGTAGCATATGGGAAATATGGTATTTGTGCCCAATTTTGTCCATGACCATTTGAACATTTATGGGTAATATGGTCAGCATTTAGCACGTTGCATTATGTTGCTTTGGGATTATCATCACTGCATTCTGGACACATCCACTTCTATTCTATTCTATTCTATTCTACTCTATACTATTCTATTCTATTCTACTCTACTCTATTCTATACTATTCTACTCTACTCTACTCTATTCTACTCTATTCTATTCTACTCTACTCTACTCTACTCTATTCTACTCTATTCTATTATATTATATTCTATTCTACTCTATTCTACTCTACTCTATTCTACTCTACTCTATTCTACTCTACTCTATTCTACTCTACTCTATTCTATTCTACTCTACTCTACTCTACTCTACTCTATTCTAATCTACTATATTCTATTCTATTCATGGAATCAGTATCATTGCAGTTAGGCATCCACCCCCCCATCCCAGAATTTCTCAAAGCACATTATTAAAAATGGGTGTCATTGCCTTAAATTCTAGGAATGGTGTTGAACTCCATGCATGCAAGCCTAAGCGACAATTCCAGGTGACTTCCATTGAATAGAAAACATTTACGATTTCCATTGGCCCGCCCATTCTCTTATCTGTGAGCCTTCTGAAAACACCAGCAAACCAGCCGCCCGATTCCCCTGAAGTTCACTTCTCTTCAAAATACTGAGAACCTCTTAGAAGAACGCTGACACATATGCATGAGCTTCATTTTACAGCCTAGGATTTAGTGATTATATTTCTAATATTTTCTTCTGGGCGGTTACCTTTTTTTTTACCCAGACTTGGTATAGCGTGGAACGAATTCAAAACAAGCAAAGAAATTAGAGAAATCGCCAATCAACCACTAATATCTTCAATAATAAAGAAAAGACGATGGTCATATGTTGGACATGTGATGAGGAGAGATAATAACCGATTAACAAAGCAAGCCCTCATGTGGGAAACAACAGGTAAGAGGAAAAGAGGAAGACCCAGAGAGACACTGAGAAGAACATTGATGAGAGAGGCAAGAGCAGCAGAAACCGGCTCCCTCAATGAGATAGAGCTGCTTGCACAGAATAGAGACAAATGGCGAGATTTGATAAAATATCTTTAGAAGGATTGAAACATGCTAGAATAAAAATTTAGATAAGAGAAGGAGTATCTTGGTCTATGCCCTATGGGCTGGCTACGACTCGAAAGGTCAATAGATAGTTACCTTTTGCTTGAATCTTTTCAACTTTTACCAGCTAAAAATTTTTTTAATGTTTGCAGAGAGCACACAGAACTGTTCTATTTTTTGCCATTATCCAAAAGGGCTAGACATCGGATCTTACAATCCAGAAACTGGGGGGGGGGGGGGGAGAGTAAAGAGCCCCCGTCATGCCAAGTGGCGTATAGGGAATATGGTGTTAGTGACCATAAATTTTACAGACATTTCAGCACATGAGTTTTAGGGTAATGTGGTTGGTATTACGCCCGTGCCGCTTTACTTTCCCAGAAAAAATCCAGTACCCATTTAAGGCTGGGACAACCCGGAAGCCGTCGGTTGAGATTGAACCCTACCTCTTGTCAAATTGAAATATTCCCAATTGATTTCCAGTTTTTATGGCCACTGTTTGTTTCTAGTACATGTTCTTTATTATTCTTAGATCTTTGCTGTCTTCTTTGCTGTTTTCTGCTTATGCCTTCTAAAATTTTGACTATTTCATGGTGCTTTACTTTGTCAAGTGCTTTGGTATAATCTATGAAACATAGGTATGATCTGTTTTCACCTCTATAGCTCTTTCTACTAAAGATCTTATGATGTATATGGCATTGCTCGTACCTTTATCTCTAACAAAACCACACTGTTCATTACTAATTTCTGCACTGATTTTGTTTCGCACTCTTCACACTTTTCTCATCACATGACCAATAAATGACTTTTTATAATAAAGGCTCTTATTAATTTAGACAATCATGAATGAGACATTTTCTGAACACATTATCAGATATCCATCTAACAAATGTTGCAGTACAGAAAACATCACCAGATTATGATCCAGAGAAAGGTTGCAAGTGGTCAGCACAACAACTCAGGAAATATTTAGTAGGGAAACATGGTTTGGCAGTGGTAAGGGCACATTTTAGTTAAATTATTTGGAGATAAGACACCTTTATAACTGGGACTGTCTGGAAAGACACCTCTATAGAACTAGGGTCTGTCTGGAAAGACACCTCTATAGAACAAGGTCTGTCTGGAAAGACACCTCTATAGAACTAGGTCTGTCTGAAATTATTTGAAGATGAGACACCTCTATAGAACTAGGTCTGTTTGAAATTATTTGAAGACAAGACACCTCTATAGAACTAGGTCTGTTTGAAATTATTTGAAGACAAGACACCTCTAAAAAACTAGGTCTGTCTGAAATTATTTGAAGACGAGACACTTCTATAGAACTAGGTCTGTCTGAAATTATTTGAAGACGAGACACCTCTATAGAACTAGGTCTGTCTGAAATTATTTGAAGACGAGACACCTCTATAGCACGAGGACTGTATGTGAATTATTTGGAGACAAGACACCTCTATAGCACTATGACTGTCTGTGAAATTATATCTTTATCCAACCAACTCTCCACTACCTATGGCATGGCTGTAACCCTACAATGAATACCTGGTCATATCAGCATTGCAGAAAATCAGAGAGCGGATAGGTTGGCTAAACTGGGAGCATCTCTACCACAGCTTCCTGTTCAAGTTAGCCTCAAAACTTGTAAGCAAATCCTGAAAAGCAACTACCACAAGGAATGGTTGAATATGTGGGCTTCAGCTAAGACTGGACGCCTACTCTACAGATATCAAACAAAACCAGATCCCCTCGACCCTGTGAGGGAGCTGAGGGGAAGGGATCATAGCCTGATATTCCAGCTGAGAACAGGCCATGTTCCTACCAATCAACACCTGAGCAGAATAAAAATACAACATGATCCAATCTGCAGACACTGCCGTCAACAATCTGAGACAGTAGATCACCTGCTACTAACACTTGGATTGTCTGACAAGACACCTCTATAACACTGAGTCTATCTGACAAGACACCTCTATAACACTAGGACTGTCTGACAAGACACCTCTATAACACTAGGACTGTCTGACAAGACACCTCTATAACACTAGGACTGTCTGACAAGACACCTCTATAACACTAGGACTGTCTGACAAGACACCTCTATAACACTTGGACTGTCTGACAAGACACCTCTATAACACTAGGACTGTCTGACAAGACACCTCTATAACACTAGGACTGTCTGACAAGACACCTCTATAACACTTGGACTGTCTGATAAGACATCTCTATAACGCTAGGACTATCTGACAAGACACCTCTATAACGCTAGGACTGTCTGTAACTTATAGCTGACTCCTTGCGTCAGAATCAGCAACAACAACTGATCAAGTCTTTGGCTCTTTGTTTAGTCTTGTCATGTTCACAGAGCTAAGATATCCCAAGATTTTTACTTTTATTGTATGGCTTCTAGGTTCACCCAGCTGTAAATGGAGACCAGATTTTTTCTGAGAAAGAAATAACAGTACTGGTGTAATGCTGACCACATCCATAAATGGGCTGAGAGTTAAACAAAAATAACTCACACTAACAGCACATTATTTATACGTCATAGAGCCTGATGAAATAGACAGAGAAATTGACATGAGAATACAAAAAGCAAATGCTGTCACATACCAGCTTTCACCATTATTAAGACATCCAAACATTTCTATGGCAGCTAAACAACAAATGATAAATAGCATTTTCATACCAACTTTGTGCTATGAAAGTCAAACATGGACCCTTTCTAAATCACATTTAAGAAAGATCAACATATGTGAGATGTAATGCTTGAGAAAAGTAACAAACAACACAAAAAGAGATAGAATACCAAATGAAACCATAAGAAAAATGGTAGGAACAAAACCCTGCCAAGAATATATAGAACAATACCAACTTAAATGGTTTGGCCACCTGGTCAGAATGAATCCTTACCAATCACCAATAAGGGCATTCTTCTCGAAAATGCATGGAAAAGACCAAGAGGAAGACCCAGAAGAAGATGGATAGATGCAGTGACAGAGACATGTAACAACAAAGGAAAATCACTAATTCAGACAATTTGAGCAGCTCAAGAATGACAAATTATATAACCACGACACCTTTTCGGCACCAGTGAGAAAGAGAAAAGAAGAAGAAAGAAGAATCTGATGAGGTTCTTTCTACTTCTTTCTTAACCCTAGATTATAATACTATCATAAAAATTAGCACATCAAAAGAGAAATTCTTCAAACTTTGTCATTTTGCCAACATTACCCACCTCTGTGTACCTTCCTAATTACTACTTCCTGTGAACCCTGACTGTTGGATTTCTTTCTATTGATGTAGGATTTTTTTTTTTACTTTCATGATATATATATATAATTTTTGTGAAAATAAAAGTCACCAATTTTCAAGAAATTTGCCATTTTCTCCTCCTTCCCCCCCCCCCCTTTTTGTTTTTGTTTTTTTTGTTTTTGAACAAAAGTTCAGAGAAAATAAATACTATTTTTAAAGCATATAAAGTTACATTCAAGTGGTATTAATTTTTACTACAGTATCGTAAATGAGTTACAGATAGGTATCGTAATTAAGGGTTAATCAAAGGAAAATGTAAAAATGCCTCCATAAAACCTCTTAGCTCTTCCATTTTATTTGATCATAGAAACTTTCCTTCTTTCGCTGTACTCTGCCTTTAAACTGTCAAATAAGTAGGATGTTCCCTCCATGTCTGAAAGCATTTGGAGGATTGTGTGTAAATGCCCATATTCTAGGGTTAAATATGTGAACAGCATATGTTTGTTTCAAATTGATAAAGGTGACCAATTTTATCTTTCAGGTAAAACAGTTGAACTCTTCCATAGACAACATCATCATCAAGAGCCTACAAAGTGTTCAGAAAATCATCATCAATGACAAACATTGCTTTGAAATGTATGGTTATGACATACTTCTTGATCAGTCTCTAAAACCGTAAGCCATTACGTGTATTTCCAAAGAAAACATAAACAAAAAATTTTAATGTATAACTGAATATTTTTATTTGGGGGCCTCGGTAGGCCCACAAATTACTCACTAGTTACCGACATTCGGACAACCCGTGTTCAGTCCTCACTGGAAGCAGTATGAATTGTACTCGTGTTGGAAAAAAATACCCTCGCGGACCACCATTAAATATGTTTAGTAGTCACGGACCCCCATTAAATATGTTTAGTAGTCACGGACCCCCATTAAATATGTTTAGTAGTCACGGATCCCCATTAAATATGTTTAGTAGTCACGGACCCCCATTAAATGTTTAGTAGTCACGGACCCCCTATGTTTCATAGATTATACCAAAGCACTTGACAAAGTAAAGCACCATGAAATAGTCAAAATTTTAGAAGGCATAAACGTAGACAGCAAAGATCTAAGAATAATAAAAAACATGTACTGGCAACAAACAGCGGCCATAAGAAATGAAAGTCAATTGGGAATGTCTCAACAAATAAAACAGGGTGTTAGACAAGGTTGTGTGCTGTCACCATCATCATCATGTGCCATACCGGAGGGCGTAGGCGATCATGTCCCCCACAATCTTCTATCTACTGTACATTGTATGAGTTCTCTTGTTGACTGTTTTCCATGCCATGACACCAAGCTATCTAGTATTTTCTCTTTTTGTCATCTGCGATCTCTCTTTCCTTTTATTTTGCCAGTTGTATCCAAGTATTCCAACTTTCCTCTTCTCATGATGTGCCCAAAAAATGTTGATTGTTTCTTCCTGATACAAAAAAAATCATTGGAGGCTGTAGAAATGTGGTTTTACAGAAGAATGTTGAGAATACCATGGACAGCTAAGAAGAGTAATGAAAATGTTATAAAAAAGGCCAAAGTAAAAAGAGAGCTAATTTCCAAAATTAGGAAGAAACAATCATCATTTTTGGCCATGCAATGAGAAGAGAACAGCTTGAATATATTGTAACAACTGGAAAAATTGAGGGACGAAGAGCTAGAGGGAAGCAAAGAGAAAAGATACCAGACAGTTTAAGAGAATGGCTTGGCAGAAGGTCAACAACATAAATGATAAATAACTGTCGAGATTGAAAGTTATGGAGAGACTTGATCACCTACGCCAGCAGGCATGGCACTTGATGATGGTGAGCATTTCTAATTTTCCATCAATTTATACTTTTTTTGGTCAACCTTTGAGTCTGGTGTTCTTACAACATTTATTAAAGGTTTGCTTTATTTTGGTCTGTCTGTCCTATCACATGGCTAAACCATTTGATTTGTTTCTTTGGTGGCCGTGTGGCTTAAACCACTGTTTCGCTGGCTGAATAGACGGCGTGTGGTGTTTGAAACCCGCGGTAGATAGAAAGGATTTTTTCTATCGGGAGGGAAATAAAAATCCTGAGTCTCACACATTGTGGCGACAGCTTGATCAAGCAGCCTTTATCCCTCTGGTTCTATCGTTGCCCCCCCCCGACATACACCAGCAATGGTAATATGTGTCGTAAAGATAGTTTATGCATTCCATTTCAGGAATAGTTCAGTTCTTCACTTCTGTTCTTATCTCTCAGATAAGTTAAAATCTCAGATAAAAGTTAAAATCTCAGATAAGTTAAAAACAAAACCTCATACTTCTGGTCTGTTCCCACAGATGGCTCCTAGAAATCAATGCGTCTCCGTCTCTGACTGCTAGTGGGAAGGAAGACTATGACCTCAAATTTGGATTGCTCAATGATGTTCTCAATGTCCTTGACCTAGAAAACAGGTGAGTCATCACTTTAGCCTATGGCGTAAGAAATGTATGATAGTCTCTGCTATGACTAGTCAGATCAGACACAGGACGGAGGTGAAGGCGTGCCTCACAGCAGGAGAGCCAAAAGTTGTCAGCGACCCACAGATGATGGCTTACGCCAGAATTGGTGAACCAGAACCATCCAGACCCTGCTCCACCTCTTCATGGTGATTCCAATAATAGACTAACCTGTCTAGTCTGGCCAAGCAAGTAGGGATCGAAGAGGGAAGACAACTTGGTACTCAAAAATGTCGTGCTGAAGTCGGATGTTTTGGACCGAAAGGCGGAAATATCAGTTATACTGCAAACCACAACACGACGCAGACATGCCCACTTAATGTCCTTTTAGGGGCGGATGATGAAGAGGTATACTCCTTTAGTCATTGGGCGAACGCAAACAAGCAAGACACGGGACAACACTAAACCATACCTTTCTTATGATATAGTAAAAAAAAGTACCCCCCGTCACGCCAAGTGGCGTATAGGGAAATATGGTGTTAGTGACCCTATATTTTACAGACCGTCAGCACATGATTTTTGGGGTAATGTGGTCAGTATTACGCCCGTGCTGCTTTACTTTCCCAGAAAAAAATCCAGTACCCATTTAAGGCTGGGTGAACCCGGAAGCCGTCGGTTGGGATTGAACCCTACCCCTTGTCCGTGGTAGTCCAGTTCACTAACCACTGAGCTATCGCGGCTCTCTTATGATATAGATAGTGCATTAATTCTATGGAGTCTTTTTTTTAAACAGGACTTGATTGCCGTACAGTCCAGTTTGTACAGGAAATGGATAATTTAAGTGACTTTCCTTTTTTTTTTCTCTTCTTAAAATTAACAAAAACATGAAATTTTATGAAAAGAAATTAAAGCTAGATAACCCTCAAAATAATAAAAATAATGATAATGTTCATGTCTGTACATCAATTGTTAAAAAAGGTATGCACTTTAAAGTGACTAAATGATGTATTTATTGCTTTAACACAGTGTAATAGGAACACAGTGTAAGTTGAACGCATTCGAAAATAAATGTCTAAGGAAAATACTTGGTATAGAATGGAACGAATTCAAAACAAACGAGGAAATTAGAGAAATCGCCAATCAACCACTAATATCTTCAGTAATAAAGAAAAGACGATGGTCATACGTTGGACATGTGATGAGAAGAGATAATAATCGAATAGCAAAGCAAGCCCTCATATGGGAAACAACAGGTAAAAGAAAAAGAGGAAGACCCAGGGAGACACTGAGAAGAACATTGATGAGAGAGGCAAGAGCAGCAGGAATCGGCTCCCTCAATGAGATAGAACTGCTTGCACAGAACAGAGACAGATGGCGAGATTTGATAAAATATCTTTAAAAGAAAACTGCTAGAACAAAAATTCATATAGGAGAAGGTGTATCTTGGTCTACGCCCTATGGGCCGGTTACGGCTCGAAAGGTCAATAGATAGAATAGGACAATGTTATTTTTATTTCATCTGAACAATTGCTAAAAAAAAAAACAAATGTAGGTCACATGGAATACAATGTGTATGGTTCTGTATGCAAGAACATTTCCTAACTCAAGAGTGAACGTAATGATGATCTTAAATACTACGAAATTGATATGAGCTTTACTTTTTATCCCTAAAAAGGTGATGTAGGTTGCAATTACTTTCTTGATTTCCTGAGTTCTGCTGCAGAAGTTTGAATTTGTACATTCTAGAGGTAAAGCTGTTGATATAGAACACCTCATATTGCTTTACCTCTCATCATCATCATGTGCCGCACCAGTTGGCGATCATGTCTTTCCACAATCTTCTATCTACAGTGCATCGTATTAGTTCTGTTGTTCACTGTTTTCCATGCCATGACACCAAGCTATCCAGTATTTTCTCACTTTGTCGTCCCCGATCTCTCTTTCCTTTTATTTTGCCAGTTATAACCAAGTATTCCAACTTTCCTCTTCTCATGATGTGCCAAAAAAATGTTGATTGCTTCTTTCTGATGTTTTTTAAGAGCTCCCTTTTTGTGTTGGCCTCTTTGAGAACTTTCTCATTGAACAAAAGAATAGGAATGGCAAAACAAAAAGTAATTTTGATGTCACAAAGAACATACTAACATCAAAACAAATAACACCAGGGATAAAACTAAGAATAGCAAAATGTTATGTCTTCTCAATATTCCTATATGGTGCAGAAACATGGACATTAGACAATAAAACAGAACAGAGAATTGAAGCCTTTGAAATGTGGATATATAGAAGAATAGGTAGAATTGGATGGAAGGAAAAGAAAACAAATGATGAAGTCTTAAAACAACTAAAAATGAAAAGAGAACTACTAAATACAATTCAAACAAGACAAATGCGATTTTTGGGCCATGTTAAAAGACAGAACATCCTACTTAAAGTAATCCTGGAGGGGAAAATACAACGTAAAAGAGGCAGACCAAGAATAACATGGACGAGTAACATCAAAAGATGGATGAATCAGCCTATGACAATCTGCACCATCAAAGAAAGAGACAGAGCAGAATGGCACTCCATGGTAGCCAACCTTTGATGCGGAGATGACACTTGATGATGATGATGACGATGATGAACTGAAGAAACTATAATTGTAAATGTTCCATCTTCTTTGGTAGATTAACTGGTAAAGAGACAAGAGTAGGAGGCTGGGACTTGTTGTGGGACGATGGTCCAGTCCTTGTCAAGGAAATGATGCCAGAAACATGTTTAGCCACGTATTTGTGTTCAAACTCATTCCTTGGTAGGTGCCTACATGTTCATTTACTTGTGTAAAAGGTGTTTTCTTGGTGTGTTTTTAGATTGGTGAAAGGTGTTTTCTTGGTGCTTGTATTTTTCTTCTTCTTCTGCCTTTCAGCTCCCTGTGGAGCATAGGTCTTCAACAAACACTTTCCAAGTTGTTCTGTTTCTTGCCATTTTTTTTAAGATCATTCCATGTCTTTCCCATCATCTTCATCTCTGCTTCTATCTGTTTTCTCCAAGAATTCCTTGGTCTTCCTCTTTGTCTTTTCCCATGGGGATTCCAAAAAAAGGGCCTGTTGTGTAATACTCTTAGTTGGCTTCCGCAGTGTGTGTCCTATCCAGCGCCATCGTCTTCGCTGTATCTCTTTATCCACTGGTATTTGACTGGTACATTTCCATAATATGGTTTGTATTTAGTTGTGTAAAATGTGTTTTCTTGGTGTATATTTAGCTGTGAAAGAGGTGTCTTTTTGGTGTGTATTCAGTTGTGTAAAAGATTTCTCTGTCTGTATTTAGTTGAGTGAAAGATTTCTTTGTGTGTATTTAGTTGTGAAAGGTGTTTTCTAGGTGTGCATTTAATTGTGTGAAAGGTGTTTCCTGGATGTATATTTAGTGTGAAAAGAGATTCTTTGTGGAAAATTCTGAGGCAGTATGGGTTACCATAAAACATCATAAATATTATCAAAGACATGTATGATGGCTACACATGTGCAGTTCGTACTGAGGAAGGACTGAGCGAATGTTTCCCAATAGAAACTGGTGTTAAACAAGGATGTATTTTATCGCCCTTGTTACTTGGAGTTGTTATGGACTTCATAATGAAGAAATGCTGCACTGGTAACAAAGGCATTGAATG
Organism: Megaustenia siamemsis; assembly: GCA_032433765.1. Lineage (NCBI taxonomy): Eukaryota > Metazoa > Mollusca > Gastropoda > Stylommatophora > Ariophantidae > Megaustenia > Megaustenia siamemsis. The sequence continues at coordinate 46,143,301 of JAVIAB010000025.1, read as the reverse complement.
GATATAAGGAGACCATTTGGAGGACCTCGACTTTGCTGATGACATAATCATCATCAGCAGTCAGATAAAAATGTTGCAGGAAAACACAAATGAACTATCATCAATAGCCAACAAAATTGTGCTTGAGATCAATCATTAAAAGACTAAAGTCATGAAAAGCTTAATTCCAACAGACGACAAAATATACATGGAAAACAAACCAGTGGAAGAGATCGATTACTTTATCTATCTTGGAAGTCACATTGATCGAGAAGGGGATACAAGCAAAGAAATTAGAATCAGAATAGCTAAAGCAGCAATGTTTTTCAGAAGCCTTGAAAAGTTGTGGAAATCAAAACTCATCAGCACAAACACAAAACTTAGACTATTCCAATCAAATGTACTATCAACCCTTACATATGCATGTGAGGGCTGGAAAACAACAAGAGACATAGAAACAAAGTTGAACGCATTCGAAAATAAATGTCTAAGGAAAATACTTAGTATAGCATGGAACAAATGAGGAAATTAGAGAAATCGCCAATCAACCTCTAATATCTTCAGATCAAGAAAAGACAATGGTCATATGTTGGACATGTGATGAGGAGAGATAATAACCAGATAACAAAGCAAGCCCTCATGTGGGAAACAACAGGTAAGAGGAAAAGAGGCCAACCCAGAGAAACAATGAGAAGAACATTGATGAGAGAGGCAAGAGCAGCAGGAATCGGCTCCCTCAATGAGATAGAGTTGCTTGCACAGAACAGAGACAAATGGCAAGATTTGATGAAAGATATTTACAAAGATTGAAAACTGCTAGAATAAAAATTTAGATAAGAGAAAGAGTATCTGGGTCTATGCCCTATGGGCCGGCTACGGCTCGAAAGGTCAATAGATAGATAGATTTAGTGTGAAACGTGTTTTCTGAATATGTATTTAGTTGTGTAAAGGACTCAGCCTTAATAGCAAAAAGACAGAAGTAATGATAACAACAAAGAAAAAGACATCACCTCAGTGCAAAATAAAGACAAGTGGAACAATATTAAAACAGGTAAATGAATTTAAATATTTGGGAACTTTGTTAACCTCAGATGAAAGATGTACAACAGAGGTGAGATGCAGAATGGCTCAGGCAAAAGCAACTTTCCAGAAAATGAGGAAGATACTATGCAATCCATTTTTGACAATAGAAACAAGAAAAAGAGTTCTTAAATGTTATGTAAAGTCAGTCTTAACATATGGATGTGAATCATGGACAATAGGACAACAGCTTTCCTACATAGTGAAGATGAGTATATTATCACTAATCTACTTTTATCCCTGGTTTATTCATGTAATTCTATGTATATTTTTGTTGTTATTTTCAGTCAACTGATGAAGACTATGTAGTCGAAACACCTTGTTATTTGTTCTGTGTTATTATTGTAAAGCTGAAACAAATATTTTATGTTATTATTATTTTCCTTAATAACAAAAACAGCCATGAATAACATACTGGAGAGCATATATATAAAAGCATAACCATATATATAAAAGCATAACCATATATATAAAACCATAACCATATATATAAAACCATAACCATATATATAAAACCATAACCATATATATAAAACCATAACCATATATATAAAACCATAACCATATATATAAAACCATAACCATATATATAAATGTATTCACTGACATTTCCATTTGATCTTCTCAGGTTGTCAAAATAACAGAAAAGAACAGCTTCGAGAAATGTATATATTAGCTGAAGCTATGAAGAAATAGTGGGGAGTAAATGTATATAGCAACTGAAGCCATGAAGAAATAATGTGGAGTAAATGTATATATTAGCTGAAACCATGAAGAAATAGTGTGGAGTAAATGTATATATTAGCTGAAACCATGAAGAAATAATGTGGAGTAAATGTATATATTAGCTGAAACCATGAAGAAATAGTGTGGAGTAAATGTATATATTAGCTGAAGCTATGAAGAAATAGTGTGGAGTAAATGTATATATTAGCTGAAACCATGAAGAAATAGTGTGGAGTAAATGTATATATTAGCTGAAGCTATGAAGAAATAGTGGGGAGTAAATGTATATATTAGCTGAAGCTATGAAGAAATAGTGGGGAGTAAATGTATATAGTAACTGAAGCCATGAAGAAATAATGGGGAATAAATGTATATAGTAACTGAAGCCATGAAGAAATAGTGTGGAGTAAATATATATATGCCATTTTGGCACGCAAGGTTTCTGTTTTTTTAAATTGTGGTTCTGCCCTATGTGCCGTCTTCGGCTCGAAAGGACGATAGATAGATAGAAATATATATATTAGCTGAAACCATGAAGAAATAAGAAATAGTAAGGAGTCTTCTTCTTCTGCGATCATGGCTCATTCAGACTGGAACTCCAGACTCTCTTATGAAGGCAGCTGTCCATTTAAGTGATTCGGTTGCCCCATATAGTTTCTCTTCCAGGGAGGTAGGTGTGGACCACATTGTCCTTCTCAGGTCTGTGTACTCGGGGAAATCCTGTAGAACATGTTATGTTGTCATGTTATCCAGGGTACAGTGGCTGGTAGTACCTATTTTGAGTTTGGTGAACACGTGGTTTCTCATTCTATTGTGGCCAGTGCGTAGGAGAAGTATGATGACTTGATCCCTCCTTGATAGTTGGTGGTATCCATCCCGCTCATTATACTTTGGGTGTTCTTGTTTCCATTTTTCATGATACTGGCTTTTGATGATGGATTTGGTTTTGTCATAGTTGACCAGATGGGTAATCTTGTGGTAATCTCTCTCCCTCTTTAGCTAATTTGTCTGCGCTTTCGTTTCCGTGTATATTACAGTGTGATGGTATCCACTGGATGACCACTCTCTGGAAGTTATTACACAGTTGGTCTAGGGTTGTTCTCAAGTCATCTAGCTCACTGTTCCTGGGGATTTTTAGAGCTGTTAGGACTGACAGTGCATTGGCCAGTATCATCAATTTCTTGTGCATGTTATTTTGTGTTGGATAGCCGGTTTTGCAGCATCTTTAAGGGCTTCAGTTTCTGCTTTATAGTTGTTTGAGAATTTCCCAGTAGCTATTGACTTGGTGATCTCTTCCTGGTTATTCAGTCTCAAGAATACACCTCCTCCTCCATTTCTGGTGGCATTTGTAGCAGAGCCATCTGTGTATATGTGTTACCAGGAGTCCTGTGGGTAGTTATCGTTTGTCTGTTTTTTTGCAATGTGCTTTTTCTCTGTGTCTGAGCGCCTTTTTTTCATGATTCCTATTAAGTCTTCCTTAAGTTCTGGTATCTTATGTTTCCGATGAGGATAGTGGAGAATAAATGTATATATTAGCTGAAGTCATGAAGAAATAGTAGAGAATAAATGTATATATTAGCTGAAGTCATGAAGAAATAGTGGAGAATAAATGTATATATTAGCTGAAGTCATGAAGAAATAGTAGAGAATAAATGTATATATTAGCTGAAGTCATGAAGAAATAGTGGAGAATAAATGTATATATTAGCTGAAGTCATGAAGAAATAGTGGAGAATAAATGTATATATTAGCTGAAGTCATGAAGAAATAGTGGAGAATAAATGTATATATTAGCTGAAGTCATGAAGAAATAGTGGAGAATAAATGTATATATTAGCTGAAGTCATGAAGAAATAGTGGGGAATAAATGTATATATTAGCTGAAGCCATGAAGAAATAGTGGGGAGTAATTCATCATCATTGAGTGCCGTCTCCGCAACGAAGGTTGGCTACCATGGAGCGCCATTTTGCTCTATCTCTTGCTTTGATGGTGCAGGTTGTCATCGGTTGGTTTGTCCATCTTTTGATGTTACTCGTCCATGTTAATCTTGGTCTGCCTCTGCCTCTTTTACCTTGTATTTTCCCCTCCAGGATCACTTTCAGTAGGCTGTTGTGTCTTTTAACATGGCCTAAGAATCGCATTTGTCTTGTTCTAATTGTGTTCAGAAGTTCTCTTTTCATTTTTAGTTGTTTTAAGACTTTGTCGTTTGTTTTCTTTTCCTTCCATCCAATTCTACCTATTCTTCTATATATCCACATTTCAAAGGCTTCAATTCTCTGTTCTGTTTTCTTGTCTAATGTCCATGTTTCAGCACCATATAGGAATATTGAGAAGATGTAACATTTTGCTATTCATAGTTTTAGCTCTGGTGTTATTTGTTTTGATGTTAGTATGTCCTTCATGACATTAAAATTACTTTTTGCCATTCCTATTCTTTTGTTTATTTCAGTTGTACATTTTCCATCACTGGTTATAGTATGTCCAAGGTAGTTATAGTTCTGAACTGTCTCAAGGTCTATTCCTTCAATTTTGATATTCACTTGTGGGTTTTGAGTATTTTCTTTGTTTATGATCATAGTTTTAGTCTTTTTGATATTCATATCTAGTCCATATTTTTTGCTTGTCGTGTTTATTTCATTAAGTAATTGTTGTAGGTCTTTAGGATTTTCTGCTAGTAGTACGGTATCGTCAGCATATCTTAGGTTATTGATTATCTTTCCATTAATTTGTAGGCCTGGCATCTCTATGATGTTTTTAAAGATTTGCTCAGTGTATAGATTGAACAAGCTTGGTGATAGGATGCATCCTTGTCTTACTCCTCTTTTTATATCAATGGGTGTAGAGAATTCTTTGTTATATTTTATTATTGCTGTTTGCTCCCAGTATAGATTGCATATTAGTCGTATATCCATGTCATCTAGATGTATCTCTTTTAGGCATTCTATAAGTTGTTTGTGGTGTACTCTATCAAAAGCTTTGGTGTAGTCTATGAAGCAGGCATATATTGGTTTGTTTACTTCTGTGTATTTTTCGATTAATGTTCTCATGCAGAATATGGCTTCTTTTGTCCCGCTATTTTTCCTAAATCCAAATTGCTGCTCATCTAATTCAGTATTGATTTTATTCTGAATCCTTCCTTGTATAACTTTTAGCAAGATTTTTGTAACATGGCTCATTAGGCTTATTGTTCTAAAGTCACTGCATTCAACTGCACCATTCTTTTTAGGCAATGCAATGAAAGTTGATGTTTTTAGTTCATTTGGTATGTATCCTGTGTGGTATATGTCGTTGCATATGTCTGTAATCACTTCAATGCCAAAATCTTCAAGTGCCTGTATCATCTCTATCTGTATGCTTTCAGGTCCTGGGGAGTAATTATATATATTAAATGAGATAATGAAGAAATATCAGGAAGTAAATGTATCATGGTTTGTTCGACTTTAGTGCTTTTAGAATAATTGTAATGAATGTTTGGTTATTATTGTGAAAGTCAAGATGATAATTATGAAAGCTGTGGTGAAAATTGTTAGTATTATGGTAGTAATATATAAATGTCACTGTGACAGTTGTTGAGATGGGTGGTGTTGTTATAAATGTCACTGTGACAGTTGTAGAGATGGGTGGTGTTGTTATGAATGTCACTGTGACAGTTGTAGAGATGGGTGGTGTTGTTATAAATGTCACTGTGACAGTTGTAGAGATGGGTGGTGTTGTTATGGATGTCACTGTGACAGTTGTAGAGATGGGTGGTGTTGTTATAAATGTCACTGTGACAGTTGTAGAGATGGGTGGTGTTGTTATAAATGTCACTGTGACAGTTATAGAGTCTTTCTCTGCCCACCTCTCTTTCTCTGCCCACATGTCTTTCTCTGCCCACCTCTCTTTCTCTGCCCACCTCTCTTTCTCTGCCAACATCTTTTTCTCTGTCTACCTCTCTTTCTCTGCCCACATGTCTTTCTCTGCCCACCTCTCTTTCTCTGCCAACATCTTTTCTCTGTCTACCTCTCTTTCTCTGCCCACATGTCTTTCTCTGCCCACCTCTCTTTCTCTGCCAACATCTTTTTCTCTGTCTACCTCTCTTTCTCTGCCCACCTCTCTTTCTCTGCCATCATCTCTTTCTCTGCCCATCTCTCTTTCTCTGCCTACATCTCTTTCTCTGCCTATCTCTCTTTCTCTACCTACCTCTCTTTCTCTACCTACCTCTCTTTCTCTACCTACCTCTCTTTCTCTACCTACCTCTCTTTCTCTACCTACCTCTCTTTCTCTACCTACCTCTCTTTCTCTACCTACCTCTCTTTCTCTGCCTACCTCTCTTTCTCTGCCTACCTCTCTTTCTCTACCTACCTCTCTTTCTCTACCTACCTCTCTTTCTCTACCTACCTCTCTTTCTCTACCTACCTCTCTTTCTCTACCTACCTCTCTTTCTCTACCTACCTCTCTTTCTCTACCTACCTCTCTTTCTCTGCCTACATCTCTTTCTCGCCCTTTTCACAGTTCCGTACAGAATGGTCTTTGCCAGACCAGATGATTAAGATATGTGTTCAAACCATTTCGTTTTGTGCATATTCACAATAGTCAAAAGATCATCATGTACTGTGAATGTTTTTTGCATCATTTTGAAAACTTTTATTTTTATGATACAAACTAAGTAAAAAAATATATGTTATCATCATCATCGTGTGCCATTTCTGCAGCGAAGGTTGACTACCAGGGAGCACCATTCTGTTCTGTCTCTTGCTTTGATGGTGCAGGTTATCATAGGCTGACTTGTCCATATTAGTCTTGGTCTGCCTCTGTCTCTTGCTTTGATGGTGCAGGTTGTCATAGGCTGACTTGTCCATCTTTTAATGTTACTCGTCCATATTAGTCTTGGTCTGCCTCTGTCTCTTGCTTTGATGGTGCAGGTTGTCATAGGCTGACTTGTCCATCTTTTGATGTTACTCGTCCATATTAGTCTTGGTCTGCCTCTGTCTCTTGCTTTGATGGTGCAGGTTGTCATAGGCTGACTTGTCCATCTTTTGATGTTACTCGTCCATATTATTCTTGGTCTGCCTCTGTCTCTTGCTTTGATGGTGCAGGTTGTCATAGGCTGATTTGTCCATCTTTTGATGTTACTCGTCCATATTAGTCTTGGTCTGCCTCTGTCTCTTGCTTTGATGGTGCAGGTTATCATAGTCTGACTTGTCCATCTTTTGATGTTACTCGTCCATATTAGTCTTGGTCTGCCTCTGTCTCTTGCTTTGATGGTGCAAGTTGTCATAGGCTGACTTGTCCATCTTTTGATGTTACTCGTCCATATTAGTCTTGGTCTGCCTCTGTCTCTTGCTTTGATGGTGCAGGTTGTCATAGGCTGACTTGTCCATCTTTTGATGTTACTCGTCCATATTAGTCTTGGTCTGCCTCTGTCTCTTGCTTTGATGGTGCAGGTTGTCATAGGCTGACTTGTCCATCTTTTGATGTTACTCGTCCATATTAGTCTTGGTCTGCCTCTGTCTCTTGCTTTGATGGTGCAGGTTGTCATAGGCTGACTTGTCCATCTTTTGATGTTACTCGTCCATATTATTCTTGGTCTGCCTCTGTCTCTTGCTTTGATGGTGCAGGTTGTCATAGGCTGACTTGTCCATCTTTTGATGTTACTCGTCCATATTAGTCTTGGTCTGCCTCTGTCTCTTGCTTTGATGGTGCAGGTTGTCATAGGCTGACTTGTCCATCTTTTGATGTTACTCGTCCATATTAGTCTTGGTCTGCCTCTGTCTCTTGCTTTGATGGTGCAGGTTGTCATAGGCTGACTTGTCCATCTTTTGATGTTACTCGTCCATATTAGTCTTGGTCTGCCTCTTTTACCTTGTATTTTTTCCTCCAAGATTAATTTTTGTTGGCTGTTGTGTCTTTTAACATGACCCAAAATTCGCATTTGTCTTGTTTGAATTGTATTTAGTAGTTCTCTTTTCATTTCTAGTTATTATGTTATGAATTATGATATAAGGAAATAAAAGATTTAGTACGTCTGCAATGATTAAATCAATTTTTATGGAAGAAATCATAAATAGGTAGCAGACATATATCACATATAAATTTTTCTAGAATGATTGATGATTGTTTGAAAGCTTTTATATGTAGAACAGAATAAGATAGACTTGAGTGGAAACAGAGCCATAAGTTTTGGAAACAGTGATCTCTGCAATAAGTGCCATTCTGGCACGCAAGGTTTCAGTTTTTTGAGATTGTGGATCTGTCCTATGTGCCGTCTTCGGCTCGAAAGGACGATAGATAGAGTGATAGATTGGGGGAAAGTTAGAATTGTGAAGATTCTAACTTTGAGGAAGGTGCTTTGAAAGAAGGGAGCCTCAGATGGTTAGTTCACTCGCTTCGTGATCAGAAGGGAGCCTCAGATGTTTAGTTCACTCGCTTCCTGGTCAGAAGGGAGCCTCAGATGGTTAGTTCACTCGCTTCCTGGTCAGAAGGGAGCCTCAGATGGTTAGTTCACTCGCTTCCTGATCAGAAGAGTCCAGGTTTAATTCCCAGAAGTGGCAGATTTTTCTTCAGGCTGACAAAGCACAGAGGTTCACCCAGCCTCTAAAAATGGGTACCAGTGATTTTTCTGGGAAGTAAAGGCAGCCTGGCATGAACCTATCACCTAAAATTGTACCGCGGTTATGGACAAGTACGGGCATTAACGTTGTTTTCCCTATAAGGTCTAAGCATGGCAGGGGAGGGAACCTTTACATGAAAAAAAAATGGGAAAATAAAAGAATCATTGCTGAGATCAAGAATGAATATTCATTGAGCAACAGTCAAGAGCAAGCGTACAATTGATGAAACATCATTCAATGGCATCAACTTAAAATGTTTTATGAATAAATATTTGTTTATATTTACCAAAGACAATTTTGTTTGATTTTGTTTTTGGATGTAGAACTGTAACAAATATACTCTGAAAGAGTGTCTTTAATGATGTAATCTCTTTGTTGTGTTCTTTATGTTTGCCAGCTTTATATCTCTAGTGAAGACTCTAGGGACTGAATTTTGTGTGAATGACATTTTCCTACTCTCACACTAGCAGCAGGTGGGCCTCGGTAGCCTAGTTGGGAAAACCACCCGACTGGACTACCAACATTCGGACAACTCGTGTTCGATTCCCGCTGGGAGCAGTGTGAGTTGTACTCGTGGTTGGAAGAAAAGAACAAAAAGAAAAAATACCCCCACGGTCGACCCAGCCTTTGGCAGAAATGGGTACCAGGGTATAACACTGGGAAGGTGAGGAATGTCGCTTCGTATCTGAGTTTCGATGCTTGAGGCTACACTATACAGAAATATCTGAACGTTCCTGGATAGGCGGCCGAGCACATATGGGTGTAAACTCGCGTGCTAAGACGCTGGTTCAAGTCTCGTACTTTACCTTTACACCAGCAGCAGCATTGTGCTCAGGTGTCCTCCACCAACTTCTTCTTCTACCTTTTTATCTCCCAGTGGAGCATAGGTCTTCAACAAACACTTTCCAAGTTGATCTTTTTTTTTTGCCATTCTTTTAAGATCATTCCATGTTTTCCCCATCATCTTCATCTCTGCTTCTATCTGTCTTCTCCAAGAATTCCTTGGCCTTCCGCTTTGTCTTTTGCCCTGGGGATTCCACAAAAGGGCCTGTTGTGTAATACTCTCAGTTGGCTTCCATAGTGTGTGTCCTATCCAGTGCCATCGTCTTCGCTGTATCTCTTTAACCACTGGTATTTGACTGGTACATTTCCATAATTCTATGTTAGTGATTTTGTCCTGCCATTTCCATCCTTTTATTCTGCATAAGCATCCATTAATGAAAGTCTGTATCTTTGTGATTGTCAATTTTGTTGTTCTCCATGTTTCACAGCCATATAATAGGATCAACTTAACATCTGAGTTGAAAGTTTTTATTTTTGTATTTAACCTAATTTCTTTGGATTTCCATATGTTTCCCAGTGCAACGAAAGCTCCTCTTGCTTTTGATATCCTTATTTTGGTATCATTTTCTGTTCCTCTCTCTTTATCTATATTACTGCCCAGATATATATAAGATTGTACATCTAGTAGAGGTATTTCTCCTAGTTTTATTTGGTTATATGAAGCCTGGGTAGTGAGAACTTAGATCTGGTCCTAACAGATCTTCAGTTCTCTTTTTAAGTTATCCTTGTATTTACTGCTGATAAAACTCTTGATCAATTCATAACTAATACTAGTTATACTCTACTTCAATGGGGCACTGGTTGGTTTCAAGGCAAGACGTCAGACTCGAGACAGAGAGCTTGTGGGTTCAAATTCTGGTTGCACCAGTTGGGATTTTTTATTTATAATTTTTCTCTGCTGCAACCACCCCTGGTCTCAGCAGTGAGGCCCAGCTTGAAACGTCAATTATTCATGGACGAAAAAAATATGAGTACCTTCGAAGATGGAGTTATCTGCCTGTGCGGTGAGGGACACCTATGCACACGGCTGCCAGGGAAAAATGAAATAACTTGCAAAATTCAGTTCCTAGTCTCTAGGGACTTCGTCAGAGGTCAGAGCTGGTGAACTAAAAAAAAAAAATATCTGCTTCTGACAAATCTCTTGCTCTCCTTACAAGTCTCTTATCACTTTATACGTTAAGCTTACGTGTATCTCTGATGAGTTTATTGGTCTCTAAATATGTTTATTATATGTTATATGAAAATTCTGAAGCAATATGGCTTACCATCAAAAATCATAAATATTATTAAAGACATGTATGATGGTTACACATGTGCAGTTCGAATAGAGGAAGGACTGAGCGAATGTTTCCCAATAGAAACTGGGGTTAAACAAGGATGTATTTTATCGCCCTTGCTATTTGGAGATGCTATGGACTTCATAATGAAGAAATGCTGCACTGGTAATAAAGGCATCAAATGGATACAAGGAGACCATTTGGAGGACCTCGATTTTGCTGATAACATAGTTCTCATCAGCAGTTAGATAAAAACGATGCAAGAAAACACAAATGAACTATCATCAATAGCCAGCAAAATTGGGCTTGAGATCAATCATGAAAAGACTAAAGTCATGAAAAGTTTAATTCCAACAGACAACAAAATATACATGGAAAACAAACCAGTAGAAGAGATCAATCACTTTATCTATCTTGGAAGTCACATTGATCAAGAAGGGGATACAAGCAAAGAAATTAGAATCAGAATAGCAAAAGAAGCAATGTCTTTCAGAAGCCTTGAAAAGTTGTGGAAATCAAAACTCATCAGCACAAACACAAAACTTAAGCTATTCAAATAAAATGTACTATCAACCCTTACGTATGCGTGTGAAAGCTGGAAAACAACAAGAGATATAGAAACAAAGTTGAACGCATTCGAAAATAAATGTCTAAGGAAAATACTTTGTATAGCGTGGAATGAATTCAAAACAAATGAGGAAATTAGAGAAATCGCCAATCAACCACTAATATCTTCAGTAATAAAGAAAAGACGATGGTCATATGTTGGACATGTGATGAGAAGAGATAATAACCGAATAGCAAAGCAAGCCCTCATGTGGGAAACAACAGGTAAGAGAAAAAGAGGAAGACCCAGAGAGACGCTGAGAAGAACTTTGATGAGAGAGGCAAGAGCAGCAGGAATCGGCTCCCTCAATGAGATAGAACTGCTTGCACAGAACAGAGACAGATGGCGAGATTTGATAAAATATCTTTAAAAGAAAACTGCTAGAACAAAAATTCAGATGAAGGAGTATCTTGGTCTACGCCCTATGGACTGGCTACAGCTCGAAAGGCCAATAGATAGATAGAAATGTGTTTATAAATATATTACAAGAATTAGCAAACAAAATGTCTCTTTCAAAACAATTTCACAAATGTCAACACACACTCAATGTTTTATTTGGGAACAAAGAACCAGACCGTTCTAATTTGAGAGAGCTTTATTAACAAAATAACTCTGCTGTCATTACTGTAAGAGTTATCATCAAATATCATAACAATATATTAACTCTTTCCGTACGTTTTGCCGCATCGTGCGTCACTCTCAATTTGATTAGTGTCCTCAAACCGTATTCTTTTTACATTTCTTGTATCATCTTGGTACTGGTGAAATCTAATACCTTGTTCAATTTTCTAAAAATTCATCTATAATATGTTGTATATGAGATAAATATGTACATTTATTCTTAAAACCATGAAACAGTATGTCTCTGAAATCTCTTCCGTTGTATTGATAAAAAGCTTCCGTACGGAAAGAGTTAACTCTACTAACATTGTTTAAAAAGTGTATCATCAAGATTGTTCCTCTTTTGCTTTACTTCTTTTCTGGAAGAGTTCCATACCATCATTGAATGACTTGTTGCTGATTCCATCCGGGACAAGCATGCAAGTAACCCCTTTGAACCACAACAATAAAATTAAATTAATTAATCTTAATATTTAAGTAAAATAATATCCTAAACATGCCACACCACATGGCTTATGAGAAAGTTAGCAAAATTATTACCTTCGTAAGAACAGTTTATAATATGAGGAAAGGAAAATAGTTTAAATAAAAAGATGCAGAAGTAACAGTGGTGTCAAAAGACATTTCACTCATGTGCAAAACATATCTAAATGGTAAAAAGCTCAAAAAGTTATGCTATGTTAAACTGATTATCATCACAGCACTCCGGAACACATCCATAGGTGCTAAGATCTTCTCCTCAAAATGTATACCAGCACACAGCGACTAATTGTGCCTGTTTGGTGTTGGTTGACAGAGGTTGTCATTCGTCCAGAATATCACTATGTTCTGGTATTACATCAGAGAGCTCATGGCCGTGCGGCTAAAATCACTGTTCCGCTGGCTGAAAAGCCGACGTTCGGTGTTTGAAGCCCGCGGTAGACAGAAAGGATTTTTTCTATCGGGGGTGAAATAAAAATCCTGAGTCTCACACGTCGTGGCGACTGCTTTGACCAAGCGGCCTTTATTTCTCTGGTTCTATCGTTGCCCCCCGTCATACACCAGCAATGGTACTATGTGACGTAAAGATAGTTTTTTTTTTCTGGCATTACCTGTCTTAACTCCCAGTTCATACAGTTGAGATAGCTGTGCATTTGTACTTCTATCAAAATTCTTTGTTCTCATGATGTACATGATATCAGACACCTCTTGGCATGGGCCATGAATAAAGGGAAAATAAACAATGTTTGCCCAGGAATGTCACAAAATTGAATGGCCTGGACAAAACCATTTTCTTTTTTTTTTTGGCATTCATCAGCTTTCACCTCTGGCAAAGTCCCTAAATACTAGGAATTCACTTTTGCATGTTAATCTGTTTTTTTCCAGGCAGCTGGGTGCACAGGGGTCCCTCATCGCACAGGCTGATAACTTTAGACTTCAGAGGTTCTCATATTTTCTCCATTGATAAGTATCAAGCCGGGCCTCACTGCTGAGCCCTGGGGTGGTTGCCCCCAAAAGAAATCACAAATAAAAATCTCAACTGGTGCAGCTGGGATTTGAACTCACAACCTCTCTGTTTCGAGGCTGACTAATCCCCCATTTTACAGGCAACAGTAAAAGGTGTGGAGGTAAACAAACTATAAAATGGCTTGGTAACTTTAAAAAGTGGATGGAGAAAACACTTAAAACAAACCCAGAAATTGGCTTAGAGAAGACAGAATAAAAAAAAAAAGACAATTATCTTATCATGTTGAAAATTCATTTGAAACTAAAGATTCAGACAAGACAAGTTTCCCATTTATGGGTTTTCTACAACCACTGTCAATCATCAGGCATTGTCTAGGAACCCAAAGGGAAAGAGAAAGCCAGAAAGGCCAAGAATACATGGCGAAAAAAAAACCATAGAAACTCTCAAGAATGTAGGTCTAGACTGGAGAGAAGTGAAGAAAATATTCAAGAAAAGGGATGAAGAGACCTTATCTGTGTCCCCGGCTTCAATAAGGAGCCTAAAGAGCTTTGATTGATTGTCAACATTTTGGGTTTATCCCATTTCTGGAATCTGTTGAGAAACCTCTATGGGGCTGAAGATTAAAGGTCAAGTTTCCAGCGCAGTCATCATGAATTGTTCAGATCAGTTTTGATTAAACTGCAATTTAAAATTTGTGTTGAACTATTGTGGACGGAACTTATCATCATCAAGCCTGCTGGTGTAGGTGATCATGTCTCTCCTCAACTTTCGGTCTCGACAGTTATTTATCATTTCTGTTGTTGACCTTCTGCCAAGCCATTCTCTTAACTGTCTGGTATATTTTCTCTTTGCTTTCCTCTATCTCTTCATCCCTCAAGTTTCCCAGTTGTTACAATATATTCCAGCTGTTCCATTCTCATTACATGGCCAAAAAATAATGTTTGTTTCTTCCTAACATTGGAAGTTAGCTCTCTTTTTGCTTTGGCCTCTTTTAGAACGTTTTCATCACTCTTCTTGGTGGTTGTCCATGGTATTCTCAACATTTTTATGTAAAACCACATTTCTATAGCTTAAAGTGATATTATTGTCTGTTGTCCTATTGTCCATGATTTACATCCCTATGTTAAAACTGGCTCTACATAACATTTAAGAACTTTTTTTCTTGTTTCTATTGTCAAAAATGGATTGCACAGTATCTTCCTCATTTTTGGAAAGCTGCTTTTGCCTGAGCCATTCTGCATCTCACCTCTGTTGTACATCTACCATCTGAGATTAACATTGTTCCCAGATATTTAAATTCATTTACCTGTTTTAATATTGTTCCACTTGTCTTTATTGTGCATTGCGGTGATGTCTTTTTCTTTGATGTTGACCTAATGTTCACCTTATTTGGAGGACACAATTGGTTTTAATCTATTTGACATGTCTGAGGTATTTCTGTGGGGGCATAACAACTTTATTTAAACAAACACAATTTACAAATACAGTTCTACCTAATGAGAAGACGTCCACTATATTCCGGTGTTCATCATCAAAAAACAACATTTCTGCATATGGTATACCACTCTCGGCATGCAACCTACAACAAGTAGGGGTAGAACATAAGTTAATCTAAAGTCAACTGTACATTTTGCTTATTTAATAGTGAACTTTCTAGACTGTTGGATAAATAAGTTAATCTAAAGTCAACTGTACATTTTGCTTGTTTAAGAGTAAACTTTCTAGACTGTTGGATAAATAAGTTAATCTAGTCAACTGTACATTTTGCTTGTTTAAAAGTCAACTTTCTAGACTGTTGGATAAATAAGTTAATCTAAAGTCAACTGTACATTTTGCTTGTTTAAGAGTAAACTTTCTAGACTGTTGGATAAATAAGTTAATCTAAAGTCAACTGTACATTTTGCTTGTTTAAGAGTAAACTTTCTAGACTGTTGGATAAATAAGTTAATCTAAAGTCAACTGTACATTTTGCTTGTTCCTTTGTATCTTTACCTTCCCCTGGTCTCTTCTTCTTCTTTTCTTCTTCGTTTGCCTTTCAGCATTGAAGGGATATATAATTTATGGTCTTTTGCATTTCTGTTCACTTCTGCTGCTGTTATGTTCCTTGTGCTAATATTCTGTCAATCCATATTTTTTCATGGTAGACCCTTAGGTCTGGTGTTCTCACAATGTTCGTTCGTTCGTTCGTTCGCTTTCGTCAGCTTTGACCTCTGACGAAGTCCCACCCACTCAATTTTGTGGGACTGAATTTTGCGTGTAAAGTCTGTTTTATCGCATTACAGGATGCCCCTCGCCATGCAGGCAGATTTACTCCGACTTCAGAGGTACTAATTTTTAGGGAATTAGTAAAACCCAGGTGTCCTCGCCAGGGTACGAACCCCGGCTGTTGCCGTGGTAAGCCAACCGCCTATCGATTGCGCTAACCGGACACCCTCTCACAATGTTTATTGAAGGCTCGTTGTGTTGTGTTTTGATCACTCTGCCTTGTCACGTGGCCAAACCATTTTATCTTGTGTTTCTTTACATATTCTATGGTGGAGGTTATTCCTAGCTTTTTTCTCAGTTCTTCATTTCTGATCTTATCTCTCAGGCTGTTTCCTGTCATTCGTCTAACACATTTCATCTCTGTAGAGATTATTTTTCTTATTGTTCTTGCATTTAGGATCCATGACTGGCATTGGTGAATGACGTTGGGATGAAGATTGTATTGTAGATTGCCCACTGGTCTCTAGGTAGAGAAGTATGATGATTGGTTAATGACAAAACAGAAAGTCCCGTATGCATATCACACATTAAAGACAGCAGTTAAAAATTTAAGAGGAGGCCAAATATTAAAATAGAAATATACCCACGTTGAAGACAGATGTGTTTGGCTGAAAGATGCAGATATCATAGCTTTGTCATAAATTAATGACACGGAGGCAAAGACGTGCCTCTCAGCAGCAGGGCTGGAAGTTGTCAGCGACCCACAGCTGATGGCTTGCACCAGAATCAGTGAACAGAACCATCCAGACCCTGCTCCACCTCTCTGTGGTGCGTATAATAATAGACTAACCTGTCTAGTCTGGTCAAGCGAGTAGGGATCGAAGAGGGAAGACAACCCGATACTCAAAAATGTCATGCTGATGTCAGATGTGTTGGGCCAAAAGGCACAAATATCAGAGTTCAACTGCAAACCACATGACACAACGCAGACATGCCCACTTAATGTCCTTTTAAGCATGGATGACGAAGAGGTGTATTCCTTTAGACATCGGACGAATGCAAGCAAGCAAGCAATTCATGTTTGACTTTACATCAGTACGCTGGTCTATGATCCCCATAAGGAGTTTCAAGTTAAGTATTTCATTTTTTCATTCATTTTTCAAGTCACTCCGATATCTTGGTGGGAAATAAATAGTGAGATGTTTATCGAAAAGGTTCGCTAACCAACTAATCAAAGCTCTCCTAAAGTGATTCTAGCTTCCCTCTTCCAAGCCTAAATATTTGGGTTTTAGTACACGAGCCTCAGGAGCCGCGATAGCTCAGTGGTTAGTGAACTGGACTACAAAGGACAAGAGGTAGGGTTCTCCCACCGATGGCTTCCGGTTCACCCAGCCTTTAATGGGTACCAGATTTTTTCTGGGAAAGTAAAGCAGCACAGGCATAATACTGACCACATTACCCCAAAAATCATGTGCTGAAGGTCTGTAAAATTTATGGTCACTAACACCATATTCCCTATACACCACTTGGCATGACGGGGGTACTTTACTACTTTTTTTTTTTACACGAGCCTCACTTTTGAAGTGTGTTATCTTGGAACCTGGGTAGACTTGTCTGTAATGAAAGTACTGGTCCCAGTTGAAGAGTCTTGTCAGGTCCGCTGCCTCATGTGTAGCACCAGTTCTGTGGGAGGGGAAGAAACAACAAAATTAATAAATAATACTTCTGTTAGTGAAAATAAGAAATGAACATTGATTTACTCAAAGGGCAAAACATCATCAAGTACCATGCCTGCTGGTGTAGGTGATCATGTCTCTCCACAACTTTTGATCTCGACAGTTGTTCATAATTTCTGTTGTTGCCATTCTTTTAAGCTGTCTGGTATCTTTTCTCTTTGCTTGCCTATTTTTCTTCGTCCCTCAACTTTCCCAGTTGTCACAATATATTTCAGCTGTTTCCTTCTCATTACACATCCAAAAAATGATGATTGTTTCTTGTTAGAAATGAGCTCTTTCTTTGTCTAATATTTAATTGTTTCTAAATGCTGCAATTGCCAAAGGACTCCAGAGCTTTCAACTGTGCTGTAGATTCATGCATTTGTGTTAAGATCTTCTTGTGATGGTTCATGAAGCTACTGTAAGCAAAGGGCAAAACAGAAGGTTAAATTAACAAAGAAAATGTTAAAATAGTGTATAAATTAGTCTGTAAAAGAAAGGATTCATGTTTTAGAAAAATATACCAGATTTGATGAGATGCATTCTCTATTAAGGTGCAGCAGGTCAAGATGGCCGACTAGTCAAATCAGGATGAGGACTGGCAGCATTTTTATTGTGGTAAGTTTTAAAATGATTCTTTCTGGTCTGGATTTTCATTTGCTGAGACAGTAGTAGTCTGGTCGCATTCACTTGACCATGAAGTCAACACGATTTTGGTGCCAGCGCCTGAAGATTTGTGCCATGACTGAAGTGGAATGGTACCAGGCCCTAGTCGTGCCCAGAGACAGGATGTGTGATCTGTGTTTAGCAGCAAAGTCATCACTGGCTGAACTGTGGTGAGATTCACTGTTTCCCTGAAGTAGAGACCTGATTTCATTTGTTGGGATAGTGTTTCTTGAGTCACGCCTGCTGACCACGAAGTCTACTTAGATTTGGCGCTGGTGTATAATGATTGCTTGCTTGTTTGCTTTGCCCGATGACTAAAAGAATACACTGCTTCATCATCCACACATAAAAGGACGTTAAGTGGGCAATTCTGCATTGTGTCGTGGTTTGCAGTTTAGGTGACGGTAAGTATTCCTGCAGATGATGACCACTAGAGCAACCCGAAAGTGTGCATCATGAGCTGCAAATGTTTTTTTTCAAAATGCATCATGTTCAATAAAACAGTACGAACAATCAGGGTGAACACTTTGTTGGTTGCTGGAACACGACTGAACAAATATGGGAAAGTCCCACATGCAGCGACGCCAATCTGTTCTAAAGTCTCTATTAAAATATCATCCATGTTTCTATTATACCATTTTTCATATATATATTTTCAATAGTCATATATACCATTTTTCTGATGGTTTCATTTGGTATTCTATGAAACCATAAGAAAAATGGTAGGAAGAAAACCCTGCCAAGAATATATAGAACAACAACTTAAATGGTTTGGCAACCTGGTCAGAATGAATCCTTATCAATCACCATCAAGGGCGTTCTTCTCGAGAATGCATGGAAAAAGACCAAAAAGGTATTTAACTGTTGTATCTGGTTATTTGTCTACTCGGCCTTCCTTTGGCAGCTGGTCTGCTTTCTCGTTTCCTGGTATTCCACAGTGAGATGGGATACACTGCACAGTGAGCTTGTAAAGCTTGCAGAGTTCAGTCAATAAGGTTTGCAGATGTGGTAATTCTAGGCAGATAAAGCAGAGTGCCTAGACCTCCAACAAATTGATGATAGAATATGAATTCTCACTCTCGGGGAGTCTGTATGTCCCTACATAAGCAAATGCTAAAAAACGATCATCAAATTTATCTAGAATTGAGGAAAATAATAATCAACTTTCTGAAATCATCCTGGTATATTGAGTGCATGCACTAGGTTGAGCTTGTTGCAAACATTATCTGGACAAAGAATGGATTACTAATGATAATGTCCTTGTATAATGAGTTGTGATAACTTCATGGTTCATAAATTTTTATGCAGACCAAAATAATTACGCGTGCATCACCTGGACCCACAGGGAAGGATAGAATAGCAAAACAATGTTGTGGCTCAGCTGGAAAAACAGACACAACACAAATATATATAAAAACACAAACAAATATAACTACATAGTGATAATGTGCTAGACCATCTGAGAGGGAAAATATAATAAGTGGCTTCCTTGAGGTTCTTGTCTAAAGTGGGATCAACTACTAACTTAATAATAACTTAATACTAACTGGACTAAAAACACAATGGCAGACTCTGAGAATCTGCTTCTTCTTCTATCTTTCAGCTCCCTGTGGAACATAGGTCTTCAACAAACACTTTCAAAGTCGTTCTGTTTCTTGCCATTCTTTTAAGATCATTCCATGTCTTCTTCATCATCTTTATCTCTGCTTCCATCTGTCTTCTCCAAGAATATTTTGGTCTTCCTCTTTGTATTTTTCCTTGGGGATTCCAAAAAAAGGGGTTGTTGTGTAATACTCTCAGTTGGCTTCCGCAATGTGTGTCCTATCCAGTGCCATCATCTTCACTGTATCTCTTTATCCACTGGTATTTGACTGGTATATTTTCTTTTCTTAGAATTGTCCATGTTCGTGAAGTTTTTTTTGCCTTATTTTTTTACAGTACAGGATAGCCAGTCCCATGTCCAACTCTCCTTAGTCATCTCTTACAAACATGCCTGGTAGGAAACAGCACCAGAATTCATTACTCCTCTTTTGAGCCCCAGCAGCGCACGGGTGACTCTGAGAGTTGTGCAGGTAAATAAATGGGACTATACCACTACAGGAAATGCTAGTATGTGTATGTATAACTCTAACCATACCTGTACGAACCTTAGGCATTTGTTTTCAAATGTATCAGCAACAACAACAAAAGAAAGTGAAGAAGAACACACAACACATATTTTACAATCTGAATAAAAGTAATTGAACTTTGAACCTTGAGGCAATTCCAAGTTTGAAGCCTTCACTGTGCAGTTTTTTCAGAATATTAGGCACATCTTCATAATATTTGACATGCCTGTTGTTCACATCGTATACTTTACCATTCCTGAAACATAAACAAATATTTGAAATAAAAATAACTAAAATTAAACCAAATTTATTCGAAGCGAGCATCTAAAAATAGAAAGTTGTTAGTATTGGTCTGGTAAATGTTGCTCTGTCTCATCCAGCCTGAAAGGGTACATGATGATTGTAAGTTGTAGTGCATGTAATGATTGTAAGTTGTAGGCCACATAATGATTGTAAGTTGTAGGCCACATAATGATTGTAAGTTATAGGCCACATAATGATTGTAAGTTATAGGCCACATAATGATTGTAAGTTATAGGCCACATAATGATTGTAAGTTGTAGGCCACATAATGATTGTAAGTTGTAGGCCACATAATGATTGTAAGTTGTAGGCCACATAATGATTGTAAGTTGTAGGCCACATAATGATTGTAAGTTGTAGGCCACATAATGATTGTAAGCTGTAGGCCACATAATGATTGTAAGTTGTAGGCCACATAGTGATTGTAAGTTGTACTGTATCATGGTTTGTTTGCGTTCACTCAATGACTAAAAGAAAAAAACTAGAAACTCTTAGAGACCAGACATCAGATGAGGACAACCAAAATGCAAAAGACCACAGTCTCTTTTCTCATTCTGAAAACATACATATACATATAAATATACATATAAATATACATATAAATATACATATAAACATACATATAATATAAATATACATATAAATATCATCATCATCATCATCAAGTACCGGGCCTGCTGGTGTAGGTGGTCATGTCTCTCCACAAACTTCGATCATGACATCTATTTATCATTTCTGTTGTTGACCTTCTGCCAAGCTATTCTCTTAAGCTGTCTGTTATTTTTTCTCTTTGCCTCCCTCTATCTCTTCGTCCCTCAATTTTTCCAGTTGTTCTCTTCTCATTACATGGCCAAAAAATGATGATTGTTTTTTCCTAATATTGGAAATTAGCTCTCTTTTTGCTTTGACCTCTTTCAGAACATCTTCATTACTCTTCTTAGCTGTCCATGGTACTCTCAACATTCTTCTGTAAAACCACATTTCTACAGACTCCAGTGATTTTCATGTCTGTTGTCCTATTGTCCATGATTCACATCCATATGTTAAGACTGGCTCTACATAACCTTTATGAACTCTTTTTCTTGTTTCTATTGTCAAAAATGGATTGCATAGTATCCTCCTCATTTTTTGGAAAGCTGCTTTTGCCTGAGCCATTCTGCATCTCACCTCTTTTGTACACCTTCCGTCGGAGGTTAACAAAGTTCCCAAATATTTAAATTCATTTACCTGTTTTAATATTCTTTATACATATATATATATAAATATACATATACATATATATAAAAGTTAAACTTACGATGCCATATGAAAAGGAGGATCAACATGTGTGTCAACCCAGAAAGGCCACAGAGTGTAATCTGCAACAACAAAAATATTAACAATTTAATGCAGAAAATTGCATCTTCTTCCTTAGTGATCAGCTGTTGCTATGCATTTAGACCAGCTTGGGTCAAGAAACAAGTGTTTGAGGGCAACCGGTTCCCCATAGTCTTCCATGTAGGGTTGTTTCTATGGACCATATTGGTGTTCTTAGGGTGTTTAGAGTGCTGCAGTCTTGTAGTGTATGCTCTGCAGTTTGTCTGGATGCTCCACGGTCACATGTTGCAAAGTCACTGAGTCGTATCTTCTATCTTGTGTAGGTGTGCTCCGAGACCACAGTGACCTTTTGTGAGTCTGAATATCTTGGTCTGCTCATGTCTTATATGTTTGTTTAGGCTGTCATGTTCTGGCTCATATTTTCCATTCAACTCCCTTCATTCTGTTTTCCTGGCTTGTTTCAGGATTGTTTTTATTTATTTTGGGTTCTGGTGTTGGTTGGTCTGTTGAAGGCTCCCACCTGCTTGCTTTTGTGAGTTAATCTGCTTTCTCATTTCCAGGGATGCCACAGTGAGTTGGTATTCACTGCAGGATTGTTGCAGGAGCTACTGAGTTAAGTGCTTTGTGCACACCGTGAGCTGTGTGTTTCATCTGTTTTGATCGTGTTTCGATATTCCGATTGTTTATGATATCGTATGATTGAGAACAGATGGCTGTTCACTTTCTGTGCAGTTTCGCCTTATGTCTTTTGGCATGTGCTGAGACTGCTATGATGGGGACTACAGCTACCTTTCTTAGTTTGGAAGATGAGATAGTAATTTGAATGATTCCACTGGCACAGGCGGTTGAGGAATTATGGATTTTAATCTGTTTCCAGTGATACCGGGGCTTTCCATAACCATAACCATAACCATTGCAGGACTGGTTCTGTCTTTTCTGACAGTGAACATGTGTTGTTCTTTATTTCTTGGATGAGTCTGTCCTGTTTTGAACTAAACATTGTTTGTATTACTGACTTTGCATCGGCGAGAATGACATTTTTAAAATTGCATCTAATTATTTTATTATTATTATTTAGAGAGCTAATTTCCAAAATTAGGAAGAAACAATCATAATTTTTTAGCCATGTAGTGAGAAGAGAACAACTGGAATATATTGTAACAACTGGGAAAATTGAGGGGCGAAGAGATAGAGGGAAGCAAAGAGAAAAGATACCAGACAGCTTAAGAAAATAGCTTGGCAGAAGGTCAACGACAGAAATGATAAATAACTGTCAAGATCAAAAGTTGTTGAGAGACATGATCACCTACGCCAGCAGGCCCGGTACTTGATGATGATGATTATTATTATTTATTATTCTATTATTTTACAAATTAGAGCAGAATGACGCTCCATGGTAGGCAACCTATGATGCGGAGATAGCCCTCAGTAATGATGATGAAAGATGCTCTAATCATTACTTGTATTGAAAAGCATTAACTTAATTTTCTTTTCATTTACTACACTTGATGATGATATATGTACAAAAATTAAGTTGTAGTTTGGTTAATTTTTAAAATGCTTTTAAAACATGATATTTAGATTTACTGACAAATGTGTTGCAATTTATCAAGATTTTGCATGTCCTTTGCAGATTGTTGCACTCATCACAGCCTGTCTGAAAGAATTTCTAACTCTCACCAGATCTCCCACTTCTGTTGTCAAGTTCATGGCCTCTATGATGTCTTCAAACCCCCTTTTCTTTCTCTGGCCGTTTCATTTTCCTGGAACCATGCCTTCCATTATCATTACACAAAAAATCATGTGCTGAAGGTCTGTAAAAATTATGGTCACTGACAGGATTATCAGTTCAAATACGGACAGAAGTGAAAGGAATAGTTGACAAAGAGGAACAAAATAGTCTACAGCGAAAAACAATAGCTCTCAGTTTCCTGGATGAAGAATACCCACAAGACCTATGGATTCGTGTGTACACAGATGGATCAGCACAGAATGCAGTAAAGAATGGGGGAGCAGGTGCATATATATAGAGTACCCAAATAACACTAGGGATATGAATAAAATAGCAACAGGGAAAAATTGTCACAATTATGATGCGGAAATACAAGCAATAAAGTTGGCAATAGAAAAACTGCTGAACAGTAATCTTAGCCCACAGCCTGTAGTGTTTTTGACAGATGCAAGATCAGTACTCCAGGCACTACAATCCAGAAAATTACCACATCTGCAGACCTTATTGACTGAACTCTGCAAGCACCACAGGGTTGCCCTGCAGTGGATCCCGTCTCACTGTGGAATACCAGGAAATGAGAAAGCAGATCAGTTGGCAAAGGAAGGTTCAACAGGCACACAACTAGATACACCAGTTACATACCATCATAAGAAACAGATAATCAAATCAATCAGAGGACCACAAGCCCCAAATCAGGATGCCTTTCATAATATGAATAGATATGAACAAGTTATCATTATACGCCTCAGAACAGGACACAATCGACTCCATAGTCACATGTATACAAAATTCAAGATCGGCACATCAACTACTTGTACATGTGGACAGGCACCCCAGACTGCTGAACACATACTTCAAGACTGCACTGAATATAGTAGACTGAGGAAAATCCATTGGCCCATAGATACAACACTACAGACAAAACTATATGGGCCACTGCAAGAATTACAAAAGACAGTAAAATTTATACAGGAAACGACATTGCAGATATAGACAATACTTCAGGCGAACGAAAGATAGATAGATAGATGGTCACTGACACCATATTACCTATACGCCACTTGTCATGACGGGAGTTCTTTACTTTACAAATCTGCATTCATTACTTCCTTACAAGAGTCATGAACAGGAAGAGAACCTGGTTAACAGGTTCTCTTCTCTTATATGGATACTAAGCCTATCATACTCAGCCTCAATAGCAAAAATACAGAAGTAATGGCAACAACAAAGAAAAAGACACCACCTTAGTGCAAAATAAAGACAAGTGGAACAATATTAAAACAGGTAAATGAATTTAAATATTGGGAACTTTGTTAACCTCAGACGGAAGATGTACAACAGAGGTGAGATGCAGAATGGCTCAGGCAAAAGCAGCTTTCCAAAAAATGAGGAAGATACTTTGCAATCCATTTTTGACAATAGAAACAAGAAAAAGAGTTCTTAAATGTTATGTAGAGCCAGTCTTAACATATGGATGTGAATCATGGACAATAGGACAACAGACAAAAAAATCACTGGAGTCTGTAGAAATGTGGTTTTACAGAAGAATGTTGAGAATACCATGAAAAGCTAAGAAGAGTAATGAAAACGTTCTGAAAGAGGCCAAAGCAAAAAGAGAGCTAATTTTCAATATTAGGAAGAAACAATCATCATTTTTTGGCCATGTAATGAGAAGAGAACAACTTGAATATATTGTAACAACTGGGAAAATTGAGGGACGAAGAAATAGAGGGAAGCAAAGAGAAAAGATACCAGACAGCTTAAGAGAATGGCTTGGCAGAGGGTCAACAACAGAAATGATAAATAACTGTCGTGATCGAAAGTTCTGGAGAGATATGATCACCTATGCCAGCAGGCCCGGTACTTGATGATGTAACTTATCATTTTTGGATGTACCCATCTTTACTCCCATCTCTTTCATCAGAAGGAGTGATGTAGACTCGTTGTCAAAGTCCTGTGCCCTACCAATATCTCAGAGGGCATTATTGATGTCTGCTTGATCCACTGGTTGACTGTCTTCGGTGACAACAGGATAAATTTAAACAAATGAAAGCTAAATACCCAAACCAACAGAAATATACAATAAAGGGGTCCGCCTCGGTAGCCTAGTTGGATAAACCATCCAACAGGGCAACCGATGTTCAGACAACCCTTGTTCAATTCCCACTAGAAGCAGTGTGAGTTGTACTCGTGGTTGGAAAAAAAATACACCAGCGGTTGACCAAGTCACTAGCAGAAATGGGTACCTCTGGGAAGGTGAGGAATGCTGCCTCACATCATGAGTTTCGATGCTTGAAGAGACACTATAAAGAAGTCTCAGAATACGTCTGGATAGGTGGCCGAGCACATATGGGTGAAAACTCACGTACTAAGACACGGATTTAAGCCTTGTACTTTACCTTTCTATCTATCTATCTGTTGACCTTTCGAGCCGTAGCCGGCCCATAAGGCATAGACCAAGATACTCTTTCTCTTATAAAAATTTTTGTTCTAGCAGTTTTCAGTCCTTCTAAAGATATTTTATCAAATCTCGCCATTTGTCTCTGTTCTGTGCAAGCAACTCTATCTCACTGAGTGAGCCGATTCCTACTGCTCTTGCCTCTCTGATCAATGTTCTTCTCAGTGTCTCTCTGGATTGGCCTCTTTTCCTCTTACCTGTTGTTTCCCACATCAGGGCTTGCTTTGTTATTCGATTATTATCTCTCCTCATCACATGTCCAACATATAACCATCGTCTTTTCTTGATTACTGAAGATATTAGTGGCTGATTGGCGATTTCTCTAATTTCTTTGTTTGTTTTGAATTTGTTCCATGCTATACCAAGTATTTTCCTTAGGTATTTATTTTCGAACGCATTCAACTTTGTTTCTATGTCTCTTGTTTTCCAGCTCTCGCGTGCATATGTAAGGATAGATAGTACATTTGATTTGAGTAATCTAAGTTTTGTGTTTGTGCTGATGAGTTTTGATTCCACAACTTTTCAAGGCTTCTGAAAGACATTGCTGCTTTAGCTATTCTGATTCTAATTTCTTTACTTGTACCCCCTTTCCGATTACCTTTACCTTTACTCGTGTACAATAAAACAAACAAGTAAAAATATTCAACAAGAAAAAAAAACCTAAGGAGAAAAGTTAAAATAAAAGAGGGACAAAAACAACATACAAAATCACCAGACCTTACCTAAATCAAACACGATAAGTTTTGGCTGTGCCATGCAGCTTTTTTTGGTGGAGACAAACACGCTGTGAATTAACCTGGCACACGACTGCTGACAGAAATGAGATCTGATTAGTGCTACTAGTAGAAAGGCTGTTGTTACAACTACTTTCTTAATTGTTTGAATTTGTAGAGCTTGAACCCAAAGCATTAATTCTGAAATTAGATCAGTTATGACAATGATCATATTATATTTGAAAAAATAATTTGTTTGTGAAAAAAAAAATCAATTTTTCTAACAACTCTGTGCTATTGGTGCCAGAATTGGACGCTGGACTCTAGAACAATAAGAAAGATAACGACCACCAAAATGAAATGAGGTCAGAAGAATGACAGGAAACAGCTTAAGGGACAGAGTAAGAAGAACCGACCTGAGGAAGAAATTCGAAATTGAGCCAGCCATCGAATACATAAAGAAACAACAGATAAATTGGTTCGGCCACATAACAAGACAAAAAGAACTAACAATGACTCAAAGAGCCATAAACAAACGCTATGAAAATGCCATATTAAGAGGAAGACAGAGAAAGAGATGGATAAAGGGAATACTAGAGTCACTAGGAGGGATAACACCAGAAGAGGCCAACAGAAGAGCAAAGAATTGCAGATTGTATCTCCCCTCAACGCCAACGGCAATGGAGGAAAGATAGAAGAAGAAGATGCAAGCACAAGAACAACAAGTAAAATAACCTCTACTGAGATGAGGTGTGTTAGACAAATGACAGGAAACAGTGAGAGATAGGATCAGACATGAAGAACTGAGAAAAAAGCTAGGAATAACCCCCACCACAGAATATATAAGGAAACAACAGATAAAATGGTTTGGCCCCATGACAAGACAGAGTGACCAAAACACAACACGATCCTCAATAAACGTTGCGAGAACACCTGACTCAAGGGTTGACCACGAAAAAGATGGATTGACAGAATGTTAGAAGCAGTAGGAAACATAGAAGAATCAGTGGTGAACAGAGACCAGAAATTATATCTCCCCTCGACGCTGAAAAGCAAATGAGGAAGAAAAGAAGAAGAATTCAATTTATTTTTAGAACAGCCTGGTATTTACTTTATGACTTCCTGCAAATATTATTTTGAAAACTAACAACATCTTTCATAACAAACATACAGAAAAATTCAATGTTACATTTTTTGGCTGGGAAGATTCTATATTTCCAATGTAGATAAGTGTATAGATTGGAAGTTCCACTGTTGGGATATTCACGGTGAAGCAGATTACATGCATGTGATCTGAAATCCTCTACAGTCTACAGTGTGTGCAATTATGTCTTCTGTACTGATTGCAATATACGTCATCACTGGAATACCGGTCAATATGGCGGATAGGCGGCAAGAACAATTGAGGCTCACTCTGAAGTGTTCCTTGCTGTAGTTTCATATGTATGTATATATACATACATAAAAATATATATGCATTTGGTGAGAGCTGGAAAACAACAAGAGGAGAGACATAGAAACAAAGTTGAACACATTCGAAAATAAATGTCTAAGGAAAATACTTGGTATAGCATGGAACGAATTCAAAACAAATGAAGAAATTAGAGAAATCTCCAATCAACCACTAGGCTAATATCTTCAGTAACCAAGAAAAGACGATGGTCATATGTTGGTCATGTGATGAGGAGAGATAATAACCGAACGAGCGAATGCAAAACAAGCCTGGTAGTGGTACATAGTCACATATACCATACCCATACCACTAGAGATGCCATATTATAATATTATTATCAAACTGCTAACGATCACATTATCATCATTAAAAGCCGTATTACATACATGAAAACAGCACAGTTAGTTTACCATACACAATGACACTACCAGGAACTGACAGTGACTCAACAGAGGCGGGTTGTAGATGTCTCCTGAATCTAAGATCTTACAGATAACACATAGTTACGGTCTAGGTCATCTTAGGATGTTTGCTTCCGGTTGATAAATTTTTACTTTCGATATTACCAAAGAAACTTCCGGCCGGGGCCAGGTTGCCATATTGACATTTTTAGACACCAAATTTTAAACAGCTGCTCTTATACGTTTAAATGACACCAGCCAATCATGTTATTGTTCCTCTTCTAATTTCGCTTTGCTTTGATTTTTGTACGTTAACTATATTAAAATTACATAATTTTTTTGGCTAATATAACATTTACTTTGAAAAGATTAATTGTTTGTTCCGAACAGGCAAAAAAAGGATGGTTGTCTAGAAATTATGAAACTTCATACAATTTCAACAACGGATTCTCATTTACACGAGGTTACTGTCCACTAGGAAGTGTTAACGACATATAGAAACTATGGTTTTATGTTTATGAATGATCATCATCATCGAGTGCCATCTCCGCAACGAAGGTTGGCTACCATGGATCACCATTCTGCTCTGTCTCATGATGGTGCAGGTTGTCATAGGCTGATTTGTCCATCTTTTGATGTTACTCGTCCATGTTAGTCAAGCTCTGCCTCTTTTAACTTGTATTTTCCCCTCCAGGATTACTTTTAGTAGGCAGTTGTGTTTTTTAACATGCCCCAAAAATCGCATTGGTCTTGTTTGAATTATGTTTAGTAGTTCTCTTTTCATTATGCAAGATAAATTTTAAAATACATTTGCATCCGGTGATAATGCTTCTGACATCGTTGAGTACAACTAGAATCTTTTGGACTGAAATTGAATTTCCTTCCAGAAAATTGAAATTTAAATTTATCGTGATCGTGCAGTATCTAAAAAAACACACATACAAAAACTCCACATGGTGGATGTACAGCAGAGGCGGGGTGCAAAATAACTGAAGCAAACAAGTAAAAAGATATCAGGAATACACATTTGACAAAAGAAGTTAGGGGGAAAAGGTTGTTCAGTGTTAGCAGGGACAAGTATTGGGGTGTAATGTACACTTCTACAAGGTATGATGACAGCTTCACAAAGAAGGAACACAACAAAATGACGTTTCTGTCTACATGTGGCACTCCTCAGAAAACGAGAACAACACAAACGAACAACGGAATAAAAATAAACTTCACTACATCTAGGATAAGTGATCATGTAAATTAAGTACAAATAAATAAGGGGATAACAAATGAAATGGTGAAACGAAAAAGAGATGTGCTACATATCGGCGGATTACAATAGATATTCTTCTTTTTCTTCTTTTCTCTTTCTCACTGATACCTAAAAGGTGTCATGGTTATATCATTTGTCGTTCTTGAGCTGATCGAACTGTCTGAATTAGTGATTTTCCTTTGTTGTTACATGTCCCTGTCACTGCATCTATCCATCTTCTTCTTTTCTCTTTCTCACTGATACCTAAAAGGTGTCGTGGTTATATCATTTGTCGTTCTTGAGCTGCTCGAACTGTCTGAATTAGTGATTTTCCTTTGTTGTTACATGTCTCTGTCACTGCATCTATCCATCTTCTTCTGTGTCTTCCTCTTGGTCTTTTCCCGTGCATTCTTAAGAAGAACGGTGCGTGACTGTGCTGGCAACAACATTCTTGAGAAGAACGGTGCGTGACTGTGCTGGCAACAACATTCTTGAGAAGAACGGTGCGAGACTGTGCTGGCAACAACATTCTTGAGAAGAACGGTGCGTGACTGTGCTGGCAACAACATTCTTGAGAAGAACGGTGCGTGACTGTGCTGGCAACAACATTCTTGAGAAGAACGGTGCGAGACTGTGCTGGCAACAAAATTCTTGAGAAGAACGGTGCGAGACTGTGCTGGCAACAACATTCTTGAGAAGAACGGTGCGTGACTGTGCTGGCAACAACATTCTTGAGAAGAACGGTGCGAGACTGTGCTGGCAACAACATTCTTGAGAAGAACGGTGCGAGACTGTGCTGGCAACAACATTCTTGAGAAGAACGGTGCGTGACTGTGCTGGCAACAACATTCTTGAGAAGAACGGTGCGTGACTGTGCTGGCAACAACATTCTTGAGGACAACGGTGCGAGACTGTGCTGGCAACAACATTCTTGAGAGGAACGGTGCGTGACTGTGCTGGCAACAACATTCTCGAGAAGAACGGTTCGTGACTGTGCTGGCAACAACATTCTTGAGAAGAACGGTGCGTGACTGTGCTGGCAACAACATTCTTGAGAAGAACGGTGCGTGACTGTGCTGGCAACAGCATTCTTGAGAAGAACGGTGCGAGACTGTGCTGGCAACAACATTCTCGAGAAGAACGGTGCGTGACTGTGTAGGCAACAACATTCTTGAGAAGAACGGTGCGTGACTGTGCTGGCAACAACATTCTCGAGAAGAACGATGCGTGACTGTGCTGGCAACACGACGCATTTTTTTTCGATGGGAGTCAAATTTACATTATAAATGAATTTCATTGCCCATAGTAAAAAGAAATTCAAGTGTTCTTGTGTGTGATTTCCAACGGATTTATTTATGATCAAACAATAGATAATATATGAGTATTAGTAAGCTAAAATAAAATTATATATATATATATATATATATATATATATATATATATATATATATATATATATAACAATGTATGAAGGAACAAAATGTAGTGTGGTGCATGAAGGACAGCTTACAGAAGCATTTGAAATAAGAACAGGAGTAAGGCAGGGATGCCTTCTGTCTCCATTTCTCTTTCTACTGGCCATAGATTGGATTATGAAAATAACTCAAAAGAACAGAAATGGAATCCAGTGGTATTTGACCAAACAACTTGATGATTTAGACTTTGCTGACGACATAGCTCGCCTATCATACACCCATCAACAGATGCAGGATTAAATGAACATACTTGATGAGAGATCACAACAGCTAGGACTGAAGATTAATAGAGATAATACCAACATTATGAGAATTAATACAGTTGGCAATAGCCAAATAAAACTAGGAGAAATACCTCTACTAGACGTACAATCATACATATATCTGGGCAGTAATATAGATAAAGAGGGAGGAACAGAAAATGATACCAAAATAAGGATATCAAAAGCAAGAGGAGCAGGTTGTCTATATAGTGAATCAATTCAGAGGAAGAGGTATGTTTACAGCACTCGGAAAAATGACAAACAATCAACAACAGAAAAAAATATGGACCAAGGCAGGATCGAACCCGTACTCAGTGGCACAGCGCCTTGCCACGAAATTGTCTATATAGTGTATCGTGATGGATGTATGTAGATTGTCTGGTGTGTCATGATGATTGTATGTATGTTGCCCAGTGTGTCGTGAGGGCTGTATACAGGTTGTCTAGTGTGTCGTGAT
This sequence comes from Megaustenia siamemsis, assembly GCA_032433765.1. Classification (NCBI taxonomy): domain Eukaryota; kingdom Metazoa; phylum Mollusca; class Gastropoda; order Stylommatophora; family Ariophantidae; genus Megaustenia; species Megaustenia siamemsis. The sequence continues at coordinate 46,111,618 of JAVIAB010000025.1, read as the reverse complement.
GGGTGTATGGAGGTCGTCTAGTGTGTTATGATGGCTTTATGTAGGTTGTCGAGTGTGTCGTGATGTCTGTATGTAGGTTGTCTACTGTGTCGTGAGGGATGTATGTAGGTTGTCAAGTGTGTCTTGAGGGCTGTAGGTAGGTTGTCTAGTGTGTCGTAATAGGTGTATGTAGGTTTTCTGGTGTGTCATAATGGTTGCATGTATATTCTCTAGTGTGGTATGATGGGTGTATGTAGGTTGTCGAATGTGTCATGATGGTTGCATGTATATTCTCTAGTGTGGTATGATGGGTGTATGTAGGTTGTCGAATGTGTCATGATGGTTGCATGTATATTCTCTAGTGTGGTATGAGGGGTGTATGTAGGTTGTCGAATGTGTCATAATGGTTGCATGTATATTCTCTAGTGTGGTATGATGGGTGTATGTAGGTTGTCGAATGTGTCATAATGGTTGCATGTATATTCTCTAGTGTGGTATGATGGGTGTATGTAGGTTGTCGAATGTGTCATAATGGTTGCATGTATATTCTCTAGTGTGGTATGAGGGGTGTATGTAGGTTGTCGAATGTGTCATGATGGTTGCATGTATATTCTCTAGTGTGGTATGATGGGTGTATGTAGGTTGTCGAATGTGTCATGATGGTTGCATGTATATTCTCTAGTGTGGTATGATGGGTGTATGTAGGTTGTCGAATGTGTCATGATGGTTGCATGTATATTCTATAGTGTGGTATGAGGGGTGTATGTAGGTTGTCGAATGTGTCATAATGGTTGCATGTATATTCTCTAGTGTGGTATGATGGGTGTATGTAGGTTGTCGAATGTGTCATAATGGTTGCATGTATATTCTCTAGTGTGGTATGATGGGTGTATGTAGGTTGTCGAATGTGTCATGATGGTTGCATGTATATTCTCTAGAGTGGTATGAGGGGTGTATGTAGGTTGTCGAGTGTGTCATGAGGGCTGTATGCCGGTTGTCTAATGTCATGACGGTTGTATGTAGGTTGTCTAGTGTGTCGTGATGGGTGTATGGAGGTCGTTTGGTGTGTAAAGGTGGCTGTATGTAGGTTGTCTAGTGTGTCGTGATGGGTGTATGGAGGTCGTCTGGTGTGTAAAGGTGGCTGTATGTAGGTTGTCTAGTGTGTCGTGATGGGTGTATGGAGGTCGTCTGGTGTGTAAAGGTGGCTGTATGTAGGTTGTCTAGTGTGTCGTGATGGGTGTATGGAGGTCGTCTGGTGTGTAAAGGTGGCTGTATGTAGGTTGTCTAGTGTGTCATGAGGGGTGTTATGCCGGTTGTCGAGTGTGTCGTGATGATTGTATGTATGTTGTCGAGTGTGTCGTGATGGATGTATGTAGGTTGTCGAGTGTATCAGGAGGGATGTATGTAGGTTGTCAAGTGTGGCTTGAGGGCTGTAGGCAGGTTGTCTAGTGTGTCGTGATAGGTGTATGGAGGTTGTCTAGTGTGTCGTGATAGGTGTATGGAGGTCGTCTAGTGTGTCGTGATAGGGGTATTGAGGTCGTCTAGTGTGTCGTGATGGATTTATGTATGTTGTCGACTGTGTCATGAGGGCTGTATAGAGGTTGCCTAGTGTATCGTAATGGCTGTATTGAGCTCGTCCAGTGTGTCATGATGGCTGTATGCAGGTTGTCTAGTGTATCATGTTGGTGTATACAGGTTGTCTAGTGTGGCATGATGGCTGTATGTATGTTGTCTAGTGTGGTATGAGCGTTGTATGCATGTTGGCTAGTGTGTCCATTTCAGCGTCCATGGGAAATATAGTCTGCGGTCTTTTGCTCTTCTGTTGCTCAACTGCTGTGCTATTGTTATGTTTTCTAGTGCGTCTTATATTCCGTCGATCCATCTTTTGCTCTTCTGTTGGCAACTGCTGTGCTGCTGTTATGTTTTCTATTGCGTCTAATATTCCGTCGATCCATCTTTTTCGTGGTCGACCCTTGGGTCTGGTGTTTTTGCAACGTTTATTGAGGGTTCTTAGTGTTGTGTTTGGATCTTTATGCCTTTTCACATGGGCAAACAATTTTATCTGTTGTTTCTTTATACATTTTTGTCATGAATTATTTCTAGCCTTTTACTCAGTTCTTAGATCTTATCTCCAATGTTGTTTCCTTCCATTCGTCTAACACATCTCAGTAATGGCAATTTTTTCTTCCTATTCATGTATCTAGGGTCTATTGGTAACACAACGTTAGAATGAAGATTGTATTGTAGAGTGTCCGTTTTGCCTCCAGATTTATTTCCTTGTTGGACAATAGTGGTGATAACTGTCCAATGATTGGACAAGCTTTGTTGCATTTTTTGTCTATTTCTGCTGCTTAAGAATTGTCGTTTGTCACTAAACTTCCTAGGTTTTAAAATTTTTCTACTTGTTTTAGTTGTCTGCCGTCTATAGTTATGTTAATATCATGTTTCTCATTTGCACTATTCATGACTTCTGTTTTGTTGATGTTAATTTTCATGTTGCATTTTGTGCGTGAGATGTTGAGTTTATTTAAGTGTTCTTGTAGGTCTTCTATTGTTTCATGTATTAGTGCCTGATCGTCTGCAAATAGAAGCTCGTTGATCTCCCCTCTCTCCGATGGGTTGGTTAAAAGTTAGTAATAAACAATAGGAGAGAGAACACACCCCTGACTTACTCCTGATCGAATTTCATTGTGATCTGTGCAGACTACTGCTGCTCTGAATGTGGAGCTGCTATTGATGTTAAGACTTTTAATTCCTTGGTTATCATCAAGTGCCATACCTGCTGGCGTAGGTGATCACGTCTCTCCACAATTTTTAATCTCGACAGTTATTTATTATTTCTGTTGTTGACCTTCTGCCAAGCCATTCGCTTAAGCTGTCTGGAATTTTTTTCTCTTTGATTTCCTCTATTTCTTCGTCCCTTAATTTTCCCAGTTGTTACAATATATTCCAGTTGTTCTCTTCTCATTACATGGCCAAAAAGTGATGATTGTTTCTTCCTAATACTGGAAATTAGCTCTCTTTTTGTTTTGACCTCTTTCAGAACGTTTTCATTACTCTTCTTAGCTGTCCATGGCATTCTCAACATTGTAAAACCATATTTCTACAGTCTCCAGTGATTTTCTTGTTTGTTGTCCTATTGTCCATGATTCACATCCATATGTTAAGACTGACTCTACATAACATTTAAGAACTCTTTTTCTTGTTTCCATTGTTAAAAATGGATTGCATAGTCTTTCTTCATAACCATTCTTGATTATATGTTGGCTTATTTCGTATGTTGTTAGTATCTCCTAAAGTTGTTCTCTGTTTACTCTGTCGAATGTTTTTTTCCTGGTCAGTGAAAGCTGTGTACAAACTTTGATTGTGTTCTGTCGTCTTTTCTGCTAGCTGTTTTAATGTGAACAGGGCGTCAGTACACCCTCTATTTTTTTCACCGGAATCCCATTAGAGAATCGCTGAACTGTAGTTCTATTATTGGTCTCAGTTTTTTTCCCCCCATAATTTTGTCGCATAAAAAAAAAGGTAAAGAGCCCCCGTCACGCCAAGTGGCGTATAGGGAATATGGTGTTAGTGACCATAAATTTTACAGACCTTCAGCACATGATTTTTGAGGTAATGTTGTCGGTACTACGCCCGTGCCGCCTTACTTTCCCAGAAAAAAATCCGGTACCCATTAAAGACTGGGTGAACCGGAGCCGTCGGTTGGGATGGAACCCTACCTCTTGTCGTTTGTTGTCCAGTTCACTAACCACTGAGCTATCGCGGCTCCCAATTTTGGCGCATAACATTCCTAAATGGCTGAGAAGCGATATACCTCTATATTGATTGCAGTTTCTCTTGCTACCTATATTTTTCAATATTGGTACGGTGATTGCCAGTATTCTGTGGCTTTCTGTTGGTGCCATTCTGCATTGAATATTCTGTGTAGGGAATTGAATATATTGTCAGGTCGGGTAATTTTACCTGCTACTGTATGCAGTAAACAGTACAACCTGTGGCTGCCTTGCAGGTAAGCTCGGGAGAGTAAAAGGCTAAGGGAGGGTACCCCGAAGTTAAACAACCCCACTGCCTTGTGGGTGAGATTTTTTAGTCAAAGGTTAGCGGAGCCAACCGTAAACAAACCGACGGAAGGCAACAGAAAACCACCGTCGTAATTTCTTTGTACAATCATGAATCGCCAAAAGAGAAAAAAATACCACACAGCTTAAGAGAATGGCTTGGCAGAATGTCAACAACAGAAATTATAAATAACTGTCGAGATCGAAAATTGTGGAGAGACATGATCACCTAAGCCAGCAGGCCCGGTACTTGATGATGATGATGATGCTGTGTAGCCATGTAACACCTCTTTCTCCTGCTGCTGCTGCTGCTGCTGCTGCTATTATTTCTTTATTGGAATGTTATCTATCCCCTGTGCTTTATTCCTTGGTTAATACTTGATTACTTTTTCGATTTCCTTTTTCATGTTGGGCTCAGCGTTTGTGCATTCTTGTAATGTTTGCTGTGTTATTTGTAGTTGGTGTGCCATGTTAAATAGCTCTTAGAAACATTTAATCCATCTCTGTTGCATATCGTCTTGGATTGTGCTTTTCTTTTCTCACTCTTGTTGCTTTTATATCTTTGTAGAAGTCTCTGGAATATTCTGTGTGTATTCGTACACAAAATGAGGTCAGCCAACAAAGCAAGGAGATGTTGTAGTTTAGACGACCGATTGTCTTCATTACACAACAGACAACTCTATGATGTTCAGACTCATTCCACAGTACGTTCCCCAGTATGAAGCACGCTCGCCGTACACTAGTGAAAGCACGAAATATGGCTGCAGCTCAGATGCACGAACTTTATAGTACCAGCAAAGACCTTCATAACACTAACTTAAGTTAGTCGTCTCTTAAACATGCGTGGCATGGTAAAAGTGGCTCTATTTTTGTGACCCTAACAGTAGCTCTATTCTCGTCTCCCCTAAGAGTAGCTCTATTCTTGTGACCCCTAACAGTAGCTCTATTCTTGTCTCCCCTAACAGTGGCTCTATTCTTGTCTCCCCTAACAATGGCTCTATTCTTGCCTCCCCTAGCAGTGGTTCTATTCTTGTTTCCTCTAGCAGCGGCTCTATTCTTGCCTCCCCTAGCAGTGGCTCTATTCTTGTCTCCCCTAACAGTGGCTCTATTCTTGCCTCCCCTAGAAGTGGCTCTATTCTTGCCTCCCCTAGCAGTGGCTCTATTCTTGTCTCCCCTAGCAGTGGCTCTCTTCTTGTCTCCCCTAGCAGTGGATCTCTTCTTGTCTCCCCTAGCAGTGGCTATCTTCTTGTCTCCCCTAGCAGTGGCTCTATTCTTGTCTCCCCTAGCAGTGGCTCTCTTCTTGTCTCCCCTAGAAGTGGCTCTATTCTTGTCTCCCCTTGCAGTGGCTCTCTTCTTGTCTCCCCTAGCAGTGGCTCTATTCTTGTCTCCCCTAGCAGTGGCTCTATTCTTGTCTCTCCTAGCAGTGGCTCTATTCTTGTCTCCCCTAGCAGTGGCTCTCTTCTTGTCTCATCTAGCAGTGGCTCTATTCTTGCCTCCCCGAGCAGTGGCTCTATTCTTGTCTCCCCTAGCAGTGGTTCTATTCTTGTCTCCCCTAGCAGTGGCTCTCTTCTTGTCTCCCCTAGCAGTGGCTCTATTCTTGTCTCCCTTAGCAGTGGCTCTCTTCTTGTCTCCCCTAGCAGTGGTTCTATTCTTGTCTCCCCTAGCAGTGGCTCTATTCTTGTCTCCACTAGCAGTGGCTCTATTCTTGCCTCTCCTAGCAGTGGCTCTATTCTTGCCTCCCCTAGCAGTGGCTCTATTCTTGTTTCCCCTAGCAGTGGCTCTCTTCTTGTCTCCCCTAGCAGTGGGTCTATTCTTGTCTCCCCTAGCAGTGGCTCTATTCTTGCCTCCCCTAGCAGTGGCTCTATTCTTGCCTCCCTAGCAGTGGCTCTATTCTTGTCTCCCCTAGCAGTGGCTCTATTCTTGTCTCCTCTAGCAGTGGCTCTCTTCTTGCCTCCCCTAACAGTGGCTCTATTCTTGTCTCCCCTAGCAGTGGCTCTCTTCTTGTCTCCCCTAGCAGTGGCTCTCTTCTTGTCTCCCCTTACAGTGGCTCTCTTCTTGTCTCCCCTAGCAGTGGCTCTATTCTTGTCTCCCCTAGCAGTGGCTCTCTTCTTGCCTCCCCTAACAGTGGCTCTATTCTTGTCTCCCCTAGCAGTGGCTCTATTCTTGTCTCCCCTAACAGTGGCTCTATTCTTGTCTCCCCTAGCAGTGGCTCTATTCTTGTCTCCCCTAGCAGTGGCTCTATTCCTGTCTCCCCTAACAGTGGCTCTATTCTTGCCTCCCCAGCAGTGGCTCTATTCTTGCCTCCCCTAGCAGTGGCTCTATTCTTGCCTCCCCTAGCAGTGGCTCTGTTCTTGCCTCCCCTAACAGTGGTTCTATTCTTGCCTCTCTTAACAGTGACTCTATTCTTGTTTCCCCTAACAGTGACTCTATTCTTGCCTCCCCTAACAGTGGCTCTATTCTTGTCTCCCCTAACAGTGACTCTCTTCTTGTCTCCCCTAACAGTGACTCTATTCTTGTCTCCCCTAACAGTGACTCTATTCTTGCCTCCCCTAACAGTGGCTCTATTCTTGTCTCCCCTAACAGTGACTCTTTTCTTGCCTCCCCTAGCAGTGGCTCTATTCTTGCCTCCCCTAACAGTGACTCTCTTCTTGCCTCCCCTAGCAGTGGCTCTATTCTTGCCTCCCCTAACAGTGACTCTATTCTTGCCTCCCCTAACAGTGGCTCTATTCTTGCCTCCCCTAACAGTGACTATTCTTGCCTCCCCTAACAGTGGCTCTATTCTTGCCTCCCCTAACAGTGACTCTATTCTTGCCTCCCCTAACAGTGGCTCTATTCTTGCCTCCCCTAACAGTGACTCTATTCTTGCCTCCCCTAACAGTGGCTCTATTCTTGTCTCCCCTAACAGTGACTCTCTTCTTGCCTCCCCTAGCAGTGGATCTATTCTGGCCTCCTCTAACAGTGGCTCTATTCTTGTCTCCCCTAACAGTGACTCTCTTCTTGCCTCCCCTAACAGTGGTTCTATTCTTGCCTCCCCTAACAGTGACTCTATTCTTGTCTCCCCTAACAGTGACTCTATTCTTGCCTCCCCTAACAGTAGCTCTATTCTTGTCTCCCCTAACAGTGACTCTCTTCTTGTCTCCCCTAACAGTGACTCTATTCTTGTCTCCCCTAACAGTGACTCTATTCTTGCCTCCCATAACAGTGACTCTATTCTTGTCTCCCCTAACAGTGACTCTCTTCTTGTCTCCCCTAACAGTGACTCTATTCTTGTCTCCCCTAACAGTGACTCTCTTCTTGTCTCCCCTAACAGTGACTCTATTCTTGTCTCCCCTAACAGTGACTCTCTTCTTGTCTCCCCTAGCAGTGGCCAGGGCCCGGCAACCCCACGAGAGAAACAAAGGAGAGCAGTTTAAAATGAGCATGAGTGGACAACATCATCATCATCATCAAGTACCGGGCCAGCTGGCGTAGGTAATCATGTCTCTCCACAACTTTCGATCTTGACAGCTATTTATTGTAATTTAAAAACATATATATTTCTGTTGTTGACCTTCTGCCAAGCCATTCTCTTAAGCTGTCTGGTATCTTTTCTCTTTGCTTCCCTCTATCTCCTCGTCCCTCAATTTTCCCAACTGTTACAATATATTCCAGCTGTTCTCTTCTCAGTACATGTTTAAAAAATGATGATTGATTCTTCCTAATATTGGATATTAGTTCTCCTTTTGCTTTGGCCTCTTTCATAACTTTTTGGTGATTCGTGATTATACAAAGAAATTACGACTGTGGTTTCTGTTGCTTTGTTTACGTTTGGCTCCGCTAGCCTTTGACTAAAAAGTCTCACCCACAAGGCAGTGGGATTGTTTTACTTCAGGGTACCCTCCGTTAGCCTTTTACCGTCCCGAGCTTACAGTAGCAGGTAAAATTACCATACCTGACACAAATAATTTATATAATAATAATAATCTATGTTCTCATTATATTTTTTTTTAAACAGTAGGCATTACTAAAATTGTCGGCACATGATCTAACTGTTTGCACGTCATTGTTCTTCAAGCCCAGCTGACCTGGCACATGATAGTGATATTCATTTCAACCCTTTCGCCTCAATCTCTGTGATGTTTTTTCTTGCATGCCTGTCGTCTACGTCACCAGTTTGTGCGTTACTCTAATTCCCAAACCACGTTTAAAATCGCTGCGCAGCGGTCTTCAACTTTTTAATATTTTAGTCACGTGGGTAGGTCACGTGATTCTGGCAGGGGTTATGAATCATAGAAAGGTTGGAGGCGAAGGCGCGCCTCACAGCACCAGAGCTGTCAGCGACCCACAGCTGATGGCTTGCGCCAGGATTGATGAACCAGAACCATCCAGACCCTGCTCCACCTCTCCGTGGTGCCTCTAGTAACAGACTAACCTGTCTTGTCTGGCCAAGCGAGTAGGGATCGAAGAGAGAAGACAACCCGGTATTCAAAAAAGAAATCGGATGTGTTGGGCCGAAAGGCGCAAATATCACAGTTATACTGTAAATCACAACACAACGCTGACACGCCCACTTAACGTCCTTTTAAGGGCGGATGACGAAGTGATACACTCCTTTAGTCATCGGGCGAACGCAAGCAAAGAAATGTTATAGTTACCGTAACACAAAAACTAAGAACTAAACTTGAGTGATTATCTAAATGAGTAGCAACATTAGTTTCCTTGCTTTGATATATTACCAACACCATGTGCAAGTATATATATATTTTAATTCTTGGTTGATTGATTCGATTTCTAGCTGTCGATTGAAATCTCTCTCTCTCTCTCTCTCTCTCACTCTCTCTCTGAGATCAGGACTCAATCAGAGTAGGGTCCCATACTCTCACATGAAGTCAGGTGTCAGGTTAAGTGTGTTGATCGCCCCCACAGACAGATCATCACAATTAGAGTCTGCCAGATCCACTCTGATTGAACACCCGTTAAAACGTTGCACTGTGTTCTGCGCCAGTGTCCCAGTGCATCCGATTTCAGCCAGCATTTTATTCAGGTTTGCATTCCTTAGCCTTTGATTGTCCCCAATCTTCCTGCCAGGCAGCAGGTGATCTTTTCTGTAGGGGGATTCTGCCCTTAGATGGTCGGCCCTCCCAGGTTTACGAGCACCATCTGCCCGAGTCACTGGAGGTGACTAACACAGACATGCACACAGCGACACGAGGCATGACTAACACTGACACACATCAAGATATATGACACATGACTAACATAAACATGCACATAAAGATATGAGATATGACTGACATAGACATGCACACACAAACATATGACACATGCCTAACATAGACATGCACATAAAGATATGAGATATGACTGACATAGACATGCACACACAAACATATGACACATGCCTAACATAAGCATGCACATAAAGATATGAGATATGACTGACATAGACATGCACACACAAACATATGACACATGCCTAACATAGACATGCACACAAAGATATGAGATATGACCAACATAGACATGCACATACAAAGATATGAAATGTGACTAACATAGCCATGCACACACGAAATCGAATATACCCGGTCCGACAAAAGTGTAACTTTAGCTGTCCTGTCGTTTACGTTTTCACAGAGTACATTTATTATTTGAATGAAGAAGGGGAAAAAAGAAGAAGGAAAAGACTGACAAGTAGAATACGAATAAGAGGGAGAAGAGGAAAAAGTAGTGGAAGAATAATTAAAGACAAAGAATTAGAAGACAGCGGAGAGGAATAAGAAGAGAAGGGAGTAGTGGTAGTAGTAGTAGTAGTAGTAGTCGTCGCTGTAGAAGTAGCAGTAGAAGTAACAGCAGTAGTAGTAAAATTAGTAGCAGTAGTAGTTGTCGCTGTAGAAGTAGCAGTAGAAGTAGTAGTAGTAGTAGAATTAGTAGTAGTAGTAGAATTAGTAGTAGTAGTAAGTAGTAGAATTATTATTATTAGTAGTAGTAGTAATAGTAGAAGAAGTAGTAGTAGTAGTAGTAGTAGCAATAGTAGATAAAGCTGAAGTAGTAGAAGAAAAAGTAGTAGAAGTAGTAGTAGAAGTAGTAGTAGAAGTAGTAGTAGAAGTAGTAGTAGTAGTAGTAGTAGTAGTAGTAGTAGCAATAGTAGATAAAGCTGAAGTAGTAGAAGAAAAAGTAGTAGAAGTAGTAGTAGAAGTAGTAGTAGAAGTAGTAGTAGTAGTAGTAGTAGAAGTAGTTGTAGAAGTAGTAGTAGAAGTAGTAGTAGCAGTAGTAGTAGAAGTAGTAGTAGTAGTAGTAGCAATAGTAGATAAAGCTGAAGTAGTAGAAGAAAAAGTAGTAGAAGTAGTAGTAGAAGTAGTAGTAGAAGTAGTAGTAGTAGTAGTAGTAGAAGTAGTTGTAGAAGTAGTAGTAGAAGTAGTAGTAGCAGTAGTAGTAGTAGTAGTAGTAGTAGTAGTAGTAGCAATAGTAGATAAAGCTGAAGTAGTAGAAATAGCAGAGAAGTAGTAGAAGAAAAAGTAGTAGAAGTAGTAGTAGAAGTAGTAGTAGAAGTAGTAGTAGTAGTAGTAGTAGTAGTAGTAGAAGTAGTTGTAGAAGTAGTAGTAGAAGTAGTTGTAGAAGTAGTAGTAGAAGTAGTTGTAGAAGTAGTAGTAGAAGTAGTTGTAGAAGTAGTTGTAGAAGTAGTTGTAGAAGTAGTTGTAGAAGTAGTAGTAGAAGTAGTTGTAGAAGTAGTTGTAGAAGTAGTAGTAGAAGTAGTTGTAGAAGTAGTTGTAGAAGTAGTAGTAGAAGTAGTTGTAGAAGTAGTTGTAGAAGTAGTAGTAGAAGTAGTAGTAGAAGTAGTTGTAGAAGTAGTTGTAGAAGTAGTTGTAGAAGTAGTTGTAGAAGAAGAAGTAGTAGAAGAAGAAGCAGTAGAAGTAGTAGTAGAAGTAGTAGTAGAAGTAGTTGTAGAAGTAGTAGTAGAAGTAGTTGTAGAAGTAGTTGTAGAAGTAGTTGTAGAAGTAGTTGTAGAAGAAGAAGTAGTAGAAGAAGAAGCAGTAGAAGTAGTAGTAGAAGTAGTAGTAGAAGTAGTTGTAGAAGTAGTAGAAGTAGTAGTAGAAGTAGTAGTAGAAGTAGTAGTAGAAGTAGTAGTAGAAGTAGTTGTAGAAGAAGAAGTGGTGGAGGAAGAAGTGACTGTAGTAGTGGTAGTATCAGCAGTAGTAGTAAAAGTAGTAAAACAAGAAGTGATGATAGTAGTATAGTAGTAGTAGTAGTAGTAATAGTAGTAGTAGTAGTATAGTGGAAGTAGCATAAAAAGAAGTGGTGGTACTATAGTAGTATTAGTAAAGGAAGAAAAAGCAGCACAGACTACCTATTGGCACATAAACACAGCTAGAAATGTACTCTATGATTACGTTGAAAGCCACTGATCTGGTTATCTCACGCGCAGGTACGATAGCTCCGCGAGTAGTTGGCCTAACCCAGCCCAGGTTGCTTCGTTAGGTCCAGATCTCTATCAGCCTCTGAAGGAAATATAAATAGACAGACATGGAACACACCGGGTCTTGACAAGTGTAGACTCACATTCTGTTGATTGTGCGTTTTCACGATAAAATAATTTCTTTATTTTCAAATCTAGTGGCAGAAATTAACGTTTTCTGGTTGGTGTTTTGGTGATAACGTGTTTCCATAGTTAGTGTGATCCCGTAGTGTCTATTAGTATATTGTAGATACTACTATTTGTGTGTGTGTGTTATCCTTTTTAGTAAATTCATTTAGTAGTGACCAGATTAATTTTATTGCCCATATTTTCATGGTGAGTATTTTATATATTTCGTGTGTTTTTGCTTGTTTGTTTGCGTGGTTTCTCAAGAATTCAATTATTTTGTTTTATTCAGTCTGGAAGACGATCCCGCGGTGAAAGTGCAACGTCAGAAGTTTTAAAACTTGATTTGTAAAAAAATAGGAAGTTTAAAAGGAATCGAAAAGGCGAAACAAAAATTGTAGCGAGAATACATGGTGTATTGTGTTTACAGCGCACGCACGCACGCCTGCACGCACGCCCGCACACACAGATTACAGATTTCAAAGTTCACATTTGGTAGATTTTGGAAAATGCCGTTTAAATGACTGGTGATCATGGGGCTGGTGGAATCACGTTCGTAATGTATCCATTTCTACCTCAACTTGCGAGATACATTTTTTCTCTTTCTTTTCAGGGGCGCTGATCGACACAGAAAACATTAAATTATTGTCAGAAATAAGACAAACATAAAAAAAAATAATTTACATAAATAAAAAATAACTACAGATACTAAAAGAAAACTACAGACATAGCAGCAAAATAATTAACTATTTACATAAATAGCAGCAAAATAATTAACTATTTACATAAATAGCAGCAAAATAATTAACTATTTACATAAATAGTAGCAGAATAATTAACTGTTTACATAAAGCAGCAAAATAACTATTTACAGAAATAGCAGCAAAATAATTAGCTATTTACAGAAATAGCAGCAAAATAATTAGCTATTTACAGAAATAACATCAAAATAAATAAATATTTACAGAAATTAAAAAAAAAATATTATCTATGTATTCATCATCATTGCACTCCGAACATGTCCATAGGAAAAAAAAAATAGTTGATTTTGTCGCTGAACGTCGATGAATGGTCTAGACTGACGTGCACTCACTCAGTCGCACGGTCCAGAACCCGTTTCCACGTCATAGACTGGCCAACTCCAGTCAATCATCCACTCTTCGCCACATGAATATACTATGAGCTTTTTACAAATAAATGAATTAGGAGTCCTTAACAACAGACCTTAAATAAAGAGATGTGGAACAATATAAAAACAGGTAAATTAATTTAAATATTTGGGAACTTTGTTAACCTCAGACGGAAGATGTACAAAAGAGGTGAGATGCAGAATGGCTCAGGCAAAAGCAGCTTTCCAGAAAATGAGGAAGATACTATGCAATCCATTTTTGACAATAGAAACAAGAAAAAGAGTTCTTAAATGTTATGTAGAGCCAGTTTTAACATATGGATGTGAATCATGGACAACAGGACAACAGAAAAGAAAATCACTGGAGTCTGTAGAAACGTGGTTTTACAGAAGAATGTTGAGAGTACCATGGACAGCTAAGAAGAGTAATGAAAACATTCTGAAAGAGGTCAAAGCTAAAAGAGAGCTAATTTCCAACATTAGGAAGAAACAATCATCATTTTTTGGCCATGTAATGAGAAGAGAACAGCTGGAATATATTGTAACAACTGGGAAAATTGAGGGACGAAGCTATAGAGGGAAACAAAGAGAAAAGATACCAGACAGCTTAAGAGAATGGCTTGGCAGAAGGTCAACAACAGAAATGATAAATAACTGTGGAGATCGAAAGTTGTGGAGAGACATGATCACTTACGCCAGCCTAAGCCAGGTACTTGATGATGATGATGATGATGATGATGATGATGATGAGCAGAGTAAAAGAGTAAATCTCTTTAGGATAAAAGTCTGCTGTTTTTTTTTCAAGATCAATTGTTCTGCTCTTTTCCTATTTTTTTCCGTGTGGAAAAAATTTGTCAGAGAGTTCTTAGCGTTGTGGTTAGAGCATTCACCTGCCGAGGTGATGGATCAGGGTTCAGATATCAGTTAGGCAAACATTTTTTCCGACTTAACTGTCTCTGGGGGTCCAGTCAGACTCTTCAAATTGGTACCTGAGATATTATCTGGCAATGGAAGACAGCGAGAAAGAAAACTGGCAACCCCACATCATGACGCTGTGGTTTAGTACAATGACGTCACTAACACCTCACTACCAACAGCAATTGTTGCTATATGTCGACCTTCACCTTAAAAATGTTTCAATGACAAATCAACATCGCCATTAACAGGGGAAATTATAAAAAAAAATAGAGAGGGAAACAATATTTAAAAAATAGAGAGGGAAACAATATTTAAAAAAATAGAGAGTGAAACAATATAAAAAAAATAGAGAGGGAAACAATATTAGAAAAATAGAGAGGGAAACAATATTAGAAAAATAGAGAGGGAAACAATATTAGAAAAATAGAGAGGGAAACAATATTAGAAAAATAGAGAGGGAAACAATATTAGAAAAATAGAGAGGGAAACAATATTAGAAAAATAGAGAGGGAAACAATATTAGAAAAATAGAGAGGGAAACAATATTAGAAAAATAGAGAGGGAAACAATATTTAAAAAATAGAGAGGGAAACAATATTAAAAAATAGAGAGGGAAACAATATTAAAAAAATAGAGGGAAACAATATTAGAAAAATAGAGGGAAACAATATTTAAAAAATAGAGAGGGAAACAATATTTAAAAAAATAGAGGGAAACAATATTAAAAAAATAGAGGGAAACAATATAAAAAAATAGAGAGGGAAACAATATTAGAAAAATAGAGAGGGAAACAATATTAAAAAAATAGAGAGGGAAACAATATTAAAAAAATAGAGGGAAACAATATTAAAAAAATACAGGGAAACAATATTAAAAAAATAGAGAGGGAAATAATATTAGAAAAATAGAGAGGGAAACAATATTAAAAAAATAGAGAGGGAAACAATATTTAAAAAATAGAGAGGGAAACAATATAAAATAACGGTATAGTTAAAGCTTTACGTAATTAGTGGACTACAAAAAATAGAACAAAGTTTCGGCGTAATATGATATTCCGATTGTTTGCTATGAATGATGATATCGTATGACAAGGAACATTTGGCTGTGTTCGATTTATATGCGGTTTCGCCTTATGTCTTTTGGCGTGCGCTGATACTGCTATGATGGGGGTCTACAGCTACTTTTCTTTGACTGGAAGATGAGTTAGTAATTCGGATGATTCCACAGGCACGGGCGGTTGAGCAGTTATGGACTTTAATTCGTTTGCAGTGATACCGGGGCCTTCCATAACTAAAACAATAATAATGGCCTTCAGCAGGAACAAACATACAACATACACACAGATATGTATTTAAAGCAAACAAATAATAAATATTTTTAAAAAATCGAACTAGAGAAATACAAATAAAAATAAGGATGAAAATGGTAATAAAAGAATAGCAGTCTAAAATTAAAATATTTGTACTAGAATGAACACGTAGGACTATATACAAACATAGCGTTGTACAACATTCCTTAGATGCTGCCTCGGCAGGTTTCAGAGAGAGAGGATTAATAAGTAAATAATTTAATGCATATATATCGAATGTTGGGGTATGCATCATGTTAAATCATAACAACGTTGTGTTAATTTTCATCTTTTTTTTCATCATCATCATCAATATCATCAATCATCCTCATCATCATCATCATCATCATCATCTTCAATCATCTTCATCACATAACCAAGGGGGTAGTTGAGGCACCATTAACAGACTACGTCAACCTTCTCCATTTCTCTCTAACTTCAGGTCTTTTTTAAGACTACAAAGTCGAGGCCTGTCCATTCTTTAATATTATCTTCCCATTTATTTCTCTGTCTGCCTTCCTTCTAGGAGCCGCCATAGCTCAGTGGTTAGTAAACTGGACTACAAAGGACAAGAGGTAGGGTTCGATCCTAACCGACGGCTTCCGGGTTCACCCAGCCTTTAATATGTACCGGATTTTTTTCTGGGAAAGTAAAGCGGCACGGGCGTAATACCGACCGCTATTACCCCCAAAAGCATGTGCTGAGGGTCTGTAAAATTTATGGTCACTAACACCATATTCCCTATACGACACTCCGCGTCACGAGGGGGCTCTTTACTTTTTTTTTTTTTTTTAAACTTCCGTCTCGCCCCTGTCATAGATTCTTACAGAAAGTTTTTTCCTAGACCAGATGATCGAGATACGTGGCCAGACCATTTCATTTTGGATTTCTTCACAATATTGATGAGATCATCATGTGCTCCGATTACTTGTTGCATCCTTTTGCGAACCTTTTCATTTGAGAAAAGATCTGAGTAAAAGATACCCAAAACCTTACGATCATATTTCACCCCCATAGCTTGTATTTTCCTCTCTTCTTATAGTATAAGGGTCCATGTTTAGCAGGCGTATAGACAAACTAACATAACAAGGCTATCAGCATCATCACCAAGTACCATGCCTGCTGGTATAGGTGATCATGTCTCTCCACAACCTTCGATCTCGACAGTTATTTATCATTTCTATTATTGACCTTCTACTAAGCCATTCTCTTAAGCTGTCTAGTATCTTTTCTCTTTGCCTCCCTCTATCTCTTCGTCCCTCAATTTTTCCAGTTGTCATAATATATTCCAACTGTTCCTTTCTCATTACATGGCCAAAAAATTATGATTGTTTCTTCCTAATATTGGAAATTAACTCTCTCTTTGCTTTGGCCTCTTTCAGAGCGTTTTCATTACTCTTCTTAGCTATTCATGTATACTCAACATTCTTCTATAAAACCTCATTTCTACAGCCTCCAGCGATTTACTCGTCTATTTTCCTATTGTCCATTTTCACACCCATATGTTAAGACTGGCTCTACATAATATTTAAGAACTAAGAAGGTTATACAAGCTTGAATTTAGACCCAAACGTGATGTTCTTATATTTCCAAATATGGTTTAGTTTTGCAAATGGCTGCTGTAGGTATATTTCCGGTTTTGAGCCGTCATCACTGACAATGGATCCTAATTTATGGTTATAGTTAATAGAAGGCCCGGTATCACTGCAAACGAATGAAAATCCATAATTGCTCAACCGCCAGTGCCAGTGGAATCATCCGAATTAAAACTCATCTCATTGAAGGTTCCAAGCAAAGAAAGGCAGCTGCAGTCCCGATCATAGCAGCTATAACACACGCCAAAAGACATAAGGCGTATCAGCAACGACAGTGAACGCAGCTGAACTGTCCTTCGTCGTTCGATATCATAATTCATCGTAAGCAATCTGAAATAAGAAACACAATCCGGATGAAGTAAACGACTCACGGTGTGCACAGAGCATTGAACTCAGTAGCTCCGGCAGTAAGCCGGACTTGGAACATGAGGAAACTGCAACAAGGGACACTTTCCGACAGTACCTCAATGGTTCTTGTCGCCTATCCGCCATATTGACCGGAAAGCCTAAGTATTCTAATTTATCAACTCTATCTAGCTCTCCATTTGTTTTGATTTTTGCAAAAAATGCCTCAACGGCTGTTGATCATCAGTCAATGTATTATTAAAACAAAGATTAATGTACGTTTTGGATAGTTTGATGTCTACTATTATAGAATACTACTTTGTCCCTTTAGCTTCTTGACAATTTAAGGGGGCCGAACACGCCTGGGTCGTGACTTCCAGGCCTCGGTCTTTTGCTAAAGTAGGAGCCTGAAGGCTTGCAACATGTTTTGGCTAAATATTCTGTGAGACTAAATTAGCAGGCATGCCTAGTGTGGCCCCATAATCGTCATCAACACCACAACTACTACTGCTACTTTCTCTTGTGCTGCTACTTCAAATGCTACTAGTTCTACTATCTATCTATCTATTGTCCTTTCGAGCCGAAGACGGCACATAGGGCAGAACCACAATCTTAAAAACTGAAACCTTGCATACCAAAATGGCACATATTGCAGAGATCACTGCTTCCAAAATCTATGGCGCTGTTTCCATAACAATACTTTTTACAATGACAGCTTGTTAAGTCATCGATCAATCTCCTTAGTCGCCTCTTACGACATGCCTGAAAGGTCACGGTGTCACTATAGTTCTACTACTTCTACCAAAACAACTGCTACTACTTTTACTACTGCTACTACTACTACTACTACTACTGCTACTGGGAGCCGCCATAGCTCAGTGGTTAGTGAACGGGACTTCAAAGGACAAGAGGTAGGGTTCGATCCTGACCTACGGTTTCCGGGTACACTCACCCTGAAATGGGTACCAGATTTCTTTTTGCAAAAGTAAAACAGCACGGGCGTGATGCCGTCCACATTAACCCACAAATCATGTGCCGTAGGTTTGTTATGGCCACTGATACCATCTACTACTACTACTACAATTATTACTACTACTACTACTACTACTACTACTACTACAACTATTACTACTACTACTACAATTATTACTACTACTACTACTACAACTATTACTACTACTACCACCACTACTACAACTACAACTATTACTACTACAACTATTACTACTACTACTACTACAACTATTACTACTACTACTGCTACTACTACTACAACTACTACTACTACTACTACAACTTTTACTTCTACTACTACTACAACTACTAAAACTATTACTACTACTACTACTACAACTTTTTACTACTACTACAACTACTACTAATACCACCACTACTACTACTATTACTACTACTACTACTACTACTACTATTACTACTACTACTACTACTACTACTACTACTACTATTACTACTACTACTACTATTACTACTACTACTACTACTACTACTACTACTAATTGCTCTTTTTCTTCTTTTAATATTACATCAACAACAGCAACTACTACTACTATTATTGATGCTACTAATACTTTGCTACTACAACTACTATTATAACTGCTACTACAATTACTGCTACTAACTATTAATACTAATGTTGCTACTACTACTATAACTACCTCCTGCTACTACTAATGTTACTACTATTACAATTACTGATACTCATAAAACTACAGTTGGCACAGCAATTACTATCATCATCATCATGTACCCTGCCGGTTGGCGTAGGCGATCATGTCCCTCCACAATCTTCTATCTACAGTGCATCGTATCAGTTCTGTTGTTGACTGTTTTCCATGCCATGACACCAAGCTATCCAGTATTTTCTCTCTTTGTCGTCCGCGATCTCTCTTTCCTTTTATTTTGCCAGTTGTAACCAAGTATTCCAACTTTCCTCTTCTCATGATGTGCCCAAAAAATGTTGATTGCTTCTTTCTGATGTTTTTTAAGAGCTCCCTTTTTGTGTTGGCCTCTTTGAGAACTTCGTCCTTGGTCTTTTTAGCTGTCCAGGGAACTTTCAACATTCTTCTGAGAAATCCCATCTCTGTGGCCTCTAACAGTCTTTTCATTTGTTTGTCTACTGTCCATGATTCGCTTCCATAGGTCAGAATTGGTTCTATATAGCACTGATGAACTCTCTTTCTCATTTTTATTGACATAGATTTATTGCATAAGATATTTTTCATTTTCTTAAATGCTATTTTGGCCTGAGCTATTCTGCTTTTTATTTTTTATGGTGCATCTCCCATCTGATGTAATTATTGTGCCCAAGTATTTGAAACGTTGCACTTGTTTTAGATTTGTCTCGTTTATTGTTATGCTGCATGATGGTGATGATTGTTTCTTCGATATAACCATTACTTCTGTTTTCTTACTATTCAGACTGAGACCTTTCTTGTTGCTTTCTTCTACTATTATGTCTATCATTTCTTGTAGATCGTTCTCTGTCTCTGCTATTAAGATCTACTACAACTACTATTATTACCATTACTGTTAACTACTAATACTAAAATTACTGCTATTAATACCTACTATTACCTACTATTACTAAAGGTGGTGCTGCACGCCTTTTTTTTCCAAAACGCAACACGTTCACTAGAACAGTATGAATGATCAGGATGACCACTCTGTTGATTGCTAGAACGGTGACTGACCAGATATGGGAATGTCCCAATTGCAAACGGACACCATTCTGTTCTAAAATCTAAAGTCTAAAGTCTGTGTTGTATTTTGGTCTTTCTGTATACCACCCGGTAAACCACTTTATCTGTTGTTTTTTTAAAATATATTCTATGGCAGGGATTA
The DNA here is from genome assembly GCA_032433765.1 of Megaustenia siamemsis. Taxonomy (NCBI): domain Eukaryota; kingdom Metazoa; phylum Mollusca; class Gastropoda; order Stylommatophora; family Ariophantidae; genus Megaustenia; species Megaustenia siamemsis. The sequence continues at coordinate 46,091,820 of JAVIAB010000025.1, read as the reverse complement.
TTCCTAGCTCTTTTTCTCCTTTCTTAATTTCTGATTCAATCTCTCAGACTGTTTCCTGCCACTTGTCTAACACATTTCATCTCAGTAGTAGTTATTTTTCTTGTTGTTTTCTTAGACCATAGTAGTCCAAGTCTGGTACTGGTAGCACAAAGGTAGGATGAGGATTGTGTTGTAGAGAGCCCGTTTTGCCTCAAGCTATTTCCTTGTTGGGCATCAGTGGTGACAGATGTTCGATGATGATGATTACACGAGCTTGGTTGCACATTAAATCAATTTGTACTGTTTGTGAATTATCGTCTGCCATATTATCGTAAATAAAACATTAAGAAGATGAATCTTCTTTCCCTTTCTCACTGGTACCTAAAAGGTGTCGTGGTTTATATCATTTGTCGTTCTTGAGCTGCTCGAACTGTCTGAATTAGTGATTTTCCTTTGTTGTTACATGTCTCTATCACTGCATCTATCCATCTTCTTCTTTCTCTTTCTCACTAATACCTAAAAGGTGTCGTGGTTTATATCATTTGTCGTTCTTGAGCTGCTCGAACTGTCTGAATTAGTGATTTTCCTTTGTTGTTACATGTCTCTATCACTGCATCTATCCATCTTCTTCTTTTCTCTTTTCACTGATACCTAAAAGGTGTCGTGGTTTATATCATTTGTCGTTCTTGAGCTGCTCGAACTGTCTGAATTAGTGATTTTCCTTTGTTGTTACATGTCTCTGTCACTGCATCTATCCATCATCTTCTTTTCTCTTTCTCACTGATACCTAAAAGGTGTCGTGGTTTATATCATTTGTCGTTCTTGAGCTGCTCGAACTGTCTGAATTAGTGATTTTCCTTTGTTGTTACATGTCTCTATCACTGCATCTATCCATCTTCTTCTTTTCTCTTTCTCACTGATACCTAAAAGGTGTCGTGGTTTATATCATTTGTCGTTCTTGCGCTGCTCGAACTGTCTGAATTAGTGATTTTCCTTTGTTGTTACATGTCTCTGTCACTGCATCTATCCATCTTCTTCTTTTCTCTTTCTCACTGATACCTAAAAGGTGTCGTGGTTTATATCATTTGTCGTTCTTGCGCTGCTCGAACTGTCTGAATTAGTGATTTTCCTTTGTTGTTACATGTCTCTATCACTGCATCTATCCATCATCTTCTTTTCTCTTTCTCACTGATACCTAAAAGGTGTCGGGGTTTATATCATTTGTCGTTCTTGCGCTGCTCGAACTGTCTGAATTAGTGATTTTCCTTTGTTGTTACATGTCTCTATCACTGCATCTATCCATCATCTTCTTTTCTCTTTCTCACTGATACCTAAAAGGTGTCGTGGTTTATATCATTTGTCGTTCTTGCGCTGCTCGAACTGTCTGAATTAGTGATTTTCCTTTGTTGTTACATGTCTCTATCACTGCATCTATCCATCATCTTCTTTTCTCTTTCTCACTGATACCTAAAAGGTGTCGTGGTTTATATCATTTGTCGTTCTTGCGCTGCTCGAACTGTCTGAATTAGTGATTTTCCTTTGTTGTTACATGTCTCTATCACTGCATCTATCCATCATCTTCTTTTCTCTTTCTCACTGATACCTAAAAGGTGTCGTGGATTATATCATTTGTCGTTCTTGCGCTGCTCGAACTGTCTGAATTAGTGATTTTCCTTTGTTGTTACATGTCTCTATCACTGCATCTATCCATCATCTTCTTTTCTCTTTCTCACTGATACCTAAAAGGTGTCGTGGTTTATATCATTTGTCGTTCTTGCGCTGCTCGAACTGTCTGAATTAGTGATTTTCCTTTGTTGTTACATGTCTCTATCACTGCATCTATCCATCTTCTTCTTTTCTCTTTCTCACTGATACCTAAAAGGTGTCGTGGTTTATATCATTTGTCGTTCTTGCGCTGCTCGAACTGTCTGAATTAGTGATTTTCCTTTGTTGTTACATGTCTCTATCACTGCATCTATCCATCATCTTCTTTTCTCTTTCTCACTGATACCTAAAAGGTGTCGTGGTTTATATCATTTGTCGTTCTTGCGCTGCTCGAACTGTCTGAATTAGTGATTTTCCTTTGTTGTTACATGTCTCTGTCACTGCATCTATCCATCATCTTCTTTTCTCTTTCTCACTGATACCTAAAAGGTGTCGTGGATTATATCATTTGTCGTTCTTGAGCTGCTCGAACTGTCTGAATTAGTGATTTTCCTTTGTTGTTACATGTCTCTATCACTGCATCTATCCATCTTCTCTTGGTCTTTTTCCATGCATTCTCGAGAAGAACGCCCTTGATGGTGATTGGTGTGGATTCATTCTGACCAGGTGGCCCAACCATTTCAGTTGTTGTTGTTCTATATATTCTTGGCAGGGTTTTGTTCCTACCATTTTTCTTATGGTTTGATTTGTTATTCTATCTTTTCTTGTGTTGTTTGTTACTTTTCTCAAGCATCGGATCTCACATTTATTGATCTTTCTTAAATGTGATCTTTATTAGATGTGATCTTTATTAGATGTGATCTTTCTTAAATGTGATCTTTATTAGATGTGATCATTCTTAAATGTGATCTTTATTACACATAAGAGCATGTGATCTTTCTTAAATGTGATCTTTATTAGATGTGATCTTTCTTAAATGTGATCTTTATTACACATAAGATCATGTGATCTTTCTTAAATGTGGTTTAAAAAGGTATGATTAATAACATAAGCAATAGTAAGTAAAAGTAAAGTACTCCCGTCACGCCAAGTGGCGTAAAGGGAATATGGTGTTAGTGACCCGTCACGCCAAGTGGCGTAAAGGGAATATGGTGTTAGTGACCCGTCACGCCAAGTGGCGAAAAGGGAATATGGTGTTAATGACCCGTCACGCCAAGTGGCGTAAAGGGAATATGGTGTTAGTGACCCGTCACGCCAAGTGGCGTAAAGGGAATATGGTGTTAATGACCCGTCACGCCAAGTGGCGTAAAGGGAATATGGTGTTAGTGACCCGTCACGCCATGTGGCGTAAAGGGAATATGGTGTTAGTGACCATACATTTTACAGACATGATTTTTGGGGTAATGTGGTCAGTATTACGCCCATGCTGCTTTACTTTCCCAGAAAAAAAAATCCGGTTCCCATTTAGGGCTGGGTGAACCCGGAAGCCGTCGATCAAGATCGAACCCGACCTTTGTAGCCCAGTTCACTAACCACTGAGCTATCGCGGCTCCCCAGTTCACTAACCACTGAGCTATCGCGGCTCCCCAGTTCACTAACCACTGAGCTATCGCGGTTCCCCAGTTCACTAACCACTGAGCTATCGCGGCTCCCAGTTCACTAACCACGGAGCTATCGCGGCTCCCCAGTTCACTAACCACTGAGCTATCGCGGCTCCCCAGTTCACTAACCACTGAGCTATCGCGGCTCCCCAGTTCACTAACCACTGAGCTATCGCGGCTCCCCAGTTCACTAACCACTGAGCTATCGCGGCTCCCAGTTCACTAACCACTGAGCTATCGCGGCTCCCCAGTTCACTAACCACTGAGCTATCGCGGCTCCCCAGTTCACTAACCACTGAGATATCGCGGCTCCCAATAGCATTAAGTTTGATATACAACAAACATATTAGAAGTTTCAAAATACCAAAATAGCATTTCAGAAAATGAAAAAAATCTGATGCAACAAATCTTTGTCAAAAGAAGTGAGAAAGAGAATTCATCGGTGCTATATAGAACCAATTCTGACCTATGGAAGCGAATCATGGACAGTAGACAAACAAATGAAAAACACGATTAGAGGCCACAGAGATGGGATTTTTTCAGAAGAATGTTGAAAGTTCCCTGGACAGCTAAAAAGACCAACGAGGAAGTTCTCAAAGAGGCCAACACAAAAAGGGAACTACTAAAAAACATCAGAAAGAAACAATCAACATTTTTCGGCACATCATGAGAAGAGGAAAGTTGGAATACTTGGTTACAACTGGCAAAATAAAAGGAAAGATAGATCGCGGACGACAAAGAGAGAAAATACTGGATAGCTTGGTGTCATGGCATGGAAAACAGTCAACAACAGAACTGATACGATGCACTGTAGATAGAAGATTGTGGAGGGACATGATCACCTACGCCAACCGGTATTGCACATAATGATGATGATTAGAAGTTTCAAAAGGGATGTGCCTAAATATGTGGTTCTGTGGAACTTACGAGAACATGTCAAATAAAATAGTGCAAGGGTTAAAATAAAGAAAACAAACACAAGTTTGACGCCAATAATAGAATGAATAGTAAACGACAGGTAAACTTTTCTGATTATTTCTGCACACACCCAGTGAATGTTTGTGTTCTGTTAATTCTGTGGTCTGCTTGTGCTACCGTCTCACTTGTAAATCAAGGAAACTCCAAAAATAGCAGCGGCCATTACCTGGCAAAGATAATCAACGGAGCAAACAGGCAATGACCCACATTTACACTCAACACACGAGCGCACGCACGTTTCCCATCTGCTAGTGTTTTAGGTACGAGGTTATCCAGCCGTTACTGCAAAAAACCAACAATCACACAATTAATGGCGGATATTGGCAACAAATGTTGGTTAGAATTGTTCTTTCGCACGATATATAGTCCAGCCATGTGCCTACAAGGGACGCAATTCATTTGTTTACAATTCTGTTCGTGTTTCCGGCTATTAAATGCAAACAAGAAACAGATAGAATTCTGCCAATGCCAGAACTGTACGGTAAACTCAAAAACAATTATATAAATTACAACCCAAATGAAATGTGTCAGACGAATGACAGGAAACAGCCTGGGAGATATGATCCGAAATGAAGAACTGAGAAAAAAGCCGCTAGGAATAATTCCCGCAATAGAATACATAAAGAAACAACAGATAAAATAGTTTGGCTACGTGATGAGATCATCATCATCACGATGAAGTACCAATCCTGCTGGCGTAGGCGATCATGTTTCTCCACAGCTTTCGATCTCGACAGTTATTTATCATTTCTGTTGTTGACCTTCTGCCAAGCCATTCTCTTGAGCTGTCTGTTATTTTTTCTCTTTACTTCCCTCTATCTCTTCGTCGCTCAATTTCCCAGTTGTTACAATATATTCCAGTTGTTCTCTTCTCATTACATGGCCAAAAAATTATTGATGATTATTTCTTCCTAATATTGGAAATTAGTTCTCTTTTTGCTTTGATCTTTTTCAGAACATTTTCATTACTCTTCTTAGCTGTCCATGGTATTCTCAACATTCTTCTGTAAAACCACATTTCTACAGACTCCAGTGATTTTCTTGTCTGTTATCCTATTGTCCATGATTCACATCTATATGTTAAGACTGGCTCTACATAACATTTAAGAACTCTTTTTCTTGTTTCTATTGTTAAAAATGGATTGCACAGCATCTTCCTAATTTTTTGGAAAGCTGCTTTTGCCTGAGCCATTCTGCCTCTCACCTCTTTTACGTGATGAGATAGAACGATCAAAACACAACATAACGAGCCTCCATTAAACGATATGAGAACACCAGCCTCAAGGATCGACCACGAAAAAGATGGATTGATTGAATATTCGAAACGCTAGGAAACAAAACAGCAGCGGTGCGCAGGAGGAGAGAAAATAAGAGCGCAAAGGCAGACGAGAAAGGAAAGAAGATTTCACAAACTTGTCAACGTCCGATCTGAAAGAAACGTTACGGTATCGGCACGATATCGCTAGTCTACGAGAACCACGATATCTGCGTCTTTTCCACGGTAAATCCGACATCGGCATGATATATTTATATACGGGATTGCCATTTCTTTTTTATTCCTACTTGCTTGGTTAAACAGTCTAGTCTGTTCCCATGGACAGCACTGGTGGTTGGTGAAGGGTCTTGACCAGCTCTACCATTAGCCAATCCTAACTCATCAGTCAGCGGTGAATCACTGCCCGTTCTTAGTTCAGATTTTTGAAATCATCATGACCTCCATTACGAACAACTTGACAGGTTATTAAAGTAATAGTATAGTAAAATATGAGAGCAGCGATAGCTCAGCGGTTAGTGAACTGGACTACAAAGGAAAAGAGGTAGGGTCCCATCCCAACCGACGACTTCCGGGTTCACCCAGCCTTTAATGGGGACCTGATTTTTTTCTGGGAAGGTAAAGTAGCACGGGCGTAATACCGACCACATTACCCCAAAAATCATGTGCCGAAGGTCTGTAAAATTTATGGTCACTAACACCATATTCCCTATACGCCACTTGGCGTGATGGGGGCGCTTTACTTTTACTTTTGAGGGCAAATATCGACTTAGGTGAAGATTAACAAAATCAAGAAGCAACAACATAAGAAGAACAACAAAAATTAATATTTATCAATAATGTGTTTAAAAAAAAAATTAATAGTGTTAATAAATTCTTCATGCCATTTTGTATCTTCCATTATCCCTGCCAGGCGTCAGAGAGAGTTCAAAGAAGGAAGCCAAAGAAAGTCAGCAAAAAACATTTCTTTTCTGACGAGAAAATTCAAGGTAAGTGTTTACGAGTGTCCCACCTCTAGTTCTTCTTCCTCTTTCCTTCCTTTTTTGCCTTTCAGTGTCGAGGGGGGGGGGGAGGAAAGGGAGGATATAATTTGCGGTATTTGCTCTTCTGTTCGCCTTTGCTTTTGACTTGGGTTCCTGCAGTTGAAACGAAAGCGGTATCCGGTAATAGTTAAGATCTTGATTAGTTCTGGTTTTATCATCATAACACAAGCAACAACTATGACCTGCCAACCACTTTCAGTCCAGCTGCTAATGGACGCCCTGTACTTAATTCTTCCTCTTCTTTCCATTTCTTATTTGTCTTTCAGCGTCGAGGGGAGATATAATTTTCGGTCTTTTGCTCTTCTGTTCGCCTCTGCTGCTGTTATGTTTCCTAGTGCTTCTAATATTCAGTCAATCCATCTGTTTCGTGGTCTACCTTTGGGTCTGGTGTTGTCAGAACGTTTATTGAGGGCTCGTTGTGTTGTGTTTTTATCACTCTGCCGTGTCATGTGGCCAAACCATTTTATCTGATGTTTCTTTGTTGTTCTATTCTATGGCGGGGGGTTATTGCTTTCTTTTTTTTCTCCATCATTCATTTCTGATCTTGTCTCTCATGACTGTTTCCTGTCATTCGTCTAACACACTTCAAGCCTGTAGAGGTTATTTCCCCTATTGTTCTTACATCTAGTGTCCAGGACTGGCATTGGTCAACGTTGGAATGAAGATTGTATCGTAGAGTGTCCGTTTTGCCTCTAGAGTTATTTCCTTGTTGGACAATAACTTCCAGTTGTGGTGTTTATATAGCAATAGACGACAGCAAAGAGACAGACCAAAACTCAACCACCGAAAATATCAAAAGCATAATCAGAACCCAGTGTGGCCAAAGTAATGTTGTTTTGTTCTCTTCACAGTTGTTTCTTTTTATTTGAAAGTGGCGCTTTAATTCTAGTTTTGACAATGTTTCAGTATTTCTTGACGAAGATGTTGTGAACAGGGCACATTCCACGCATTCTTAAAATTGATATTTTATGGAAGTGGTTTCATATCGTGACCACACACACACACACACACACACACACACGCACGCACGCACGCACGCACGCACGCACACACACACACACACACACACATGCACGCAAGCAAAATATTCTAGCTAAAGTAAATATCTATATTTTGAGTGATGCGTGCGTGAGTTGCGAGTGATGTGTGGGTGATGTGTGAGTGATGTGTGAGTGATGTGTGGGTGATGTGTGAGTGATGTGTGAGCGATGTGTGAGCGATGTGTGAGTGATGTGTGAGTGATGTGTGAGTGATGTGTGAGCGATGTGTGAGTGATGTGTGAGCGATGTGTGAGCGATGTGTGAGCGATGTGTTAGTGATGTGTGAGCGCTGTGTAACTGATGTGTTAGTGATGTGTGAGCGATGTGTAAGCGATGTGTGAGTGATGTGTTAGTGATGTGTGAGTGATGTGTTAGTGATCTGTGAGTAATGTGTTAGTGATCTGTGAGCGATGTGTGAGTAGTTAATGATCACAACAAAAAGATCAAAGATTGGCAAATCTGAGAGGTTTTAGGATGCGATATTCCCGTTTTAGCCACACAAATGTTTCTAATTGAAGATACAGCTCTTCTAATCACTTTGAAAGAAGACGAGACCAGGCACCACGAATATATCTTGTTCGTTCTGCAGATGGATCTGTCTATCCAATATTGGCAGAATCAGCCACGAGAGAAGCTGTTCAACAAAGCAGCATCCAACATAAAACACTCACATCTTTACCAAACTACTGACTTATCATGATTGCTTGCTATCAACCGTCTGTTAAGACGTCATATATTTATATATATAAAATCTGTTGTATTGCAATATTGACGATAAAAATAAAAGTAAAGTACCCCCGTCACGCCAAGTGGCGTATAGTGAATGTGGTGTTAGTGACCATATATTTTATAGACCTTCGGCACATGATTTTCGGGGTAATGTAGTCGGTATTACGTCCGCACCGCTTTACTTTCTCAGAAAAATCCGGTACCCATTTAAGGCTGGGTGAACCCGGAAGCCGACGGTTGGGATCGAACCCTACCTCTTGTCCTTTGTAGTCCAGTTTACTAACCACTGAGCTATCGCAGCTCCAATATTGACGATAATTGCACCCATATTTTGCTTGTAAAATAAAAAAGTAAAGAGCCCCCGTCACGCCAAGTGGGGTATAGGGAATATGGTGTTAGTGACCATATATTTTACAGACCTCCGGCACATGATTTTTGGGGTAATGTGGTCAGTATTACGCCTGTGCTGCTTTACTTTCCAAGAAAAAAATGCGGTACCCATTTAAGGCTGGGTGAACCCGGAAACCTTCGGTTGTGATCGAACCCTACCTCTTTTCCTTTGTAGTCCAGTTCACCCACCACTGAGCTGTCACGGCTCCATATTTTACTTGCTTGAAAGATATATATATATATATATGCCCATCGTAGTTTTATTTTTTGTTGGTTTTGTCCCATATGTTATTCCTTTCATTTAATTCGTGCATTTCTGCTGGAACAACATCAGACACACAAATAATGACTCTTTGGGTCTGGCTAATAGATACGTTTCTTAGCAAATCCCAAAATAATGCACCAGCATACCTGCCAGGTGCAATCAGATTAAAAAAAACAACCAATCTGGCAAGTTTTAAAACTTACTTTTTCTTTCTGTTTTTTGATTGAGAATTGTTCTGGTCGTTAATTTTAATGCCATATTTCATGGGTTTTTTTTTTTAAATATGCTACCGGTTTATTATTCCAATACCGAGAGAATATTATTTTTGTCAAAATTCACGTTTTATTTTTGACATAAATTAAAGTAAGAATAGGTATGGCAAATAGTAATTTTAATGTCATGAAGAACATACTAACATCAAAACAAATAACACCAGGGCTAAAACTAAAAATAGAAAATTGTTACATCTTCTCAATATTCATGTATGGTGCAGAAACATGGACATTAGACAAGAAAACAGAACAAAAAAATTGAAGCCTTTGAAATGTGGATTTATAGAAGAATAGGTAGTTGGATGGAAGGAAAAGAAAACAAACGATGAAGTTTAAAACAACTAAAAATGAAAAGAGAACTACTAAACACAATTAGAACAAGGCACATGAGATTTTAGGGGGCATGTTAAAAGACACAGCAGCCTACTATTAGTAATATTGGAAGGGCACAATTCCTATTTACCTTAGAAGGTAAAAGAGGCAAGGGCAGACCAAGACTAACATGAACGAGTAACATCATGAGAAGGACAAGTCAACGTATGACAACCTGCACTATTAAAGCAAGAAACAGTGGAATGGCGCCACATGGTAGCCAACCTTCGATGCGGATATGGCACGTAATGATGATGATGACATGATGTTTTAAAGAGTGTTTTAAAAACGATTAAGGAATGTTTTTAAAGGGGTCTTCTTAAGTAATGTTTTAAAGAGTGTTTTAAAAGATAATTTTAAAGTTTCTTATGACAAGACATAAAATGGTATAATTCTATTTTCATCTTACCTGTGTTCTGAAATCTGTTTACTAAAATAGCCGGGGTAAAGATGCTACTAATAATTACTTGTGTGAACGCCTCGAAGACTTAAAACGAACATCTGGTGCGTCTGTTTCATAGCTTACCTTCCATGTCCCTTCAGTTTGTTACCTGTTCCATCATCATCATCATCCTCATCATCATCATCATCATCATCATCATCATCATCATCGAGTGCCATCTCCGCAACGAAGGTTGGCTACCATGGAGCGCCATTCTGCTGTCTATTGCTTTGATGGTGCAGGTTGTCATAGGATGACTTGTCCATCTTTTGGTGTTACTCGTCCATGTTAGTCTTGGTCTGCCTCTGCATCTTTTACCCTGTATTTTCCCCTCCAGGATTACTTTTAGCAGACTGCTGTGTCTTTAACATGGCCCAAAAATCGCATTTGTCTTGTTTGAATTGTGTTTAGTAGTTCTCTTTTTATTTGTAGTTGTTTTAAAACTTCATCGTTTGTTTTCTTTTCTTTCCATCCAATTCTACCTATTCTTCTATAAATCCGCATTTCAAAGGCTTCAATTTTCTGTTCTGTTTTCTTGTCTAATGTCCATGTTTCTGCACCATATATATTTTATGTTACCTGTTCCAGGAACACAAAACAGCGTGTATTTCCCTCTCTGATCCTGTGTTTAGGGTTCATATTTTGTGGGCATATAAATATATTGATATTACCTGTCGTGAGCAATAACCTTTAACCACCTGCTTTCTCGAACCACGATCAAAGTGTTGGTAACCTGAATATGTTTAATTAATGCCCACGTACTAGATTTAATGAGGCTTGTACGAGGGCTAGATTCATATTTTGTGTGCGCCATTGGAGGTATATTTATTATTCCGTGTAATGGGGGAGGGGGTTAGAAATGGGTGAATAACAGCAGCGAACGGTGGGTTCGAAACTTGAGGAGGTCAGGACGTCATGAGTGGTCGAATTACATGTGCAAAAGATACATCACACGTATATTGCTTCATCAATTTAGGTTGACATTTAACCTGATGATTTCCGACAACAGTATAAGATTACGCCACTATAGTTGTAGTAGTTGTAGTTAGTAGAAGGCCCCGGTATCACTGCAAACGAAATATACTATATATATATATATCTGTCTCTATCTATTGTCCTTTCGAGCCGAAGACGGCACATAGGGCAGAACCACAATCTCAAAAACAGAAACCTTGCGCGCCAAAGTGGCACATATTGCAGAGATCACTGCTCTAAAATATATGGCGCTGTTTCCATAAGAATACTTTTAAAAATAACAGCTTGTCAAGCCATCGATCAACCTCCTTAGTCGCCTCTTACGACATGCCTGGAAGGTCACAGTGCCACTATTATTTATACTATATATAAGCGATTCATAATTACTCAACTGCCCGTGCCAGTGGAATCATTCGAATTAACATCTCACCTCATTGAAGGATTCAAGCAAAGAAAGGCAGCTGCAGTCCCGATCACAGCACACACCAAAAGATATAAAGCCAAGCGGCACCAAAAGTGAACGCAGCTGACCTGTCTTCGTCATACGATATCATCATTCAAAATAAACAATTGGAATATTGAAACACGATCCGGATGAAAAACACAGCTCAAAGTGTGCACAGAGCTCTAAACTCAGTAGCTCCGGCAGCAATCCGGACTCGGAATATGAGGAAACTGCATTAAGGAACACTTTTCAGACATAACCTCAACGGTTCTTGCCACCTATCTGCTAAATTGACCGGAAGTCTACGCCACTTAATGCTATGTAAATAGTTCTTTCAATAACTACCGTAGAATATCATTATTATGAATACAACCTGCACCATCAAAGCAAGAGACAGAGTGGAACGACGCTCCATAATAGCCTACCTTCGATGCGGAGACGGCACTCAATGATGATGATGATAAATACATCATAAAATCTTAGTTTTTTGCATTGTAAATTATGAAAATAAAACATTGTTTTGTTTTGCTGTTAATTAATATCTCTTACAGCTTTGTTCAAGTTTTTTTTTTTATTGTAAAGACGCTGGGCAGTGAGATAAAGTAGGCTCTGGATACGTTTGTCGTCCTTTATACGTGCATACTCCTATGTTACAATAAAGAGGTAGAAAGCAATTTTATTGGCTGAACCACTGTTGTCATGGCAACCACGTAGGTGACTACTGAAATAACCTACCCAGCTTTCATACACATTGAGAGGTCGACAGATATGACTGTACGGTTGTATAAGGTTTATCCCCGTAGACATTGAAGCATCTCTTTTAGTAACGGCTCGAATTACTTGAGTTATACCACGGCAGACTTTGGAAAACTGTGTTTTCTCAGGTTGCTTATCTGGCCGTGTGCTCTAGTGCAGGTTTCTTGTGGCAAGGCGTTATTTCAAGGAGTACCAGTTCAATCCTGCTTCGGGCTATCAATTATTCTCTTTTTTTCTGTTATTGATTATTTCATACTTTTTTTCCGAGAATTATAAACATACCTCTTTCCCAGAAACGATTCGTTGATCTATCGCTTCGGACGTCTCCCCACATAATAATATTCATTTTAAAAAATGTTTCCCAATGGTTGGTTGTACTGACATTTAACTCATTGATCTGGTATGTAAAAAAAGTAAAGTAAAGTACCCCCCGTCACGCCAAGTGGCGGCGTATAGGGAAATATGGTGTTAGTGACCCTATATTTTACAGACCTTCAGCACATGATTTTTGGGGTAATGTGGTCGGTATTACGCCCGTGCTGCTTTACTTTCCCAGAAAAAATCCGGTACCCATTTAAGGCTGGGTGAACCCGGAGCCGTCGGTTGGGATCGAACCCTACCCCTTGTCCGTAGTAGTCCAGTTCACTAACCACTGAGCTATCGCGGCTCCCACTAATTTTTAGGGAATTAGTAAAACCCAGGTGTCCTCGCCAGGGTACGAATCCCGGCTGTTGCCGTGGTAAGCCAACCGCCTATCGATTGCGCTAACCGGACACCCGATCTGGTATGTGATTGTGTTTTATATTTTGATAAAATATTAGAGAAGTTGTGGCCCTGTTCATCATCATGTGTCATACCGGTTGGCGTAGGCGACCATGTTCTTCCACAAATTTCTATTCACCATTATTATTATTGAGTTATTTGCGGGTCATCATTAATGCACTCTGAACATGTCCATATATAGTCAGATCCCCTCCTCAGCAAGTCTCGCAGTGTCCAGCGACTGACGACTCCAGTTCTGTGTTGGTTGGTAAGTCTTCTTACACGGCCACTAAGTTTCTCGTTTCTGGCTGTGCCCATCTTAACTCCCATCTCTTTCATTCGTAGGAGTAGCGTGGACTCATGGTTGTCGAAGTCCTGTCTCCTTCCCACTTCCGGGGGGGGAGGGGGATTATGATGTCCACCCGATCCATTGGTTGACCGTCCTCAACAATAGCGCAGCTAGCCTACCTGTCCGCTCTTTCATTTCCCCTTACTCCCGCGTGTCCTGGGGCTTGCATCGTATCAGTTGTGTTGTTGACTGTTTTCCATGTCATGACACCAAGCTATCCAGTATTTTCTCTTTTTGTCGTCAGCGATCTCTCTTTCCTATTATTTTGCCAGTTGTAACCAAGTATTCCAACTTTCCTCTTCTCATGATGTGCCCAAAAAATGTTGATTGTTTCTTTCTGATGTTTTTTAGGAGCTCCCTTTTTGTGATGGCCTCTTTGAGAATTTCTTCATTGGTCTTTTTATCTGTCCAGGGAACTTTCAACATTCTTCTGAGAAATCCCATCTCTGTGGCTTCTAATCGTCTTTTCATTTTTTTGTCTGCTGTCCATAATTCGCTTTCACAGGTCAGAATTGGTTCTATATAGCACCAATGAACTCTCTTTCTCAGTTCTATTGACATAGATTTGTTGTATAAGATATTTTTCATTTTCTGAAATGCTATTTTGGCCTGAGCTATTCTACTTTTTATTTCTGTGGTGCATCTTCCATCTGATGTTATTATTGTGTCCAAGTATTTGCCGCGTTGCACTTGTTTCAGTTTTGTACTGTTTATTTTTATGTTGAACAATTGATATGATAGCACCTTCGTAACTTCCTTTGAATATCCGCCACTGGAGAATAATAAGGTTTACCTTTCACAATTATTACATGTCGTGGGGGTAGCACTGGGCGGTTGCGAGATCTTGATGGAAACATTGGCGCCTTAAATCTGTTCCGTTTTCGTCTTTGATTGGTGGATAATTAATCATTACCATCATGTGCCGTCTCAGCAAAGAAGTCAAACATGGACTCTGACTAAAGATCAAGAAAGGAAACTGACAACACGTGAGATGAGATGCCTCAGAAAAGCTGTGAACAAAACACGAAGAGATCATGTAAAGAACGATGAAGTCAGAAACAACATTGGAATTCTACCAGTAATTGAATACACAGAGAGACAAAGATGAAAGTGGTTTGAACATTTAATATGCATGAACCCCTCAGTACTAGCGGCAAGAGCTTGTAACAACAAAATAGAACAACCAAGATAAGAGGAGAAGACAGATAGAAGCAGAGATGAAGATGATGGGGAAGACATGGAATGATCTTAAAGAATGGCAAAAAACAGAACGACTTGGAAAGTGTTTGTTGAGGACCTATGCTCCACTGGGAGTTAAAAAGGTAGAAGATTAAGAGGAAGAAGAAGAAGAAGATATAGAGGTAGACCAAGGAGAAGATGGATTGAGGGAATTTACTACATCATAAAATAAAATACTATCACTATGTGAGCCGCGATAGCTCAGTGGTTAGTGAACTGGACTACAAAGGACAAGGGGTAGGGTTCGATCCCAACCGATGGCTTCCGGGTTCACCCAGCCTTAAATGGGTACTGAATTTTTTCTGGGAAAGTAAAGCAGCACGGGCGTAATACCGACCACATTACCCCAAAAATCATGTGCTGAAGGTCTGTAAAATATAGGGTCACTAACACCATATTTCCCTATATGCCCCTTGGCGTGACGGGGGTACTTTACTTTTTACTTTCACTATCACTATGTGCCAAGCCAAGAATTGACGACATAATAAAACAATACAATATCACTATCACTATGTGCCGAGCCACAGAAAGTGCCCTTGATAGAAAACACTTCATTAATTTAATTAAACCTGCGACGCAAACCGGCAAAAAGCAGAACGGGATAAAAGAAAGAAAAGAAATAACGACATTTTGTTATTTGTTTCTTGCCTTGATTGTGCATTCTATTAGTGATTTTTACATTCCACCTTTTGCTATTATTAGCTGATTTGAAATGCTGCTTGCCTTTCCCATTTTCTTCATTGTTGTTGGTCCGAAAGGTGTAGGCATTACAATTTTCTGTAAACTGGTGACCACAACTCATCCAGAGAACGCCATTTTAAGGCTATTAATAGGGCATGAGTCGTCTAGAGAACTCGGAAGAAGAGATAAAAGGAGGAGAAGGAAGTTGTAGAAAAAGAAGAAGTGAGGAAGAAGAAAGTTGTATAAATAGAAGAAGTGGGGAAGGAGAAAGTTGTATAAATAGAAGAAGTGGGGGAGAAGAAAGTTGTATAAATAGAAGAAGTGGGGAAGGAGAAAGTTGTATAAATAGAAGAAGTGGGGGAGGAGAAAGTTGTATAAATAGAAGAAGTGAGGAAGGAGAAAGTTGTGTAAATAGAAGAAGTGGGGAAGGAGAAAGTTGTATAAATAGAAGAAGTGGGGAGGAGAAAGTTGTATAAATAGAAGAAGCGGGGGAGGAGAAAGTTGTATAAATAGAAGAAGCGGGGGAGGAGAAAGTTGTATAAATAGAAGAAGTGGGGGAGGAGAAAGTTGTATAAATAGAAGAAGTGTGGGAGGAGAAAGTTGTATAAATAGAAGAAGTGGGGGAGGAGAAAGTTGTATAAATAGAAGAAGTGGGGGAGGAGAAAGTTGTACAGATAGAAGAAGTGGGGGAGGAGAAAGTTGTATAAATAGAAGAAGCGAGGGAGGAGGAAGTTGTATAAATAGAAGAAGAGGGGGAGGAGAAAGTTGTATAAATAGAAGAAGCGGGGGAGGAGGAAGTTGTATAAATAGAAGAAGTGGGGAAGGAGAAAGTTGTATAAATAGAAGAAGAGGGGGAGGAGAAAGTTGTATAAATAGAAGAAGTGGGGAAGGAGAAAGTTGTAAAAAAAGAAGAAATGGGGAAGGAGAAAGTTGTATAAATAGAAGAAGTGGGGAAGGAGAAAGTTGTATAAATAGAAGAAGTGAGGAAGAAGAAAGTTGTATAAATAGAAGAAGTGGGGAAGGAGAAAGTTGTATAAATAGAAGAAGTGGAGAAGGAGAAAGTTGTATAAATAGAAAAAGTGAGGAAGGTGAAAGTTGTGTAAATAGAAGAAGTGGGGAAGGAGAAAGTTGTATAAATAGAAGAAGTGTGGGAGGAGAAAGTTGTATAAATAGAAGAATTGGGGGAGTAGAAAGTTGTATAAATAGAAGAAGTGTGGGAGGAGAAAGTTGTATAAATAGAAGAATTGGGGGAGGAGAAAGTTGTATAAATAGAAGAAGTGGGGAAGGAGAAAGTTGTATAAATAGAAGAAATGGGGAAGGAGAAAGTTGTATAAATAGAAGAAGTGGGGAAGGAGAAAGTTGTATAAATAGAAGAAGTGTGGGAGGAGAAAGTTGTATAAATAGAAGAATTGGGGGAGGAGAAAGTTGTATAAATAGAAGAAGCGGGGGAAGGAGAAAGTTGTATAAATAGAAGTGGGGAAGGAGAAAGTTGTATAAATAGAAGAAGTGGGGAAGGAGAAAGCTGTATAAATAGAAAAAGTGAGGAAGGAGAAAGTTGTGTAAATAGAAGAAGTGGGGGAGGAGAAAGTTGTATAAATAGAAGAAGTGGGGGAGGAGAAAGTTGTATAAATAGAAGAAGCGGGGGAGGAGAAAGTTGTATAAATAGAAGAAGCGGGGGAGGAGAAAGTTGTATAAATAGAAGAAGTGGGGGAAGAGAAAGTTGTATAAATAGAAGAAGTGTGGGAGGAGAAAGTTGTATAAATAGAAGAAGCGGGGGAGGAGAAAGTTGTATAAATAGAAGAAGTGGGGGAGGAGAAAGTTGTACAGATAGTAGAAGTGGGGGAGGAGAAAGTTGTATAAATAGAAGAAGTGGGGGAGGAGAAAGTTGTACAGATAGTAGAAGTGGGGGAGGAGAAAGTTGTACAGATAGAAGAAGTGGGGGAGGAGAAAGTTGTATAAATAGAAGAAGTGGGGGAGGAGAAAGTTGTACAGATAGAAGAAGTGGGGGAGGAGAAAGTTGTATAAATAGAAGAAGTGGGGAAGGAGAAAGTTGTACAAATAGAAGAAGTGGGGGAGGAGAAAGTTGTACAAATAGAAGAAGTGGGGGAGGAGAAAGTTGTACAAATAGAAGAAGTGGGGAAGGAGAAAGTTGTATAAATAGAAGAAGTGGGGGAGGAGAAAGTTGTATGAATAGAAGAAGTGGGGGAGGAGAAAGTTGTATGAATAGAAGAAGAGGGGGAGGAGAAAGTTGTATAAATAGAAGAAGTGGGGAAGGAGAAAGTTGTATAAATAGAAGAAGTGGGGGAGGAGAAAGTTGTATAAATAGAAGAAATGGGGGAGGAGAAAGTTGTATAAATAGAAGAAGTGGGAAGGAGAAAGTTGTATAAATAGAAGAAGTGTGGGAGGAGAAAGTTGTATAAATAGAAGAATTGGGGGAGGAGAAAGTTGTATAAATAGAAGAAGCGGGGGAAGGAGAAAGTTGTATAAATAGAAGTGGGGAAGGAGAAAGTTGTATAAATAGAAGAAGTGGGGAAGGAGAAAGTTGTATAAATAGAAAAAGTGAGGAAGGAGAAAGTTGTGTAAATAGAAGAAGTGGGGGAGGAGAAAGTTGTATAAATAGAAGAAGTGGGGGAGGAGAAAGTTGTATAAATAGAAGAAGTGGGGAAGGAGAAAGTAGTATAAATAGAAGAATTGGGGGAGGAGAAAGTTGTACAGATAGTAGAAGTGGGGAGGAGAAAGTTGTACAGATAGAAGAAGTGGGGGAGGAGAAAGTTGTATAAATAGAAGAAGTGGGGGAGGAGAAAGTTGTACAGATAGAAGAAGTGGGGGAGGAGAAAGTTGTACAGATAGTAGAAGTGGGGGAGGAGAAAGTTGTACAGATAGAAGAAGCGGGGGAGGAGAAAGTTGTATAAATAGAAGAAGTGGGGGAGGAGAAAGTTGTACAGATAGAAGAAGTGGGGGAGGAGAAAGTTGTACAGATAGAAGAAGTGGGGGAGGAGAAAGTTGTACAGATAGTAGAAGTGGGGGAGGAGAAAGTTGTAGAGATAGAAGAAGTGGGGGAGGAGAAAGTTGTATAAATAGAAGAAGTGGGGGAGGAGAAAGTTGTACAGATAGTAGAAGTGGGGGAGGAGAAAGTTGTACAAATAGAAGAAGTGGGGAAGGAGAAAGTTGTACAAATAGAAGAAGTGGGGAAGGAGGAAGTTGTACAAATAGAAGAAGCGGGGGAAGGAGAAAGTTGTATGAATAGAAGAAGCGGGGGAAGGAGAAAGTTGTATGAATAGAAGAAGCGGGGGAAGGAGAAAGTTGTACAAATAGAAGAAGCGGGGGAAGGAGAAAGTTGTATGAATAGAAGAAGCGGGGGAAGGAGAAAGTTGTACAGATAGTAGAAGTGGGGGAGGAGAAAGTTGTACAAATAGAAGAAGTGGGGAAGGAGAAAGTTGTACAAATAGAAGAAGTGGGGAAGGAGAAAGTTGTACAAATAGAAGAAGCGGGGGAAGGAGAAAGTTGTATGAATAGAAGAAGAGGGGGAGGAGAAAGTTGTATAAATAGAAGAAGAAGAGGAGGAGGTGGCGAAAAAGGACAAAGCTGAGGATAAGGAGGGAGAAGAAGAAGACAATGAGGAAGAAGAGGAGTAGTAGAAGAAGGGGAGGTGGAGGGGAGGAAGTAGAAGAAGAAGAAGTAGATGACAAAGATGAAGAGGAGGAAGTAGATGATAAAGACGAAGAGGAGGAAGAAATTGATAAGAAGAAGAGGAGGTGGAAGTAGAAGTAGATGATAAAGATGAAGAGGAGAAGGAAAAAGAAGATGATGGGGAGGAGGAGGAGGAAGAAGAAAAAAGACTTTTCTGGCTTTCATCAGCATTATCATTATCATCATCAGCATCATCATCAAGTACCGAGCCTGCTGGCGTAGGTGATCATGTCTCTCCACAATTTTCCATCACGACAGTTATTTATCATTTCTGTTGTTGACCTTCTGCCAAGCCATTCTCTTTCGTTGTCTGGTATCTTTTCTCTTTGCTTCCCTCTATCTCTTCGTCCCTCAATTTTCCCAGTTGTTACAATATATTCCAGTTGCTCTCTTCTCATTACAATTATTCTCCTTATTTCTGGCTTTACCTGTTTTAATTCGGATTTATTTAAAGTCGAGTCTGTAAACATGTCTACCTGGGGTAATTATTGAGTCCAGATGGGAAGGAAATAACAGGCTCTGAGATTGATAGGCAGCTAGGACAGACAGACAAGCAGGAAGGCAGAAAGTCAGACAGATCGATAGATAGAGAGACGGAGAGATAGACGGACGAACAGACGGAGAAGAGTGGGTGGGTGGTTGTGTAGAAGGATGGATGGTCGGATGTATGGATGGATTGATAGATGGATGGATGGATGGCTGGATGGATGGATGGATGGATGGATGGATGGATGGATGGATGGATGGATGGATGGATGGATGGATGGATGGATGGATGGATGGATGGATGGATAGATAGATAGATAGGATGGATGGATGGATGGATAAATAGATGGATGGATGGGGAGGTGTGTGGGTAGCTATGTAAGTAGGTAGGTAAGAAGAAGTAGAATTATGCAGATAAGAAAAAACTATTAAGCAGACAAACATAGGGATTAAACAGTAAGTAAGAGAAACATTAAACAATAAGTAAAAGAAACATTAAACAGTAAGTAAGAGAAACATTAAACAGTAAGTAAGAGAAACATTAAACAGTAAGTAAAAGAAACATTAAACAGTAAGTAAGAGAAACATTAAACAATAAGTAAAAGAAACATTAAACAGTAAGTAAGAGAAACATTAAACAGTAAGTAAAAGAAACATTAAACAGTAAGTAAAAGAAACATTAAACAGTAAGTAAAAGAAACATTAAACAGTAAGTAAAAGAAACATTAAACAGTAAGTAAAAGAAACATTAAACAGTAAGTAAAAGAAACATTAAACAGTAAGTAAAAGAAACATTAAACAGTAAGTAAGAGAAACATTAAACAGTAAGTAAGAGAAACATTAAACAGTAAGTAAAAGAAACATTAAACAGTAAGTAAAAGAAACATTAAACAGTAAGTAAGAGAAACATTAAACAGTAAGTAAAAGAAACATTAAGCAGTAAGTAAGAGAAATATTAAACAGTAAGTAAAAGAAACATTAAACAGTAAGTAAGAGAAACATTAAACAGTAAGTAAGAGAAATATTAAACAGTAAGTAAGAGAAATATTAAACAGTCAGTAAGAAAAACATTAAACAGTAAGTAAAAGAAACATTAAACAGTAAGTAAAAGAAACATTAAACAGTAAGTAAAAGAAACATTAAACAGTAAGTAAGAGAAACATTAAACAGTAAGTAAGAGAAACATTAAACAGTAAGTAAAAGAAACATTAAACAGTAAGTAAGAGAAACATTAAACAGTAAGTAAGAGAAACATTAAACAGTAAGTAAGAGAAACATTAAACAGTAAGTAAGAGAAACATTAAACAGTAAGTAAGAGAAACATTAAACAGTAAGTAAAAGAAACATTAAACAGTAAGTAAGAGAAACATTAAACAGTAAGTAAAAGAAACATTAAACAGTAAGTAAAAGAAACATTAAACAGTAAGTAAAAGAAACATTAAACAGTAAGTAAAAGAAACATTAAACAGTAAGTAAAAGAAACATTAAACAGTAAGTAAAAGAAACATTAAACAGTAAGTAAAAGAAACATTAAACAGTAAGTAAGAGAAACATTAAACAGTAAGTAAGAGAAACATTAAACAGTAAGTAAAAGAAACATTAAACAGTAAGTAAAAGAAACATTAAACAGTAAGTAAGAGAAACATTAAACAGTAAGTAAGAGAAACATTAAACAGTAAGTAAGATAAACATTAAACAGTAAGTAAAAGAAACATTAAACAATAAGTAAGAGAAATATTAAACAGTAAGTAAAAGAAACATTAAACAGTAAGTAAGAGAAACATTAAACAGTAAGTAAGAGAAATATTAAACAGTAAGTAAGAGAAATATTAAACAGTCAGTAAGAAAAACATTAAACAGTAAGTAAAAGAAACATTAAACAGTAAGTAAAAGAAACATTAAACAGTAAGTAAGAGAAACATTAAACAGTAAGTAAGAGAAATATTAAACAGTAAGTAAAAGAAACATTAAACAGTAAGTAAGAGAAACATTAAACAGTAAGTAAGAGAAACATTAAACAGTAAGTAAAAGAAACATTAAACAGTAAGTAAGAGAAACATTAAACAGTAAGTAAGAGAAACATTAAACAGTAAGTAAGAGAAATATTAAACAGCAAGTAAGAGAAATATTAAACAGTAAGTAAGAGAAACATTAAACAGTAAGTAAGAGAAACATTAAACAGTAAGTAAGAGAAACATTAAACAGTAAGTAAGAGAAACATTAAACAGTAAGTAAGAGAAACATTAAACAGTAAGTAAGAGAAACATCAAACAGTAAGTAAGAGAAACATTAAACGGTAAGTAAGAGAAACACTAAACAGTAAGTAAAAGAAACATTAAACAGTAAGTAAGAGAAACATTAAACAGTAAGTAAGAGAAACATCAAACAGTAAGTAAGAGAAACATTAAACGGTAAGTAAGAGAAACACTAAACAGTAAGTAAAAGAAACATTAAACAGTAAGTAAGAGAAACATTAAACAGTAAGTAAGAGAAACATCAAACAGTAAGTAAGAGAAACATTAAACGGTAAGTAAGAGAAACACTAAACAGTAAGTAAAAGAAACATTAAACAGTAAAGAAGAGAAACATGAAACCAGCAAACAGACTAATCATTGAACAGACAAGAAGAGGAACAACAAAGTAGACAAAATGATTCAGCAGATAACTAAGCAGACAAAATGAGGGATAATTAAATCAAGAAGACAAAGGAACAAATAAGCAAATAAAATGAGAGATACACAAGAGAACAAGCAGAAGAATCACCAAAAGGAGAAACGATTAATAAGAGAAGTGGAGACAATGTGTCGGAGGCGCAAACATCAACATTTGTAAATGCGCGGAAGGAACGCAGACAGACTGACTGGAAAGCAGTCATTAAGATGGACAAAAATGTAGCAGAATCAAAGTGGCAGACAGAAAGTTGCATAAACAATTAGATGACGAGAAAAGCTGACAGAAGGTGAGTTGGCATCCCCCTGTCATATCAAATGTACCGACTGACGTAATCTGAGGAGCAGGAACGAAGGGGCAGATAATACAACCTTAATGTAAGCTGCAACAGAAGGGGGGCACAAAAAAAACATTAACTTTTAAGCGAGAAAGAAGAATGAAAAACAGATGCTAAAAATAGAATGGTTCAGCTTTTCGGATGAGAAATGGCCTGACAAACCAACGTTTTGGTTATAAGAGAAGAGACAGATAATAATAAATGAATATTATTATAGAGGGAAACGCCCGATAGATCAGCGGATTATTTCAAAATAATCAACAACATAAAAAACAAAGAACAATAATAAACAGCCTGAAGCAGGATCGCACCAGTAGTCCTTGACACGGCGCCTTGCCACAAGAAACAAATGCTAGAACACACGGCCAACTAAGCTTCCTAAATGTTGTTATGCTTGCTTGCGTTCGCCCGATGACTAAAGGAGCACACCTCTTCGTCATCCGTCCTTAAAAGGAATTTAAGTGGGCGTGTCTACGTTGTGTTGTGGTTTGCGGTATAACTGATATTTGCGCCTTTCGGCCCAACATATCCGACTTCAGCATGCCATTTTTGAGTACCGGGTTGTCTTCCCTGTTCGATCCCTGCTCGCTTGGCCAGACTAGACAGGTTAGTCTGTTACTAGAAGCACCGCGGAGAGGTGGAGTAGGGTCTGGATGGTTCTGGTTCACCGATCCTGGCGCAAGCCATCAGCTGTGGGTCGCTGACAACTTCCAGCTCTGTGCTGGGAGGCGCGCCTTTGCCTCCAAATGTTGTTATTATCGGCGATGTCTTTCACGCATGCGTACTCATGACTATAGCATAGGGTTACGAACACTACTCGGGAATAAATCGTGTGTCTGTATATTCAAGCCTGAGAAGATGGGGGTACAACCGGTTGTCGCAAGTCCCACGGAGCTCAAAGGGGGCTCAATGAGGGGACAATTAAAAAAAAACAAAAAACATTTTAAAAGAAAAATTCATATTTGACAAGAGTGGTCTGACCAGACAGAATGGGGAGGGAGCAAAAATACTCAAAGAAGAAGTGGAAGATGCCATGCGCAATAGGAAAGCAGGAAAATCTCCAGGACAAGATAATATAACTAAAGAAGAGATTAAAGCCATGGGTGATTTGGAATAGCAATAGTAACAAAAATATTGAATGATATCTACAACAGCGGGTATATACCAGACGACATGCTCAAATCAATATTCATAGCCCTACCAAAGAAACAGGGTGCGATTGAATGTGATGATCATCGCACAATAAGCCTTATGAGTTACATGACTAAGATATTACTAAGAATCATCATGTGAAGAGTGCGAAACAAAATCAGTCCAGAAATTAGTGATGAACAGTGTGGTTTTGTTGGAGGTAAAGGAACGAGCAATGCCATATACATCATAAGATCTTTAGTAGAAAAAGCCATAGAGGTGAAAACAGATCTATACCTATGTTTCATAGATTACACCAAAGCATTTGACAAAGTAAAGCATCAAGAAATAATCAAAATTTTAGAAAGCATAAACGTAGATAGCAAAGATCTAAGAATTATAAAGAACATGTACTGGCAACAAACAGCGGCCATAAGAACTGGAAAACAATTGGGAATGTCTCAACAAATAAAACAGGGTGTTAGACAAGGTTGTGTGCTGTCACCAGATTTGTTTAATGTGTATAGCGAGATTATTTTAAGATCCATATGGGACATGCCTGGAACAACAATCGGAGGTCATAATATAAATAATCTAAGGTATGCTGATGATAGGGTGTCCGGTTAGCGCAATCGATAGGCGTTTGGCTTACCACGGCAACAGCCGGGGTTCGTACCCTGGCGAGGACACCTGGGTTTTACTAATTCCCTAAAAATTAGTGGGAGCCGCGATAGCTCAGTGGTTAGTGAACTGGACTACTACGGACAAGAGGTAGGGTTCGATCCCAACCGACGGCTCCGGGTTCACCCAGCCTTAAATGGGTACCGGATTTTTTCTGGGAAAGTAAAAGCAGCACGGGCGTAATACCGACCACATTACCCCAAAAATCATGTGCTGAAGGTCTGTAAAATATAGGGTCACTAACACCATATTTCCCTATACGCCACTTGGCGTGACGGGGGGTACTTTACTTTTTTTTTATGCTGATGATACAGTCTTAATCGCTAAGAGTGAAAATGAGTTACAAGAAATGTTGGACATTATAGTGAAAGAAAGCAAAAATAAAGGACTCAGCCTTAATAGCAAAAACAGAAGTAATGGTAACAACAAAGAAAAAGACATCACTTCAGTGCAAAATAAAGACAAGTGGAACAATATTAAAACAGGTAAATGAATTTAAATATCTGGGAACAGTGTTAACCTCAGACGGAAGATGTACAAAAGAGGTGAGATGCAGAATGGCTCAGGCAAAAGCAGCTTTCCAAAAAATGAGGAAGATACTGTGCAAATCATTTTAACACTAGAAACAAGAAAAAGAGTTCTTAAATGTTATGTAGAGCCGTGATATGGATGTGAATCATGGACAATAGAACAACAGACAAGAAAATCACTGGGGTCTGTAGAAATGTGGTTTTACAGAAGAATGTTGAGAGTACCATGGACAGCTAACAAGAGTAATGAAAATATTCTGAAAGAGGCCAAAGCAAAAAGAGAGCTAATTTCCAATATTAGGAAGAAATAATCTTCATTTTTTGGCCATGTAATGAGAAGAGAACAACTGGAAAAATTGAGGGACGAAGAGATAGAGGGAAACAAAGAACAAAGAGAAAAGATACCAGACAGCTTAAGAGAATGGCTTGACAGAAGGTCAACAACAGAAATGATAAATAGCTGTCGAGATCGAAAGTTGTGGAGAGTCATGATCACCTAATCCAGCAGGCATGGCACTTGATAATGATGATGATGAAAGGTCAACCTTAAAGTTCGGAGAGAGAGAGAGAGAGAGAGAGAGAGAGAGAGAGAGAGAGAGAGAGATATGAAAAGGCAAAACTTCAAACCTTGGATCGTGTTTATGTTTATTTCCGATAAG